>VZRS01009351.1:0-52119 GCA_013398055.1 Ifrita kowaldi
GGCGGGGCTGGGCCCGGCCGGGCCCGGCGTAGGGGGTGCGCGGCCGGCCCAGGGCTTGGTCCGCGTTCTGCCCGCTGCTCCCGCGCTATGCGGGGCTGCGGGCGCCGTCCCGGCAGCGCTGCCTGCCGCGGGACGGCGTTCCACGTGTGTTTGTTTAAACAGCCACTTCCCCATTCCACCCCGATCCTGGCGCAAGTCCATGTTTGCTCGTGAGCTGGTGCGGGTGGTGCAGGGCAGAGACCAAAAGGTTGGGAATCAGGAGGAATTTCTCTGCAGAAATGGTGATTAGACACTGGAATGGGCTGCCCAGGGAAGTGGTAGAGTCACCGTCCCTGGAGGTGTCTTAAGGAAAGACTGGATGTGGCACTCAGTGCCATGGTCTAGTTGACCACGGTGATGCTGGGTCGCAGATTGCACTCCATCACCTCAAAGATCTTTCCCAGCCCGATTGATTCTTGTGATTCTGCGAAACGCAGCCTGGCAGGAGAAAGGGAATTAATCCAGAGTGATTTTCCCAAATCGTTCTCATAAGAGCACACATTACTGTGTTGGCGCCGTGTGGAAAGGGGGAGGGCGAGCGAAGGAGTGCGGAGAAGAGCTCTGGCAGTCCAAAATGCGCGCTGCACATCCAGAGGAGTGTTTTCCAGCGGCGGTGTCGGTGCGAGGCTCGGGAGCGTCCCTGTGCCAGACAGCTGCTCGTGCGGGAGCCGAGCCGACACCGTCTGCTCAGCTTTTGTTTGCATTGTCATCTTTGTTTTAGAGTCACACTCAACCATACGTGGTTCCAGTGCTCTTCTCTGAAGCGTGTGTAATAAAACTGTAGAGCGTAGGGAAGATAACTACATCTGGGAAATGCGCTGCACGCTGTCGGTATTAAAATTGGCCTTTTTTTTTTTTTCTTGGAAAAGATATTTTAACTACTCAAGTTTTCAAGTACCTTTCGGCGCACTCCAGGATTGTGAAGGATTATTTTTGCTACAAAAGGCAGGAGCAGGATGATCTAGTGGCTAATGACAGACAGACAACAAGCTAAATCGTAATTTTCAAAAGTGACAATTATCAACAGTTGGCATAACTTGGAATGTTGTGGATTCTGTTCCTTGAGAACAAAGAGAATTCCTGAGTTTCCTCAGAAAGATTTGCGTGCTTTGACAGAGGAAGTGCTTTAAATCAAATTAAACCCTTGAGAGTTAGAATATAAATGCATAACTGACCAGGTACTTATACATCTTGAAAAGGTCGGTGTAGAGTTAGTGGAGTATGAATGAGTGAATTAACAAGAAACTTCAAGAGAGAGGAAGTACTTTTAGGACAGATGTTTGAATTAATATTTATATTCTCTTAAAGATTCAAAGTTTTGCATATATTTGAAGTTATAAAAATACACATACTTCAGGGGAAGAAAAAAGCTCCAATTTTTAATATTTTTATGGTTGTATTTGTAGTGGGTGAATCTACCACCAGAGTGTTTTTCTGCTATGTCAGGGAGGAAAGAACAAACGTATTTTAGCTTCATCATGGAATTTTTCCCATGGCTCCAGCAACCAATGTATATTTGTATATATGTATTTATGTTTGTGTACAGTTAGGTGTTGCTGCAAGTAGTCATTAACAGAAGCTTACGTTGATTTAAAACATGCAAACCACAATTGATTTATATTAAGTATAGAATTTCTTTCCATATCACCTCTGACTGTGAAAGGCTGGTACTTCCTGTGTCTTTAGATTTATTTTTTTTTAATAGAATGTATTCCCTCAAATTCATGATCATATTCAGTGAATTTCTAAACACCTGATTTTGTTTAAAACTAACATGAGTTTTTCTGTCTGCTGGGATGACATAATAAAATCTTACTCAGATAAGCTAGAATTATGAGAAAGATGTGAAATTTCATATTTAAATGTGGCTTGCTGTTTCATCTAAGTCTGTTTTAACTCTTAACAAGTTAATGTAACTTTCTTTATTCTGAGAAGTGATGGGATAATGTATTAATCATATTTTACTTCATTCTTTCCCTGAATTTAAGAATTTGGAAAGATGTCTGTGTTCTGCACTGTGAAAGCTGAGTCCAGAGAGCAGTTAAAGGAAAATAATTGCAGATAACAAATACAGTAAGTGTTTGCCTCCTTCTACCCTTGCTGAAAACACCAGTATTTTCAAATAATAAGGTTGTTTATTTACTGTGCTCTCAATTTTTACTTCTCTGCTAGGAATGCCACTGTGAATATCCTGGACATTCCAAACTGATTTTTTACAGGACTTTGTACTTTGGATGATGTAGATTTTAGACAGTAGTAAGGGGTTGTGGAATGCATATGAATTTTTCACCTAAAAACCTGTCTTTATTTTAAACTTCATGCATCTTCTTGTGGACTTGCTTTGAAAGAGGAGAGGATTGTTTACAGGCTGAATTTATAATAGAGGAATAGAAGACATCAGGCAGCAATCTGTTGAGCAGAAATTGAAGTGTCAGGGATCATCTGTTACATTTCATTCCTTTTGCTTGCCTGAAGGAAACTGCGCATATGATGAACAAAGAATCTATGATGCGACCAAGCTTTTTCAGACATTAGATTTGAATAGCATGGACATACTAGTGGTGTGCATAAAGAATAAAATGGCAAGATCCAGCTTTAAAGGTGAATATCAATAAACTGTTTATCACAAAAGGACAATCAAAATACTTCTAAATGTTCAATATAATAAACTGAAGAGGGAATTAATTAGAAGGAATTGCTGCAACTTAATGCAAATAAGATGAAGAACAGTCAAATGAAGCAGTACCTGAATTCTCAAATTAAAGTGCATTTAGATTGAAGTTGTGCAGATGGTAATAACAGTAAACTGATACAGAGTAATTAAAGAATATGTGGGTTCAGGAGTGCACCAAAATTTGTTTCTTCGTGTATCAACAAGATTGTTTATAAAAATACTTAAGTATAATTTTTTTACTTGTAATTTTATGGTTTATATTGTTTGTTTGGTTTTTTTTCTTTCCTGGGAAGTTTCAAAGAGGCTAAATACCCTCCATGTGTCCTAGGGCTTCTTGCTACTCTTCCATCTTTAATTTATTATTCATTTTACTTGATTTTATTTGTATCACAGAATCACAGAATATTCTGGTTTGGAAGTTGGATCCACAAGCATCATCAAGTCCAACTCTTAAGCAAATAGACCATACTGGGATTGAATCTGCAACCTTGGCATTATTAGCACCATGTTTTAACCACTTGAGGTAATCTCAGGGTATTTATCCACTCTGACATGATCAAATGATCATGTCCTCTTTGAAACTTAGTTTTCACTTCATTTATCCTTCACAGATACTCCCTTCTGGTTATTTCTGGGTCCTCGTGTCTGTACTGAGGACAGAAAACGATCAAGCTCTAAACAAAAAAATAATGATCTTGAGGTTTGTGCTTACCGCATGTTTCCACAGGTGCTTGCTCAGTGCATTTCTCAGCTCCATGGCCCCAACTGGCTCTTAGAACAGCACTATGGAAACTTTGTCCTGACTTCCAGCTTGGTTTTCTCTGTTACCACAAGACAGCAGTTACATTGAGTCGCACCCCATGTAGCTCTAGTCTGGTCTCCTATCTCTAACAATGATCAATAAAAAATTTGGGGGAAGAAATGGGGAGAAATCATAAACTAAGATCTGTTAGCATATACTCCACTGCCATACAGAACATTCTGCCTGCCACCATTGAATGTGGTGATGGACTTTATGCATTGACATAAGCTGATGCAATTAACTTTTCCTTCCATGAACAGCGAAGAATTTAATTGTTTTGTGTATTTTGAGATTGCATCCTCTGCTTAGTTTTTTTTTTTTTTCAAACCTCTACCTGCTCTGTTATTTTTTAACAAGAACATTGGGCATCTGGCTTGCAGGTTAAACTGATGCTTCAAGTGCTATCGTGCTTCCAGTAGTCATCTAAAAGATGCATTTTGTGTTAACATTTGCTGCCCATCTTTATTTTGTCTCAGTCTTGGTTTTGGGGTTGTGTCTCTGGAGAACAGTGGTTCCTATGGCATATTCTAGTATTTTTAATATCTGCACAAAGAATGCTAGGATGTGAGTGTGCTGTACCAGTCCTGCAAAAAAAAGTCCTCCACTTCAAGTAGTTGCAGAGCTAACAATCGGCAATTCTAATGTGGCTGCATACAATACATGTGCAAGATCTGCATTTACTGGTTAAATAAGCTCTTTATATTTTAAACAAGCGTGTTCAAATGCTGGTAAGAATATATAATGAAATCTAGAAAGTTACTGGTGTGCTGTGTGCAGGAGAATATTGTGACTGGGTGCATTGTTTTCTGTACTGCAAAATGGATTGTTAGTATGCAGGTTCAGCTTGAGTAAATCTCATTAAATTACTGGGCAAGATTAAAGCAAGAGAAGTGCAGAGAAGTTCTGGCACTATTAAGAGACAGGGCAAAGTGCTTCCAATGTGAGGAACAAGCAGAGTTCTATGGCTGACTGTTGTTATGATTCTTTTTTCTTCTGGTACCCAAGTAATGAAGAAGATAATTCAATCTTCTTAAGCAAGATCCATAACTTTCTGTTTGTATCTGAGACAATATGGTTCCAGTTAGTTCAGTTATAGCAATTGCACATTTAAATCAAGGACTGAAGGATTTTTCAGCTTCAAGTAAGAATTCGCTATCTCCAGTATGATGTGCTTGGCAGAATTACAATCCACTATGGCAGATAGTGGAATATGATACTGAATACCATTTGAAATATTGATGCCATTTGGCTTAATTGGTGAGACTATTTAGAGACTTATTAAAGCAGAAGAGCGTTTGGTTTGTTTTTTGTTTGTTTGTTAGTTAATTTGGTTTTTTAAAAAGCCACTTCTGACTTTGATTGAAAGTTTTTGGAGAGATTTTGTAGCTTTAAGGTAGACAGTGCTTCTTAACCATTTCAAGCATCAAAACAGTAAAATAAAGAATCAAAACAGTAAAAGCTGAGTGTAAATGGTGGAAAGAAGAACCAAACTGCCAGACATATTAAAAATTCACATAAGCAAAACGAAAGGAAGTAGTAAGCTCATTAGAACCTCTCTGAATAATGAGTACACACATGTCTTAAGGACATAGTAAATTACAAGAGAAATAGAGACTGGCATGTCGGTACAGCTTTAAACAAGTGTGCAAAACAAAGAAATGAGGAATTAAGGACATTTTTATTTTGGAGACGTTGCTGTGATGCCACTGAATTTCATTACCCATTTCTGAGCATCTCGTTCTTCTTAATAGGTTTTTTTTTGGATTTATTACCACTTTCTTTCCTTTATGGTTATTTTTTTCTGTCAGAAAGTTGGGCATTTTGGGTTGAGGATTCTGTGCTTCCTTAGTGGGATAATAGCAGTTTAGCTGGGAAAGCAGTAGGCAAGGGGTAAAAAAAGTCGATTATTAGAGACTGGAATTGCACAAAGGTTCATTGAGGAATTTGATTGGTACAGGTAGCTAGCCAAGAAGAGAGTTCCATTAGAGATGGAGCAAAGAGGATCAAGGAAACACAAATTGCCTTAGTTCTATGGCTTAAACAGTGTCTTGAAATTCTGAGTCACTATTTCTCTGCCTTAGGAAATTGTATGTAAAACACACTGTCAGAAGATGGTTTTAGTCAACCCCAGTAATTACATATATCCACTCACATCTGTGTCACAATACAGTCAGAACTAAAATTATGTGAACGTTTTTCTTGTAGTCATTCTTTTATATATAGAATAGTTGTGTGCTTGGTGTAGATGAATGAAAGCTCTCTCCAGTTGGCTTTTTTTTTCAAAAAAGAAAGCAGCAAAGTAGTGAGTAAAGTTCAAATGGTTCATTTTTGTCATGCACAGCTTAATTAATTTTCTGACGTATTGTTTCTGCAAGATAAAAATCCAGTTAATAAATCAGATTTTTCTGAGCAGTTACAATTTGTAAGTATATAATTTTATGGATGGATTATTTTATATACAATGGTCTGAAATATTTTGAGTAGTACTTAGAATACTCTCAAAGCCTCATCAGCTACTATTTTATCTTTTTCATTCAATAAATGCGCATTAACTGTGCACATTTGTCCTACATTCTTTTGCTGTGGTTTTTGTCTAGCACTATTAAAGAATGTGTGTAATGTAACTAGAATCCTCTTGGAGGTTACTGAAATGCAACTGCTTTTTCTTTCAGAAATAGTATGGCTATTGTGTACTAACAATTCTGTTCAGTTATGTTTTTAGAGTATAAAAGTAAGAATAGTGTGTCTGTTTTTGGAGTAGAGAAGGAATGCAAGTAAGCATAATGTAACCAAGTGATCTGGAATTTGGCTAGCATTCTAGGAACGAATGCCAGCACTTAAAAGCCTTGGATAGCTCTTTCTTGTTATGTTGAATGAGAACATTGGTCAAGCAGGCTCTGCATTGGAAGTATTCCTGGTAAAACATCAGGTTTTCAAAATTGTTCTTTAATCCACAGTACTTAGCTAATTAGGGTAAAACTGATGATGTGAATAGTTGAAATCAAAGTGATTTTGATGTAGCTAGACAAAGGAGATACTATGGGCTAACATGCCCAATTGCTTCTTTTAACAAAAAATTAATGGTACATCATGGCACGGTAATGCTAGTACACAGCATATAACTTCTTTTCTACAATAATGATTAATCTTTCAAGCTGCTCGTTTTTCTCCTCTTATGCCAGTGGATGTTTTCTTTTCTTCTTCATCCAATAGATGTTTTTTTTTCTTCATGAGCGTAGGAGTTGCTGATAATGACAGGGATAGTATTGTGCTTCTGCTTAATGGCTATAGAAATACAATTTTAACAAAATCCTTGAATTATTCATAAGCAGTTTCTTATTTGATTACATGTGCTCTGACTAGAAGATTTAAACAGGAATAAACAGTCTGCCTTAAAATAAATAAAATTCTGTAAAAAAGTTTAATTTAATATAGAATGACTGAACACAGTCCCTAGTGAAAGATGCAAAAAAAAGCCATCCAATTGCTCATACTTTAAACTGTGGCACAGATAAGCATTTTAAACAAATGACAGAAATTTTACGACTTGTGTGTTGAAGCATTGACTGCCTTACTGTTACTGATGAATCACTTCAAATCAGGAAACAATGTAGAGAATTCTGTGATTAAACCAGTAGTAAGCCTCTGAAACAGTGTGCTACTCTGCCGCTGATTTTCTCCAGCTGTCTCACTAATTCCCGTTTCCAGATCTTTTTGCTCTGTTGATTCTTGTTCTCTCCTGCAATCAGAATTATTCTTACCCATATATTTCTGTTTATTTCCTACTTCATATTCCTCAGGTCTTCAGATCTGATGATGTGTCTTTCTTTTCTTTTTCACCTAATGCTCCAACCCTTCTGTCCTACTAAGGCTTATACATGTATTTTGTTTTGAAAGTAATTTACACACATTCTGAATTATGTGTTATGTCAGATTTCTAAAGTAGCAACTCTAATCTTTCCCTTTTCATTCTCCAGAGTGATGGTAGAAACCGTTAGAATTGTTCTTTAGGTTCAAATGGCAAAAATTGATCCCTTTTGTCCATTTGAGTCATGTGGAGGGAGGTAGGTCAAAATCCCTTCAGTGCCTTTCCTGCAGGTACTTTGTAAGTTCTTTGGCATATGTGTGTTTGGCACCTGCCCTCTGGACAGGTCAGTGTCTTTGCCGATTACAGTCTTGAAATTCCTTCCCCAGGGGGATGATAGATGTCCTGCTTCATCCCAGAGAAATGTTGTATGAATGAGATTTGAAATTAAAACCCAAGAAAATCATGGTTGGGCTGTCAAGCATACATAAAAGCAGTTGGTGAATACACCAGCTTTAAAAAAACCTTATGACTAGACAGAATATCTGTTTGCTACATACCTTGGGAAATCGTTGATCATATACCTTCAAATTTGCATAATTATGCCCATGTTCATATGTAGCTTGTGCCTTATTGTGAACATACGCTTTAAGTTCTACCTCATACACAGTTTATGTTCAAAGTCTAGCACATCTTGTGTTGTCCTTGGGTTTCAGAAGCTGTTTTTTCACCTTAGGATCAGCTAGTTGTCAATGTGTTTATCTTTTTATGCAGAATGAGTGCTCCCAAAGGAATTATATCAATTACAAGTTCTTTTTTAGCAACACGGGAGCAGCATTTGTCAGAATGAATCATTAACAATAGTCGAAATGCACTCTTCCTGCCTCTTCTGGAAACCTTACTGAATTTGAAGTATCATTAATCTGGGTATATACTCAGGTAGACCCATTTTCATTGTCAGTGAAGAGGTGACTCTTTCTTCTTTTCAGTGGTAGTTACTGACAGTAAAGCTCATTCTGCCCTTTGTGTTTTTATACCTCTCACCATACTGTTACTTCTCTTTGGCGATAACAGATACAGATGCTAGGCTGCGCTATTGAAAACAGCTATTTCAGCTGCAGTTGCAATAGTGAATACCTACTGGTATTAGATGTTTTCTTATACAAACACTGCTAAGTTGCTAGTAGAATTTCTTCTTTATTTGTAATTCTGTTCAGTAGAGCATTTGAAAATTTACTATAGCCTTGAATAGAATTCTTGCTCTTCATAACAATTTAATAACTTCTTCTTTTCCATTTTAAAAATTAGAATTTTCATATTTTCTGTGACAAGAATTCTCTTGCATGGTGATTAATAAGATGTAAGTGAAGTCGATTTCATCTATCTTTTGGTCAGTTTGCCACTGGATACCAGCATGAAATTCTTTCATTAAAGCTGATACCTGTTGCAGATACATGATTGATACATGCTGCACACGTCAGAAGAATCTTACTGGAACAGAGTAGTCCTTATCCTCCACTTTGAGAATGGTGTCTTTCTAAGATTTAGGTGTATATTTTTGTTTTCTATGAGCTTATAATTCTTTATTATCATATTTGGAATAAAAAAGCTGTAAAAGGCAAGCAAAACTAACTTATTTTGAACCAAATAAATTCTGTCCTTTGGTTTGAGAAATTTTTTTTAACAGATTAATGCATGATATTGATTGAATGGGCCAGGTAAAGCACCGAAAAATAGTTCTAATTTTGAAACAAGAAATAAGCGTATCTGGCAGACTTTACAGCTGTTACAGTGTCAAATTAATCCCCTATTTGTGTATAGGTTATGTAAATAAAATTTAATGGTATACTGCATAATATGAGACGCGGAACCTAAGGTGCACATGATTCTGTTTATGGAGTTACACAACTGCTGCTTGTGATTAGCTGCCTAGGGAACCTCTGTTCAACAATCCTTTTTAATGAGTGTTTTTAACAGTTTGGGTTCAATGGTAAGAGAATAACCAGATATAGGATGTCAAATATAACTAAAATAAAAATAAATGAAGATTAATAACATAATTTAGGTGTAGATTGTGTATGTGTGTGCAAGCACGTGTGTATATGCTTTTAAATATTTTTTTGAAAACATACAGTGATTTTGAAAGCTCTTTTACAAACACAGTGTTCAGTGTTTCAACTGATAAATAAAGAAAAAAGTGATTGCTTTCTTACTGCTGCAGTTAGTTTCTTTCCCATAAAGTTACTTATTGCAATAAAAAATAAAATAAAATAATTACTTTTTCCCCCTGAATTTTAAATGTAATTCATTGTTTTAAAGATGTTTTTCTTCCGTCATGACATTATTCAAATTCAAATAACAGTAGAAATACAACTTCTTTACACATTTTGTGGGTCCCTTCTAACTGAAATACTTTATTCTGTTCTTTTCTGTTGTCCAATGCTATGCATCTTTTGGATTTGTTTGTGCAAAAGGAAGAGAATTACTATAGCATTATTATGAAATATCCCTTCTTAATAAATATCTTTGAAGTAGAGGAAGTAAAATTGTTTTCCTTGTGAGAGTTTTTGATAGATAATTTGTTTCTTCTGTCCCCTTCACTTCTGTTTTAGTGAGCTACTACTTCCAGCCATTTTGTAAGATTAAAGTAGCTATTTCCATGCTGTGTATGACATCAGCATGTAGAACAGCCTCTGCTAGAAGTAGTTTTTCAGTAATTGTAACTTCTGGTTTTGTTGAACCTTGTAATTTATCATACTCTATGTCTGAACTACACAACTTTTAAATATGGTTAGTTTTTTTCCCTTTGTCTTGATAGCTTTTGTTTTCTGTATGATGAACATATCCTCAGTAGGGAAGAAGACCTTTTTGTTGATCATTCGTTTTCAGGGAGGATCCCTTAGAGTTTTCAGAGTATGCAGGTGTGGTTCAGCCATGGTTTATGATGCCATAAATTGTAAAATGGATTTTAACAAGCAGAAAAAACCCACATGTTTTGCAAGGTGATAAACTACAGGAAATTCAGGACAAAAAATGGAAGAATAAATTATGTAATTACTAAATAATGGAGATGTCAAATCTGTATAAGGAGTTAGTTAACTGCAATTACAGTTTGGCTTAGCAACAGGTATTTGGAGGTATTTATGTTATTTAAAGGAGAAAACAGTTTGGAGTTGAGGGACATTTTGGTTTTAATTTAAATCCAGTCATAATCAGTAAAATACATATGATAGAGACATAAGATGAATGATAATGCTTAGCAGAAACTCTTATAGAATTCTGTTGATCTATTGAGAGTTCACTTGTCCACTCACTGCGTAACGGTCTGGGCTAAGGTATAGTGGCCATAACCTTTAAGCAGACCATTTAGAAATTTTTGCTGTCTTGTAATGGTGATCCATATTTTACTTTTTTGAAAGTTAATCCTATCACAAGACATTGCTGCTTCCCAGTTACCCTAATGAGAAAGTTACAGTTGTCCTCTTCATCCACAATGTGATGCTGACCCTGTCTGGCTGCTGTCTTGTCACCATTTGGAATCTGGGTTCTTTTCATGTAGTTGAAGGACTTGTCTCAGTTTCTAAGCCCATTGTCAGAGTTGAAGCATAAAGCATTAAAAGGGAGAAATGGAGAGAGAGAGAGAGAGCACAAAAATCTAAATTATTTGATTTCTTCTTTTGCATGCATTGTTCTTGAATGGATCAAGAAGCACTTAAGACAACTGTAGATACTACGCCATATTATTCCTTTTGCAAGCCTTATTTATCCTTATACTTTAGAGAATCAGGTGTTGTGTGTATTCCACATATATTCTGTTTACATTCTTAATGTGTAATTGTAGTTCTCTGGAATAGTGTTTCAGAAATAAATGGAGTACTAATTCAAGCCCTGTGGTGTGAAAGAGCAAAATTGCTAAAAATAAAAATAGCAGAAAACCCACTGTCCTTCCTACAGAAGCTCCATTTCAGGCCCTAGCTGAATCTTATTAGTATTTCTCCAGCCTCTGCTTTCTGTTATGATCCTGACCTCCTCGTCAGCAACTGATGTTACTATAATTTTTACTGATAACTGTTCATGTGAGCTTGTAAGTACTCAGGAAGCATACTAGCTTTATTTCTACAAAATTTATTTTTGTTTTCTCTTGCGCGAAGCCTGCTTATTGTCCTTTGCATTTCTTTCTGCTATCCCTCATCTTTGTAAATTGTCTATTTTCTCACTGAAGAGAGGATTTTTTTCTTCTTTACTTAGCTGAGATTCCATTTCTTTTCTTATGTATTTAATATTTCAGAAATACTGGAAGACCAAAAATTCTTACATATCTTAATCAGTCTGTAAAACTCACTCGTTTTCCACAAGGGTTCCATATTAGAGGCACCTGCATGTGGCACTAGGGTGATAATGGTGGTGCTCTGTTGACAGTTGGACTGAATGATCTTGAAGGTCTCTTCCAACCCTGATGTTTCTGTGATTCTGTGATGTTATAATGAGTTTTACATCAGGTCTTGGCAATGTAAGTCCTAATCTAAATATATGGGATACCTCCACAAAAGAAAGAAGACAATGTGTGAGTTTAGGAGAAATAATTTTACCCAACAATTATAGAGGTCAGCAAATCCTATCAGCAGCTCTTTAGCAATCTACAGTAGCCAGAAAAAAATACTTACAGGGAAAAAATTATGTGAAAAGTTTAAAGGGTGATCAAAGAAGTTGAGCTTAAGGCTCTAAAATGCCATGCTTATGATTTTGTGAAGTATTTTCATAACTGACAGCTTAAAATTGCGGGTATATCACAGTTACAATTTTGTTAAGATAAACAGAAATTTGCTAGCAAATGGCTTAGTGGACCTGGATTTATCACGACGTTCTCAAAAACTACCAATGTATGATAAGCACTTTCATTATGTAATATGAAACATATGCATTCTGTATTGTTGGCACATTGAAAGCTTGGAAAAATTTCAACAGCTTCAAGCCAGCAAGTATGTAAAGCAGTAAGATAAAATCATTAATAATCAAGTTCTGGATAGAGATTACACAACTGTTAATGAAGCAATTCTCATTAAAGCAGTTTTTCTGGATAGGACGTGCCTCACAGAACAGGAATGCCGCTTTCCCAGAGAATGTAAGCAATGACTAGTAACCCTGAATGTGAGCAAATTGGAGGAAGAGGTTCTGATTAATTCTCTTTGGGGAAAAAAAAATCACCATTTTCGCTACAATCTTAGGTGTGAAACTGTGTGAAAAAACACAGTAGAATAATAAAATAGATGAAACACAGGCCTTTTAGTTCAGAGTCCACTCATAAGCAATAAGAAAATAAAGTGGATTGAGAGAGAAAAGAGAATTAAAGGAAGTGGGGTCTATTTGTTTAGCTGGAGAACGTCGATATATTTCCTTGCTCAGTCCTTAAACTGACAGTAACCTAAAAATCTAAGAAAGGATTTCATGATGAGTTATTTTAATGGAAAAATGACCGTATTTGCCATACCTATATCCCAGTCACACAGACGTAGAGGCTTAAAGTGGCCTTGTTTTTCATGCTCCAGTAAGATACCTGTTTATACTGTTATGGATTCTTCACAGAACAGATACATAGTAATTGATTGTTGAGAGAACAGTGTAATCTACTTAAAGTATTTCTATTTTCTTCTAATATTTTGGCTAGGGTACTGTAACACTGAACGTGAAGATTTGCTTTCAGTCAAGTTGTAAACTTGGGAAATTTTTTTCATATATGTGGACAGTTTTATTTTTGTTCTTATACAATTCAGTATTTTTTATTTACAATTTAAAATTGGGTATAATATGAAATTCCGACTTTGAATTGTGGGGTTTTTTTCCCCTAGTTCCGGAGCTTGTTTGTTATGTAATCCATTTCATGCTCATTTTTTAAAGAAAAGAGAATCGAATGCTATGACACAAAACAGTAGTCCTTGCAATGAAGTGCCAGCTTGTTAAACCATTAGGAACCAGTCTGACTTGACATTATGATCAATATGCTGGATCTCATTTGTGACAGGTGTGGTCCTTTTGTGACTTGTATAGCAGATTATATGTTTAAATGAAGTAGAAAACTATACATTGTAATTTACAGTTATTGCTAATAATTACTGTTTGTTGCATTGCTGTGACTCAGAAATCCATTTATGATAGGAGTTAAGTAGAAGATGCTGATACCTGAGAACATGTGTGAGGTGAAGGTCAAACCATATTTTCGAATTTGTTGTTTCTTTCTTAGTTTAGCATTTTACTTTAAACATGTTTTATCTGTAGCAGCTCATCAGTTGATGTAACTTAATTCTCAGTGTGTTACGCACAGCTGAATACTGAGCTATCCATTCATTTTATTGTCCCTACAAAAATAGGGTGCAGTCTATCTTTTAACAGAGGGACAATCTCTGAAATCACAACAGCTTAAACTAGCACTTGTAGCAGACATAGACCATACATTTGTTTTTGCCTAAACTGTGCTGCTTTGGTGGTCTTGCCAAGCAGTCTTTTCATTGGTCTAAAGTCTAATACGTTTGTTATAATTTCATAGAACTGTAGAAGGGTTTGGGTTGGAAGGGACATTAAAGACCATCTAGTTGCAGCCACTTGCAATTGAATTTTTATGTCACTGGAAGTGGATATGGTGTTGCCATCTTTTAAATCTGTATTCTTTCATTTTAAGTTAGACTGTTAGATGTTTTCATAAAAGAACCTGAACTATAAAAGAATCATCAGTCTAGTTCTCTCTTGTTACTTTTTGTGTATTACGTGTTTCTCACTTTGGTCCTATTTTGGTCGGTCTGAAAGAGTATTTTTACCTTATACAGCCTTTAAAATTTTACCTGTGCTTTTGCTGTTAAATTACTTTTTTTATATATCTTAGTTTCTCAATTTCCTTTGAATGTTTTCAGATGAAGTGCTAAATTAAATATTATTATGAAGAGACATGGTTTTACATATTTTTGGTGTGTTTTTTCTTGGTTGCTTTTTGCTTACTTTTCTGAAATGGAAAGTGCATGAACTCTCCATTTGTTTTCAAGAATATGAGCTTTTTTGCACACATACCATTAAATTTTGGAAGCAGATGATGTGATTGTAAAGGAAAATGCATAGTTACAGCATGGTGGGATTTTTTTTTAACATTAGTAGATCACATGTGTAAATGTTTTCAGTATTTCAGAATAAATCTCAGTGAATATATCTATTTTTATGTGTATATGTATCTATGTCTATGTAAGCATATATAACTCATGTATACTTACATAGTATTACACATTTTATGTTCAGCTTTCTCTTTATAAATCTGTAGCTTAGTGTTGTGAGAAAATGCTTGTCATTAACAATTTGCTGTCGCAAATTAGTCTTTTAGGTCGCTCAAAGAATCGCCAGCAAAGGTGCTGGCCCAAGCAGGTTTAATATTTAAGTTAAAGTGCAACAGAGTTCGTTGGCACGGTCCATTCAGCTGACTTGATGATTAAAGCACACACAGGAAAAATTGAACTAGATCTTAACATCAATCAACCTAAAACTAAAACTAACTAAAAATCATCTGCGTGTAAGCTGGGGATGGAAAAAGGGCAGGGATAGGAAAGGATTAAGGATAAAAATGAGTAAGGGAGACACTCCTATAGGGTCGCAAGATTCGGACTAAACCACTTGGCCCAGACTTGACCAATGGTTTAGGCCTAAAGGTTTTAACAGCACTTAAGCTCAACAGCACACTTAATAGATATTTAAACAATCTATCAAAAGATTCTATAGAATTTACTGTAAGCATAACAGTAATTCACCTCAGGCCTAACTTAAAAATCTAAGTTACTTAACAATCTAAGAGAGCAACATTCATAGTACATTTACTTTAGCTTATTCACACTTGCATGCACGCAGACCTGAAGGTGTGTGTACAAGGTAATCACTTGTGAAAAGTTTCCCTCAAGGTCAGGGAAATACTCACATTGGATGCTTTTGCATCTTCTCAAGAGGTGAAGGGCTGAGCCTTGAGGAGTGGGGGTATCAGCCCAGGATCCATTGCCATTGTTCACTGGTCCTCCAAGTACAGCAAACTTACTGAGAGGTGCCCCTCTCAGAGGAAGATGCTGGTCGCAGACCACTGCAGGGCAGGAGAGCTAAGAATCATTTATGAGGTTGCAAAAGATCTAAGATCATCAAGTTCAACCTCTGGCTGATCACCACCTTGTCTACTAGAGCATGGCACTGAGTGCCATGTCCCGTTGTTTCTTAATCAGCTTCAGGGATAGTGACTCCACTGTCTTACCAGACAGTTCATTCCAATGAATTCCAGTCAAACAATCTGTTCTGAAAAGAAATGCCTTCTGAAAGAAAGAGTCTGCTTAGGACCACTGTATCTAGACTCACAAAAGAATTGGCTTAAGTCATAATAATCTTCCATCTTGGCCACAATTCAGGTTTGTAACTTCAGTTACAAAAATCTTGTTTGACTTAAGTTGTTATTCAGGCAAGAAAAATAAGTTTCCAAAGTGGTTTGTGCTAGACAGCACAAGTTCCTGGGATCAGACAGTATTTCTAATAAGCTCAAGAGCTTAGTCCAGGTGCTGTTTGTCAAGGCTGAGGCCTAATGAGCATTTCTGAGATCACAGTGCAGCCCAAGGGGCAGGGAGCGGGGAGAATCCACCACACTTACTCAATGTTTTTTGCTTCCTGCATAAGACGTACTTAAAAAGTTACATTTAAAGAAATGAAAATGGGAATGAATGCAACTTGCAATTACTTTTCTTGGCCCTAGGAGAAAATCTTTATCTTCACTTTAGCAGTAGTCACTGTCAAAAGAGGAAAGAGCAATAATATTGGAAACGGAAGATTAATTTTGAACTGGCATAAGAATCTGCTTATTTTCCAGCTAGTTGAGGGGTTTTTTTAATAATACTCTATTGATGTTGGGAAAGAAATAATGGCTTCTACTGTCTTAAGTATTTTAAGCTATTAAGCTGATACGAGAATGACTTGGTACTGTGTAATTTAACTGTGTATGAGGAGAACAACTTGCTGTAAGAGATGATGTGCTGTCTGTTAATTACTTCTTCCTAAAGTGAGGTACATGATTTTTAAATCAGGGGAAAACTGGATGCAGGCACAGCCATAAAAAGTGATGATTTTCTAAATTAATAGTGAAGAGTATACCTGTAAGACTACTGGGTTAGCCTCTGAGGACCATGAAGAGCAATAGTAGTATGTCTTAAACACTAAGCAAAATATATTTCCTGCCCTCCATGCACATCCACCCCCGATCCCTGGAAGTAATATTCCTGTCAGACAAACACAGCCATGCAGTCCCAGAGCGACTAGATAAATAATTGGATGCAGAAATACAAGTCAATACAATGAGTTTCTATTGACTCCCTTTACTCCTTATGTGCATGAACAAAGTAGATGGCAATTTTGTATTCTAAGGGTCGGGTCTAAATGGCTTTGAGTGATGTTTTATTTATAGAGCATTTGGTTGACTATAAGGTGAGTTAAAGTGCAAATTTTGGTCAGGATTAAGACTGGCTTTTTCGTAGCTGGTAAAATACCATCGGTAGCCAGGTCTGGGTGCATGAATAAAGTATAGACTGGTAAGAGGAGTTTTGCTGCTGTACCTCAGACTGTCCCCCATATGTGATGAGTCAGAATTTATTCTTGGGATCTGAAGAAGTTATGTTTGTAATTCTGGAGTCAAAACCGAATTGGATAGCATCATGACAACTATCTCAATCCATGAAGTATTTGGTCTTGATTTTGAAGAGATGTATCAATGTATGAGTGGACTATGTTCTAGGCAGCTGCCTCTTAAGACTTAGGAGCATTTTTGGAGCATGATCTATATGATGAACTGGATCTGCTCAGAAGGAGTTATTTTGTAAACACTGAAAGCTGAAGAGGCGTATGTAAAATCAGCAGCGATTTTGGTATATGTGATGCACTTTTTATGTTACACATGTGGTTTACTTTATATAACCAGAGCTTTTTTCCTAAATTAGTCACTTTCTTTTCGCTTTATTTAGTTCTACTTGGAGTAACAACAGAACCAAATAAGGAACATGAAAAAATTGTATCATTTAACTAATCCTCTCCAGCAATATTAGTACAAGTTATTGATATGTTAATCACATCAGTAGTGATCTGTAGATAATGCCAATTGCTCTTCAGACATTAATTGGGCTAAGGCTTTGTGGCAGTTAATATTAGAACTAATTCATGTTAGTTTAAATCCTCAGTTGCATTTAATTATAGATTTGTTTGTGAAAAAAACAGCTGCAGCTTTTCCTCATCTCTGTTAGTCTGCCACTTGAAATATGCAGCAGAAGTTTTCTGAAGCAGGCAGAGTTATCAGAAGTTTTGCACATTTAATCACACAATCTTTGATTATTGGCCACTGAATTATCTTCTCCGATCTTTGAGACAGTAGTGAGGAAAACTATGTACCTCTGTGTTTGCAGATAGTATTATTTGCATTCATAATTATCACAACAGATAAATAGTTTGTGGGTGAATTTCACAGCAGATCCATCATCATTACACTTCCAAGTGTATGATTGGGACAGAAATTTGGCTGTTAGCCATGATAATGACATGGCTTAACTAATATGATCAGTCTCGAAGCAGATTGAATCAAAATTTTCTTTCCTCGGGGCACAGAAGTCCCAAGGTATGTTCTAGCCGGCTGATATGATAAATTACTAAATTTTTTTTGTTCCAACCAGGGATGGCAAATATGCTATTTTGTATCTTTCACAGAAAGAGATCTAAGGAGCAGCTTGTTCATTTTTTGCTTCTTTGGTTTTTTCCACTAATGTATCTTCTCCAAGACAGTGCGTGCTAATTCCAGTAAAATGATCCTTATGAAAGGGAAGCCGCCTCTTCTGGAAGTGCAGTTTTGTTGAGTTGGACTTTGCTACAAACCTTTGCAAAATTCAGATCTGCTGAAAACTGAACTGAACCTCTTCCTACTGTTAAATAAAGAAGAAATAATATGAAAAGGACCTGTACTGCAAGAGTACAGTATATGTGTTGCATAAATGAAATATACAAGGCAGGTGGCATCCTGCCACTTTATGTTAAAAAAGTAAAAGTTAAGCCACTTTCCATTAAAAGCATAGCATTTCTGTCTCAAAAACAGCTTCCATGCAATGGAGATGATGAGTTTAAGAATGAAGTGAATGAGGAGCATAGAGTGGGGAGCCATGCAAGGGACAAGAAACAGCAAGGAAGCTGGGGCATAATAGACAGTCACTTGGTTTGAGGGAATGGCAGTACTGACAGAATTTGGAAGAATGTAGCTTGCTAGTCAGAGTGAAAGGAATAGACAACAATAACTGAGGTGTGATGAGAGAAAGGAATGTAAGAGACAGATTTGTATTATGGTGGAGCTTGAAATAGAACAGCCTAGGCAAAGCAAACTTGAAAAAAGTGTGTTTCCTTATGATACTTATTGTGATTAACTTAGGCAAGTAACAAGAGTTTCTTTTTCTTAACTACTATTAAAATTTTGTTTTATTTTTATAATTTAATTTAATTTTTGATTTAAAATCTCATGTTGAGAATCCTGTATTTCTCATTGCATCAAATACTTTATCACTGTGTGTCTTGCCTTTAAGCCCACCCAGCATTTTACACATGAGATGGCTACTGAGTGGTTGTAAATATATTTATCCCTCTGCTTAGGAGAGGATGACCTCTCTGTCTAATAACATTCAGAAGACTGACGTAGAAAAAAAATACATTGTTGGAAGATATATTAGCTCACATCTTTCTGGTTCTATCACTATTTTACAGACAGTAAGAACATCAAGAATGCAAAAAAATCAGTTGATACAGAGTCAGCAAAATAGAAAAAACTGTTTGTGGGTTGGTTGTTTTGGGGTTTTTTTAATCATTCATATGGACTTCTACTTTTCATACAGAGAACTTTAACATAACTTCTGATCATTGAACACTACATTCCTGTTCTTTCTAAACATTGACAACTGTGTAGTTAATAACCTCAATATAACCTATTTGGCTTTTAAGTAAACAGCACTGAAATTGCTAGAAGAAATTTTCTGGCATGGAGTTCATTGTGTTATTTAATTCTGAAAGTGAAAAAAAGATACACATTGTTTAATACTGTTTAAACTTTCTCTTTTCTTAATAGAAAGATGTAATAGATCTTCTGCCCTGTGTTGAAATATGTTCACTGTATAAACAATATTTTCTTTGAAAAACAGCTCTAGAAGAGTCTCAAGCTCTTCGGCAATGGAATATGCCATTTAAAAATTGTAACATTTTAGCAGCCTTCTCAATGCAGACAGAGATACGAAGTCTGCACAAAGTCTTAGTTTGTTTTGTTTTGATCAGTTGCTAGCATTGAGTTTGTAATGTTCTCTGAAATGATTAATTTTATCAACCAGAGACAATCACTTGATCTGTCACATTTTACAGACTGTGTCAGACTTTGTGTAGATTATATTTCTACACTTGCATCTAGAAGGATGATGAAATTCGAAAAGTTCTAAATGGCATATACCTTTGATGAAGAGTTTGAGACTCTGCTTGGACTGTTTTTAAAACAAAACCAGTTTTATAAAGCTTACTCTAGCGGGAGAAAGGTGAGGTCAAAAATATCATTGTATTTCCATGCTTCCTTGTATGATGTACTAACCACAAAATCAACTTCATTCCTTTGTTGAAAAGGGGCAAATTATGCCATGCCTTTCTAACGCTGAAATCCAAAAAATATTCTCTTGTAGGAAAAGTATAAACAACAAATATATAGACAAGCAGATAGTTAAACATGAATTACTACTGTAAAACAGTTAAGATTAGTGCAGATTTCTTGCATGTCTTAAAGTAGTTGCTGTAATGAACCGTAATTATAATAGAAAAATCTACATTGGAACTGCAGTGATTGAAAACTTTTATGACAAATACATGGAAATGCTGGCAATTTGGGTTGGTTTGGTTTGCTATTTTGTCTGATAATTACCTCAGCACACTTGAAAAGGCATCATTAAGTATGACAAAAAGAAAAATCTATCATCATCACATTAAAGGTTACATTCTCTAATGCTGAAAGCTGCATCACTTTTTAGGAAATAGAAAATTTTATGTCTGAATTTAGTGTCTGTGTCTAGTGGTCCCTTTTTAACCTGTGCTTAACCTTCCTTTCAGGAAAAGGAGCCTGAAAGAATACATAGAGATTTTGGAACAAGAAGTGTGAAACAAATCCTTCTGCTGCCCAGGCCCCCAACTGTGCTACATGATGTAAGTTATTTAACCATGTGTTGTCTCTGTTTTTTCCCTTTGTAGGCAATGAAATGATACTATTTTCTGTATGGTTAACAATGCTTTGTTTTGATGAAATTCTTTGAAAATCATGGTGAAAATTTTAATTTAATTTTATAATTGAAGTTAATTTAGTAGATATAAAAGATTTTAGAAGACACAAAAGATGTTTTGGAAAAAAATATAAATTGAAACCTTACTTCATTACTTTTTCAGCTAAAACTGTTAATTAGATTTGTAATACTTTCACAAATTATTCCAGCTGACCTAATCCTGACGTATGTGAAACTGCTTATTGCTACTTTCTTTGGATTGTTACTGTGTGCTTTTACAATGTTTCGAGCATTTAGAAAGTAAATGTTTTTGTTGGCTGAAGTTCTGTAATCTTGTTGTGTGGTTTAAATAATTTAATCCTTTTGTAGCTGTCAAAATAATATTTCAGTGTTTCAGTCCCAAAGGTCTGGAAGGATCTGTTCACTAGTGTATCCAGGAAAATAACTGATCTCATAGGAAAGAGATCAAGAAATTCCGATATATAAGTTATAGAGAATATGGGGAGATATCAAAGAATTTAGAAGAAAAGAAGTATTTAATTCTCTGTATGAATCAGATAAGTCTGACAAGTTTCAGTTCAGTATCCATGTTAACACAGTATTAGCACACAATCTGTCTTGCAAATCTTTCAACTGATCTGTGCTACAGTAGGATTGACATACATCCATAGTAACTTAAGGAAATAGGTAATAGAATTTTGGAGGAATTTCTTGGCTACCTAGATTGGTAGATCCCACTCTGCAAAAGAGAAGAAGAAAGTAAGTTGTTTAAGAACAAGAAGTGGGGATTTGGAATCCTGAGTAGCCTGTATTTGAAGGAAATGTTCATAGCTCTAATGATTCTCAGTTAACTGACAACATGTGTTACTTCCGTATGTGCTAGAAAAGCCATCCACTGAAGTCCTCACTGTAATAAAATATCAATTGTGATCAATGTTATTTTATTTGAAACTTGGTTTTTAGTGTAATTTCAGTTGTTTTCTGTACATTAGTATTAGTACAAATATATTTTAACATAATTTCTATCTTCATTCTTACATGACCTGTGGGAACATAAGGACTCAGGGTTCCTCTAGAGTGGGTGTAAGCATAAACTACCATGTGAGAATCTTGCTTTTAGTCATGAACTAACCTGGAGTGTGCTTGTGTTCTTTTTGATCAGTGTTTTCCTATTTCTTATTCCTTCTTGTGTTGCAGAAAGCCCAAATCCTTTTAACTTCGATTTTATCTTGCCCATTATTCCTCCAAAAGGAATGAACTTGAAATCTTTGTCGTTTATTCACTACTAATTCTTTTAAAAGAATTTTAAGTTTAGGTTTGTCACATCAGTCATTATTCTTTTTTAAGCAGTTGTAGTTATTTCTTTCTGTGTTTTGCAGCTGAAAAGGTACTTAAAAAATTAGGTAATTATTTAAATTTTAAGGTAGTTGTGAAAATTAGCTTCCTTTCCCAACTATAGTCCTATTCTTTTCTTTTATACAGATGTGAAATACATGATGTCAGCACAACTGTGTTTGCAACTGTCACCTGTTTCAAACTTGCTAAGAATTAACGCTGGGGGTTTGCCATAAATACTTTGTCTACTAACATCAGCTGTGTTTCTAGATGTTGTATTTCTTATAAAAGTCTAACTCCTAGATGTAGTTCCTTCATCATTAAGGTTTAAAATGTCTAATTAATGGTTTGGCTGTGTATTAGCATTATTTTTAAAATGTGTAAAATATTTTATAACAGTGATTTCACAGAGCATTGATAATGCAAGCTGCCCATAGTCTTTACAGACTGAACACTCTTTAAAAATAGTTTAAACAGTCTGTCATTTTCCAAAAGCTCCTTAGTTTCTTTTCAATGTATTTTCAATGTGCACATTTTGTGTGGTTCCGTCACCTGGTTCTGTCAGCTTTCTCAGAACTGAAATGAGCAAATAATTACTAACAATTTTGCATAAGCATTATTTTATTTAAAAAAACTTCTCACAAGTTTACTCAAAAACATGAACCATGAGGAGACTAAAGTACAAAGAGTATTCAACAAATGCTCTTACTGCGATTAACTGTGATTGTGCTACTGCACCTACTACATCTTGCTGAGTACTATCTTAACATCTAAGAAAATTGATGCTGTCCCTCTTACTGCACTCTTTCAATCTGGTTTACTTTTTAAAATTATTATTTATTTATTTATTTAGGATGTAGTCTGTAGGAAAATAGGTCAAATTAAACATTCTACTTTTTTTCTGAAAGTAATAGAATTTATAGTTTCTCCAACTTTCCAGGGATAAATTGACAAATGTGGGCCAGTCAGATGAACTCTTCATTATTGTTTGTTGGGAGTTTAAAAACCAAACTAAGCAAAGCCAAACAGACCCCCCAAATCCCACAATAATTTTCTTTACATTTTAAGCTACTGTTCCTGAAGATGGAAGGTCAGTGTCATGGGAAATTGTCTTCATAGTTGTGCTAACCCAATCTTTTTTGTTATCTAAGTTTGTACACTTGAGGTATTTGAAAAGGAAAATCGAAAACTGATGTATAACCATATTCAGCAGGAACACAATTATATGAGTGGAGTGATGTATTCTTGGTGACCTGTGTTGCTTAGAAACAAACTACTGTCTTGTCAATTGATTAAATCCTTGTCTTCTAATTGTTTTTTACTGGAAAGTCCATTGCAATGCCTGACTCAGACTCAGACATTCCTCCATTAACCACGAGGTCAGGCTGCTATCTGCTGCTTTCCTTTCTTCAATCTCACTTCATCTCAACTAAAATCACTCAGACACCTCTCAGTGAGCATTTCTTACACAAAGTTACAGTTACTAGTACTGAATTTACCTGGTGCAAGTTGGGTTAGAACACACATGATCACATAGTGCTGTTACATTAGCCAGTGCAGACAAGAAAGGATTTTTAACAGTATTTTATTAATATTAAATTAGTTTATATGTGGCCAGGTAAATAATCTGCCACTAGGAAGTTACCCTGTCAGCATTGTTTGAACGAATTTAAACCAATGAAGTAATTGTATATAGGATCTATTCTATGTGTTGTAGTACTGCATGCTTTTGGTGAAGTACAAGAAGTTATCTGGCTAGATTTACTGTTTCAGTTGGGTTTTTTTTTTCTTTTAGTTACTGAAGAGTATTTCTAGAATCACAGCTTCCTTATTCAGCTACAGATCTGATACTTTCTTTTTCTTTTGTTTCACGCTTTATCTTAATTACTGTAAAATCCTTCTTTTGAACTGAAAAACATAGCGACCTTCTGTATATATTTATGTAAAATATTGCTGCAGTGTGCAGTTTCTCACCATCTCATTTCTATATCCACCTTTAAACTTGTTCCCAAACTTCTCACTTTAGACCCCAAAAGCCTTCCCTTTCTATGCTAGCCATTATTGTTCACGTGTTAAATTTTCAAGTGGTATTTTTTTGCTTTCTCTCATTTTGTATTTTCCGCTTGATAGGAATTTATATAAACATTCAGTAATTCCCTTACATTCTATGGCTTCTTACTGTGACTTTTGCTCCATGTACTCACTAATTCAAGAACCGAGTTTCAGAAGTGTTCAACCTGCTTAGGGAATGTCCTTGAAGTAAGTAATAGTAACAAGCTCAGTAGAATTAAGAGTGTACAGAAGATTTTCACGGCTTTTATTATTTTCCCTACGATGACCTATAGAAAATAGCATTAAATAATATATTTTCAGGTGGGATATACCTTAAACCTGGACATCATATGTGTTTCTGGATACTGTGGTAACTGCTGTTGTGTTGTCAGGGAAACAGCCTTGTGCTCAGTAGGCAAAACCAATGAGGATTAAGCAAAGCTATAATATAGCTAAGTCCCTGTGACCTTATCAGGATCAAGATCTGTCAGTTCTTCACTTTGCAAGTGTCCCTCAGGAGTGAGAGAGATATGCACAAGTAAAAGCATACCTGCAGTATGCCTGATATAAGTATCAAACTTGGAGTATTCTAAGAAGTGAAAGCATTTCTCAGTTAGATGGATTAAAAGACTCCGTTTGTGTAAGTAAAATCTTTATAAACTAAATGATAGAGAAGTTTTCATGTGAGCTTTGAATGGGGATGAGATAACTGAAATATTATGAACTCTGGAGTCTTTTTCATCTTTGTTGAAAATTCACACAAAAATATACCATTATAAAAGTAAATTAAAGCCGCAGGGATAAGAATCAAAGTTTATAGCACTCTGGGATGCAGAGTAGTTGCCAACAGTTTTCAGCACAGTGTTCTTCTTTAGTAGTAAATGTTGATGCATGTGTCACTAAAGTAAACTCACACTCCAATATAAATAGATTATCTTACCCTAGTTTTTTGTATTAAAAGAAGTTAAACGTTTCTGCAGAAGCATTAAATTATTTTTGGTTTTTGTTTTTAATGCAAAATAGAATGTTACACATTAGTTGAATTTTCATAAAAAATAAGAATGAGTGAAGGAGCAACTACATTTTACATGCTTTGGCAGAGTCTCTGGAGTTTATTGTGCTTTTCTTTCTTCTACTGTTGTGTAACATCGAACATGATTTAACGTCTTTCTTAATTAGCCGTAAGTTTTAATTATTAATCTGCATGTATCAACAATTATATTTTCTTCCTTTAGTATCTTTTGTGCTACATGTCCATTATAAAAAAAAAATTAAATTCATCTTCTAGTTCATCTGGCAGAAAATGCCACAGGAACGTTTTTCATTAGTGATACTGTCCCATGTCTTGTGCTGAAAAGGGAGCATCTGAGGCAAAGTGCGAAATGAGATGTCTGATTATGAGAATGGCTTGACTTCTAACATTACCTTGTGATGTATTTTCTTTCTTAGTGGTTTGTTTTATTCCTTCAGGTTAGTCTAAACCTCTGGCCAAAGGCAGTGGATTTTGTTGATTTTGATTATTCCTTTCTGCCATCCCAGTCCTTTTTCTCAGTGGTCCTATATTTCATTCTTTTTTACATCTGATTATTTAAAGTACCTGCGTGTTTGGCTCAGAATGATTGTCTTTACCATTTCATCAAAGTTACAGAAAATTTCTTTGTGTAAGATACTTCTTATCAAAGTAAGTTCAGGCATTTTGCAGCGTGTTTAAAGCCATTATAGAAAACTTGAAATTGCCCTAATTTCATTGCTTCATTTCTAAGAGTAGCCACTTTCCTGGTAAAATATTTCTATCAGAACATCAGGGGAATAAATTAAGCAGGAGGACAGTGAAGACTTGGTCACTTCTGTGAGTTCAATATGATGTCAGCCTTCTTAACTATGTAAAATGCGCAGTAGAAAAGTTAGAGATGAGACCATATTCATTACTTTAAATATTTAATGTTTACATATTTAAGAACAGAACAACATCAAAGGTTTTAGATTACGTGCAGCAGTTGACTTAGACTGCAGCTTAAGTTTTGGAAGAAAAATGCACTGTGATGAAAAAGAGAACATTAATTTGCAAAGTTAAAGGATTAGGAAACATGTTGTACCTTTCTCCTTCCTGTTTCTTCCTTTATTATTAGTTTTTTACTTTTAGTTTTCAAATCAAGTACAGAGCTGCATACTTGTCTTAATGTATTATCTGCATCTCAGACTTTTTTCCCTTCTTGCATTATTCCTGATTTTGTACAAATAAATCTGTCCTTATTTTCTCTTGGTCCACCATGTATTACAGCTCACTAATATGCATGACCTTGACCAGTGATGTCTAATTTAGAAAACAATAAGTAGAATCCAACTTTTTCTTTTTCTTTTCTTTAAACCAACTAACTAGTTTAACAGTGTTCCATTAAATTACTGCAAGTTGTCTACGACCCTGCTGCTTTCTGGGATAATCTGCAATCCTGAACAATAGTGATAGCAGCATCAGTCTCTCCAGTTGTTTTGTTTGCGGACAAAGAGGCAGATCAGCCTTTCCCAGCTCATGGAGTGCGTTGGGTGAATCCAGGACGTGTCATCCTCCCTGTGCATGTGCTATGCAACTGATCCATGAGTGCATAACAGGTCTAAGATATTTCTGAAGCTGTCGATTTACAGCAGGCCATCTGTGCATGGCCCAAAGCCACGTGTCCAGGTGTTCCAACTTGTTCAGTAGATATCTGTTCTTCCATGTGAAATGCTGGCAAATACAGTTTTCTCATTCTGTTTTAAATTACTGGTGTAACTTTGGTCCATCTATTCTAAATACCATGTACCACAGACATTTAATTCTTTTGATCAAATTCAGACATGAATTCAGAAGTAGTCATTGGAAAAATGTTATGGTGAAGCCAGCTTAATTCTGTGATATCGGTACGGAGGAAACCAGAACTAGACTTACAGTACTCTACTCATGTCTGATTTTTCTTCCTCTTTTATCTTATATGGCAATTAACAGTGCTATAAAATACAAGAACAGTTTACAAAATCAAAATGTTCACATTTGTCATGTATTGATGACAAAACCCCAGACAAAAATGAGGTTACGGAAGACCTCAGGTGTTTAGGTTGCTGTTGTCAAAAGACTGAACAGAACTGTAGTTTTAATTGAAATAAATAAAAGCATAGTGTCCAAGCTCCGATTTAGTCCAGAGATCTTCTCAAATCTAGTTCTTATGAATTATATCTCCAAAGATTATGGAAGACTAATTCCTTGGTTTTTGTGACGTTGTGTGTTTGTAAGAATAGACTGCATTGATTATTTCTGCACTGCATTGTAATATTTTGAATTTGGTGCACTATACGTAACGCAAATATGCAAATCTGTGTGTTGGATGGCTTTCTTTTTCCTATGCTTGTTTTTTTGTAATTTACCTTTAGACTTCTGGTGTACATGTTTAAGAGTTAAATTTCTCATGAGGATAACGTAGTAGCCATAAATCATTTTCTGAATAGGTTTGTATGAGTGAAACACTCAGCCTTGGAACACGCTTATTCAGGTTATGAAATACAGATGCTGTGGTGGGTATATTAATTAAGTGATGCATGGTTCCCTAAAAAAGGACATATAGCAATATGCTGTTGTCTCTCAGTTTCAAGTGAAAGACTGTCAGCCACAGCAGCTATCTGTGAACAATCAAATGTATTTGTAGTAGCTGTCTTTGTGTCAGTGCAATAATAAGTAGCAATAGATAGATAATCCTAACAGAAATCAAAGACACGAACAACTAACCAGGAATATCTCATGCTTTTGCAAATTGCTTGCCCTATCTTTTTTATATGGAAGATGATGCAAAATGTTTATATCATCATATTCATATTTTTCTGTGTACTTGACTGCATTTTTTATCATTTGCTCCATTAGTATTTATTTTACTTGTGTTTTGGATACAAAGATAAGCAAACAAATAGAAAAATAGCTAGTGGTAGGCTCTAGATCTATGAATATTCGTTACAAGCAACTCACTGTGGGTGTGTTTTTTGTGTGTGTGTGTGGTTTACACATTGATTTTCAATTTACAAACCAGTTTAAACTTAGATAGAGGATCAACCCAAAACTTCACTTGTAAGACTGTTATCACTATCTTTGACTTTATATCCTCCTTAAAGTCAAACTGTTTGACAGCAGCAGTAGTTAATCATGATGCCTTGAGGCTTACTGTGATCCAACAAGCAGCATGCAAGCTAGACAGTGCTTAAGGGTGCTCCCTTATGGCTCACTTCACCTTTCAGGAGACAGCAAATGACTTCAAGTAGGGAGTAGTAGCTGAATGCCTCCACCCATGCCTGTCACATCCTAGCTCAGAGAGCAAGGAGGCTGCTGCAGAGGTACAGAACAGTGAAGTCATAGCTCTGCACTGAGGGAAAGTGAAGCGTGGCTCTCGCAGCTGTCCTCTCTCTGTAAATAGGGAAGGTGTTTAATTTCAGAATCAAAGTAGTTTGGCTTAATTACCTATGAAAGCTGTGTAATACTTGCCAGCAATGCATGGCATGCTACCTTGTAATTTCATTTTCAAACAGTTTAGAAAGGGAATGTTTGGGGAAGCCTCAATGCTTTTTTGGGCTTTCTGATCTCTTGGTAAGTATTGTGCACATTTGCAGATTATTTATTAAAACAATATAAAACATGCATGTTTTCCACTATTACTTTTATTTGAAGCACTGGTGCTTCAGTTTAACATTTCAGAAGTGATAGAATCAAGTCCAGAAAATAGGAAAATGGAGAAAAATTCAACTGATTTGCTAACATTCTTTGTTGTTCCCATTTTGAGTCTGCAATTTAGGTAAAACCTGAGTAAATGCGGGTGTAAATATCTCTGAGAGATATTACATTCTTCGTAAGTAATAATATTCAGTCTGCTTCAACCTGAGAAAAACACACAGAGGATGATTTGGCTTAACAGTTCTGTTTTTTAAGGGTATTAACAGGCCCACATCCAAGAAGGTGATTATTTCAGTGCTTGTTGCTTAGGATTTATATTGAGGCACGTGGTTGCTAACATAAAACTGTTCTGCTTCCTTAGGAAAAGGTATTTAAGTCCTCTCAGGCACGAAAACACAGAATTGGCTGCACTGGATCAAAGCTGTTAATTTTTCCTATATTCAGCCTGTGGTTGAAGTTCATAACCCATTCTACAGAGAAAAGGGCAAGAATATTGCATTTACAGAATAATCGTCTTAATAAAGAAAATTTCGTGGTAGATTCTTGCTGCTTGTGAGGCTTGATTTATATGCAAAGACTGCTCAGTTGAGTGCAATGGAGAAAATGAAGAAACGGTGAAAGTTACTTCTTCGTTCTCTTGACTAAAGGAGAACAGTATGACAAATAGAAGGAAAAAAATACAGAGAGGCCCACAAATTGACAGACACACAAGTAGCTGACTGTCTTCTGAATAGTCAGTATTTGATGGATATTGCCTGAGCAAGTACAACAAAGAAATTGGGTAAAATTCAGGACAAAATTTTAGGGAGAGGATATGATTGTCTGTCAAGAATATAGTGAGAACCTTGGATATATCGTAATGGGAAGCAAGAGACTTTTGGGATATTGAGTGATGTTAATTACATGTCCTGATACATAGGTTAGATAATAGTTGTAAGAGTTCTGATATGAGATTATCTGAAAAGCTCCATGTTCAGCCTCCGATAGTAAACAAGACAAGCACTGCAATGCTGACTTTTAGCATTTCTTTCTGCACTTTGGAATTTACAGTTTCTGAGTCATAAAAGCCCAGTATATTTTCATTGCATCATTTGTTGTTTTATAAGCCCACACATTGTTATCTTCTTTGTAAGTTACAGAGTTCAGGTCTTTTTTCTCTTTTATATGTTTTTTTTTCCTACACCCTTCCTTGTATTTTTAGCATTATATTGAAATTCCTGTCTGAATTCCTTCTGTTATTTCCTGTGTTTTTTCTTTTTTGATAGAGTATTTTTTAAACTGAAATCAGTAATACTAATATAGATATGTCTTTGATTTCTGTAGTCCATATGAACACTGATAATACTGTCTTTGATTCTATTCTTAGAGCATTTGTATTAAAGAGGGGCATTTTTTGTTAGTAGGTTTCTTTCTTAGTACATGCATTTGATTTCATCTTCATTATAGGTACAAGTGCTTGGGTTTTTTTCTTTCAGTGTGCACTGAGTTTGTAGCTACCAAGAAAACTGTATTTGCTACTGTGATTTTCAAAGTGGAGATGAAATCTGTGCATATTCTCTTGATTATAGAGCAGAGCTCAGATACAAAGCACAGTCAGCTTGCATGTCTTATACCCTGGGCTTGTGAAGACTGGACTAGAGGTTCCTGCTGTTATCTCGGTAGTCATTTGAGATAATAGAACTTCTAAGAGCTGAGCTTTCAAACACCCTGTTTAACAGAGCGATGTGGTGTTTGGACAACCAGAATCACAGTTAGGCAAGCAGATACTTTTCATCCAGTCATCCCTTTTGTCAGGTGTCTGATATGTTCTTAAGTGTTCAGGATCATGGGTTTCAAACCTACTGAATTCCTTAGCCTATTATATTAGGTGTAGTTTATAGGTCCCACACTGTCTAGCAGGGCACATTAATTTTGCACAGGGTAAATGTCACCCTGGAACTTGGTTTAAGAATTTTCAACTTATGTACCTTTTAAATCTTCTAAAAATATAATATACAAGCTTCAGTAGAACCCAGCAGAAAAAACGTAATTACTTGCATATTTTACACTGTACTAGACAGAAATGATACTTACCGTACTTCTGAAAGTCAAACATGTGCTTTTCCCTTTGAAACTCCTTTCAAATATCAGACTTCAGTTTTGGCTAAGGCAGAAACTTAGACTGGTTATAACAGGTATTGGGTCTGCAGGAACAACAGGTATTAGACGCATAAGTTCCTGTTTTACTGACTATGTGAACCACTCATAAACCTTTAATATAATCTGGCATATGTACATGACTCTGCTGCATCACATTTTCTTAACAAGGTTCTGTTTAAATTTCCCATCTATTCACTAGCATTTTGACAACTCCAGAAACAGGTCTGGCAGGATTTTTTAAAATAAATATTCTAATTTGTTTTTCAATGTACAATTTTTTTTTTTTCATAGTAGTGTTCAACTCAACTTTCCCATACAGCTGTGTTAATGTCTTTGATTACTTCATTTCAGGTAAAAATTCCCTCTAAATTTTCTTTTCCTTGGCATGTCTGCAGTAGATGTCTCCTGTACACTACCTTCATGAAAGGAATTGGGTAGGACTCTAATGGCCTGCAAATATTTGCCAATTCGTGGTCAAAAATGTAAACAGAACTGTGTTTCAAGTTCTGCAATTCTTTGATTGAATAGATCAGTTGGAAAGGACATACAATGATCATCTGGTCCATCTTGTTATCACAGAATCATAGAACAGTTTGGTGTGGAAGGGACCTTAAATATCACCTAGTTCCAACTCCCCTGTCATGGGCAGGGACACTTTTCACTAGACCAGATTTCTCAAAGTCTCTTCCAGTCTGGCCTTGAACAGCTTCAGGAACAGGGCATCCACAGCTTCCCTGGGCAACCTGTTCCAATGCCTCACGACCCTCCCAGTAAAGAATTTCACCGTAATGTGTAATATAAACTTACACTCTTTCAGTTTAATGACGTTTCACCATGTCCTGTCACTAAAAGTCCTTCTCCATCTTTCCACGTTTTATGTACTAGAAGCCTGCTCTAAGGTCTCCCCAGAGCCTTTTCTTCTCCAGGCTGAATATCCCCAACTCTCTCAGCTTGGTTCCAACAGGTCTGTGTCCTTATGTTGGAGGCTCTAGAGCTGGATGCACCACTCCAGGTGGAGTTGCACAAGACCAGAGTAGAGAAGGAGAACCACTTCCCTTGATCTATTGGCCACATCATTCTTTGGATGCAGCCCAGGACACAACTGAGTTTCTGGGCTTCCAAGCACATGTCACTAGGTCATGTTGAACGCTTCATCCACTTACAGCCCCAAGCCCTTCTCCCTAGGTCTGCTCTCAATCCTTTCTTGTCCCAGCCTGTACTTGTGCTTGGGATCACTCAGGTGCAGGACCTTGCACTTGACCTTGTTGAATTTCACAAGGTTCACGCAGACCCACCTCTCAAGACTGTCATGTACATGTCCAGTTCCTCTGGATGGCATCCCTTCCCTCCAGTGTGGTGGCCACACCACACAGCTCAGTGTCATCAGTGAGGGTGCCCTCAATCCCCCTGTCCATGTCATCAGCAAAGATGTTGAACAGTGCTGGTCCCAGCACTGACCCCTGAGGGACAGCAGTTGTCGCTGGTGGTGCCCCTTACTTGGACATCAAGCCATTGACTACAACTCATTGAGTTCAACCATCCAGCCCATCAAGATATTCAAGACTGGTTCCTGTTCTTAGGACTCTCCAATGGTTCCTGTGTCCCCATGAAATTTGTTCCTTAGGACTTGGGGATTTTCCTAAGCATAAACCACCTACTGATCATACTGATTTGCTTACCCTTTATAATTGGAGTCTTTACTGACAATTTTAAGTTTTCATAGAGTCTAATAACTTATATGCAGTATTATTTAAATGCACAAGGAATTTTACTTTTTCTGAAGAAATTGAGTTGGTAAGAGTTGGTAAGGTTTGTGCTCTTCTTTTTTAACAACTCTGTGGGTCTTGAGAGGATATGATTAAAACCCCTACTATTAATGGAAGAATGAATACACCAAGATCACTGAGTGTAAAATTTGTATTTAAGTTCTGCTCCTTCTGTGTATTGACTTGCATTCGTTTTTTTTTTAACTCGGAGTATTATTAGAAAAGTCTAAATTTCTAAGTCTGAATTTTCATCTGCTTAAAATCATCATAAGTCACTTTGAAACAATGCAGCCAATTACCCTGTTGGGTTTTAAAAAAGAAAAATAAAACCTTACAAAAAGTATGTCTATTTTTGGAAGATATTTAAATATAAAATAGTTGGCTTTCTCAGGTATGAAATACCTATATTTGGTAGACTCATAACTTTTTGAAACTATATTATTAGTTTTTTATTATTGTGGCTTCTTGGTGGCTTCTTTAAAGAATAATTCTGTATTCTTTGTCCAAGTATATTTATCATACTTTTTCCATTCTTTTGCATGGTTGAAAAACACCTGTATTTTCTTTTGTTCTTTATCTTCCTTATCTTTCTTAAATTCCTTCTGTTCCATTCTGTGGATTACTTCTGAATGTATAAGTTACTTGTTCAACTGTCTCTCTCAGAAATTTGGGGAAGGGTGATACAAGTCAAATGTTGTTATTGATGCCAAAACGAAATACAGTGCTATTGGATTGATTCTAATAGTTAAGCAAGGGGCACAGTGTTAGAGTCACAGACTCATAGACTCGTTTTCATTGGAAACAACCTCTAAGTTCACAGAGTCCATTAAGTCAGTCTGAACCAGCAGCAAAAGCAGTGGCTGTGAGAGAATGAGAGAACTGCATCTCAGGATGCCATTGATTCAGTGTTTCTTCTTTGTGTATGATTTGCTATTTTTCTAAGATACTGCAGAAATTGTTTTAATAAATTGTCTGCGTAGTTGGCATTTAATATTCACTTATCTTGTGTTGCTGTGGCTGTTCTGTTCTGCAGCTTTTCCCACGGTGAACTGAACTAATTTACAATGTTGTCAGACTTCAAATGATTAGGAAAGAGAACCAGTGCTTATCTTGCATTCAGGGCTAAAGGAGGGGAACCTAGGCATGTACACTACCAATGTGCTTTGGAAAAAGCTGTAACTAAGATGGGTTGCACATCAACACTAATAACTTAGTGACTTTGGGGTCATGTCCCTTCAACATTACTGAGTCCTTTTCATTTAGTTTTGACAATTTGCAATAGTTCATTTTATGATTCTCTTCCAGATCTTCTACTGTCATGTGCATTTGAAACAGATTTTCCAATATATCCTCTGTAAGGAAAGCTCCTTCTGTTGGTTTTCTTTTCTGACAGCCTCTCATGGTGCCACTGAAAATTCTTCATGACGCTTACAAGTCAATAATTTTTAACGAGGTCACTCATTTAATTTTTTTCTTGAAATTAAATCCTAGATTGGTGGATATATATTTTTTTTTTTGCATTGGACATGAAGTAAAGAATATGATGGATATAGTTGCAGATTAATTCCTTAATAATATAAATTTGGACATAAATCATGTCCTGTCCTTTGCTGAGAACTATCAGGAGCTTTTTCTTCTCTTGGGGGTTTACTGACTGGATTCCCTGAAATAAACCGTTATAATATTGTAAACTTTTACCTCAGCAATGCACCTCTGTGTAATTTACCTGGTTTACATTATTGTTTGCTTCTTGCTCTTAGGTTTCTTGGTCTCCCATAGTATGTCACAGGCACTGTCATCATCCTACTGTCAGTATTATAGTCTTAAAAATCCTCTGCTTTCCTACTTAGGTGAGAAATCCCAATCCATACTGATCCTATTTTCCTTATTAATCCAGCGAACTCATTTATCTGATTTGATTCAGGTATTTTAGTGTTTAACACTACTCCTCTGTTGCAGTGAACAGTTTTTCTGATGTTTTGTGTACTGAGCACAATAAGGTTTTAATTTATTATTTTCTTTCACCATGTTTTTATATGTTTACAATGTTATTAAAGCAATTTAAACCCAGCCATTTTGCTTCCCCCATTTTATTTTTTGTATTGTGCTTTGTATATGTTTTCATAACTTTGGTGGTATTTTTTGAGTTACCATACCAGGTTTAAGTGCAACTCTATTCTTAATCAACCACTAGACCAAATCGTCATATATCTGCAAAATAATACAAGTAAGTAATTTCTTTTACTCTTAACTTCTTTATTTGCCCTTCAATTCCACCAGTACAATATAAACTTTATAACATTACTGTCTTAAAATTGAGTATATCTAAAAAAATTATATCCCATACTAGATCACTATGAGATTTAAAAAAAAAAAAGGGAAATACAAAAGTTAAAGAGAAGCAGTTAAATCTGAATTCCAGAGTCTGAGTGGAGAACCACATAGGTATGAATATGAAATGTTTATGGATTGATATATGTTTTGTGGGAGGAGGCTGAAATTTTCATCATACATAGTAGTAGGGACGAATTATTTTTGAGATGCACTAAGAAATGCACTTATGCAATAGACCATACATGAGTCTACATTTTTTCCTTTTATCTTGAGTCACTGTTCTACACTTTCAAGAGACTGAGAAGATTATGAAATAATATGATTTCCAGTATTAAATAATAAAAGATCTGTATAAAAAGTTAGAAGGAATTGCAGGATTTCTTTGTCTTGTTTTGCAAATATTTATTAATTTCCTACTTTAAACCTTCTCTAATTTTCTAGGTACTGTAGAAGCCATTTTAATTGAGACTGTGAGATAATTTGCATTAAATGCTACAGTGGTTTTCATTCTCAGTCTTCTTTTGCATGCTTGAAAGTACTTCAGATTTGAAGTAATGATGAACCACACAGTTACGGTTTTGTTGTTTGAAACTCAGAATATCTTGGAAAGACAACTTAGATTTTAGCCTGGTTCTGGAAGTATGCAACTCTCCTTTTCCATCACATTCAAGCAGGAAGTTTCCTTTTATGTAGCTTTGGCTATAGCCTCCTGGAAATTATTTTGATTTGCTCTTTTTATTCAGTGCAAAGCTAAGGGCATTCAGAGAAGGAGTTTTGGTTGTATTTTTGGTCTGTTTAATAGCAGGAGAAAACATCAAAACAAGACATTAGACCATGACAGAAATAGAAAAAAAATCAAATTAGAAGAATTTTCAGTATAAGTAGATGTATAATTGCAATGCCATAGCCCTTGAATTTATGTAATTACACATACTCAAAAAAACCTCTATGTCATTGCCATAATGAAAAAGCCATCATTTCTCTTCAAAAGCACTTCAGAAAGCAAAATTCAGACAGTCTGCCAGCATATTCAGTTTGTCCGTCTCTCACAAAAATTGTACCCTATCTTCAGTAAGGAAATTGGTCTTCTGTCGAAAGCAAAGTAATTACAAGAATTTCTCAGAAAAAAAGCGCATTGCTCTCATCACTCCTTGGAATTAAATTGTAAATATTTCTCTTCCCCTTGCTCCCTCATCTGTTTAATTTCATGAATATATATGTCCCTGACCTTGGCCTGATTGACAAGGGAAGTTAAAACTGCAAGCACTTACTATTCCTTTCCACACATCAGTGAAATGATGTTAGGAATATTAAATGGATGAACACAGATTAACTAATATTTTAATTATGGACGGTATGATGTATGCCATTTCATAGTAAACAGTTTACTTAATAATATCGGGGTTTTTTCTGTCAGTAAAAATCTGAAATACTATGATGAAAAGAAAAAGGATTAATTGTTTTTATGTTTGATAAACACGTGTCAGTATATTGTGTACTTCCTGCTAGAATTTATTTTACTTGTTTATAATTAGCAAATATTCGTAAACATGAACCTACAGACTGGTTATGCCCTCCATGGTCCCTGAACTGCTCCTTTCAAACACAATTTTACTCTGTCTTGTCTTTTCCCAGCCTCCAGATAATAACAACAGGGCTGCTGTTTGATCAGCAGTTTTGTGCATTCCACATGCCAGGTTATGAATTTTATTAGAGGAGTAAAATTGAACAGAATGTGGAAGTTGCCACAAATTATTAATAAAAATTGCCAGCAAAACTAGGATTGCTTTCAAAGTGGGCATGAAGTGTTTTGTAGATACACTCACAGTTTTTTATTTTTTTAGAGACCTTAATATTCATACTAAGATCCCAGAACCTACAATAAAATGTGTTGTAAGAAGGAGACTAAAGGAGAGTTAAATTATCAGGCCATATTGCCTAGCAGTGATTTCTTTAATTCTCATTTGAACTTCTCTTACTAGCTTCTGTGTACTTTGAAGACTCTCACACATAAACCATAAAAAGACTGTTGATATTACAGCTTGTATTTCTTCTCTACTACAATATATAATTTTTCATGCATTCTCAGTCCTTCGTTACTATTTTATTCAAAGAAAGTATAACCCAGCATCTCATTCAGAGTTTAGTTCCAAGGCTTAAGTTCATCAAGATGAACAACATTCTCACATTATTTTTATGCTGGTCATGGGAGAAGATTGAAAAGAGATGAAGGGATGAAAAGAAAGCTGGATGTCCCACTGTGAAGACAAGTGAAGTCTTTATAGTGCATCGGACCTGATGATATGCATCTCAGAGTTCTGAAGGTATTGACTGATGAAGTTCCCAAGCTGCTCTCCATGATATTTGAAAGGTTATGGCAGTCAGTTGATGTTCTAGGCAACTGGAAAAAGGGAAAAGTACCCATTTTTAAAAAGAGAAGAAAGAACAACTCTGGAAACTACTAACCTGTCAGCCTCACCTCTGTGCCTGGGAAGATCATGGAACAGATTCTCCTAGAAACTGTGCTGAGGCATGTGGAGGTGATTCAGGACAACCAGCACTGCTTCACCAAGGGTAAGTCCTGCCTAGCCAAACTGTTGACTTTCCATGATGGAGTGACCACATCAGTGGATGAGAGATGGGTTACAGATTTCATTTATCTGGACTTCTGTAAAGCCTTTGACATGATCCCCCACACATCCTTCTCTTGAAATTGGAGAGACATGGGTTTGATGGGTAGACTGTTTGGTAGGTAAGGAATGGGTTTGACAGTCATATCCAGTAGTCAACTGATGGACATCAGTGACAAGTGGTGTCCCTCAGGGGTCCATACTGGGACTAGTGTAATTTAATATCTTCATTAATGACATAGACAAAGGGATCCAGTGTACCCTCAGCAAGTTTGCAGATGACGCCAAGCTGGGAGATGTGTTTGACACACCTGAAGGACAGGATGCCTTCCAGAAGGACCTGAACAAGCTGGAAGAGTGGGCCTATGGGAATCTCATGAGGTTTAACAAGACCAAGTGCTGTATTGGGGCAATCCCCCCTGCAATCAACCCAGTTTGGGGATGAACAGACCAAGAACAGCCCTGCCTAGAAAGACTTGGAGGTGCTGGCGGGTGAGAGGCTGGACATGCCCCGGCCGTGGCACTCACAGCCCAAAGAGCCAAACATGTCCTGGGCTGCATCCAGAGCCCCGTGGGCAGCAGGGGAGGGAGGGGAGGGTGGGCTCTGGTGAGACTCACCTGGAGCACTGCATCCAGCTCTGGGGTCCCAGCACAGGAAGGACAGGGACCTGCTGGAGCGAGCCCAGAGGAGGCCATCAAGATTATTAGAGGGCTGGAGCACCTCTACTGAGTGGAAAAACTGAGAGGATTGGAATTGTTCAGCATGGAGAACAAAAGGCTTCAGGGCTACCTAATTGTGGCCTTCCAGTACCTGAGGGGAGCCTACCCTCAGAAAAAAAAGGATAAGAAAGATGGAGAGCAGCTATTTACAAAAGCATATGTCTTGGTTTAAGACAATTTAAAGGAGAACACTCTAAAATGAGTTGCCCTCCTTTATAGGTTTAACCAATCCATTTCCACCAATAAGGAGAAAACAAATACAGCCAGGTGTAAGTGAAAAATTTAGTTTCCTAACAAATGACACTGCAACAGGCAAAAAATAACAGTAAATAATCACTAGATACAAAATTTCTAAAACATACTCCCTGAGAGCAAAGAGAAACCCAAAATGCCAGAAATGCCTTTTTTGGGGCTGGTGTCTGCCACAGGCAACTGTGTGAGGGGAGACAAAGGGAAAAGATGGCGGCAAACCCTCCCCCAAGATGGCGGCCTTTGCACAGTCTGGGAGACAAAGGGAAATGATGGCAGCAAACCCTGACAAGAATGTAGGAGATAGCGAGCAGTTCTAGCAGCAGATGAAGACTTGCTGGCTTGTGTGGGGTCATCTCTGCTGCCCACCGCCTACTCCTGCCACATCCAGCACTCCATCAGTGTTGGTGCTGCTGTCTGCCAAGCCACTGGTGTGTCCAGTGGTTAAAACTGGCCTGTTGGCACTGACCTGGCCCCAGGGACCAGCTCAAACTCCATGCTGCTTATAGGGTTTGCAAAGTTCACGCCAAATCAGTTTTCGCTTGTGAAACATACTTTTTCCAAGTGTCTGCTGTTGCAAGCCCAGAAAAAAACCCAACCACCTGAAGCAACCCTCTCCAAAGCGGAACCTCCACCTTCTGCAAATGCTTCCGTGAAAGGAGGGCTCCCTGCTTCCAGGCTCCATCTTAAAAAGGGATCTAAGCGACACCCCTCTTCCCTTCCCCCCACCTCCGTATCCCGTTCTGGCTGTGGCGCTGGATCATAAGGAGACAGCAAGGATTTTCTGGGGCACAGATAGTGACGGAATACAAAAACGTTTTGGGTTACCCATGACAACATGGAGTGGCAGGACAAGGGGGCGTGGCTTCAAATCAATAGAGAGTAGGTTTGGATTAGATGTTGGGAATATATTCTTTACTGTGAGACTGGTACCTGAACAGGTAGCTCAGAGAAATTATGGATGCACCATCACTGTGAGTGTTCAGGTCCAGGCTGGATGGGACTTTAAACAACCTGGTCTAGTTGAAGGTGTCCCTGCCCAAAGCAGAACGCTTGGAACTATGTGATTGTTAAGGTCCCTTCCAACCTAAGACATTCTATGATTCTATGGTTCTATTCCCATATTGTCCTCTTGCTTGATACCAGGGACAAGAGCACAGCACTTCCTCTGCATTTCCTCTCCAGAAGAAGCTGTACAGAGCAATAAGGTATCCTTTTCTCTCAACTAAACAAAGGTTGACACCATTCAAGTTCAAATCTCTAAGTTCTTTTCAATGGACCTAGTTCTGATTTTCAGTTTGAACATGTTTAGAAGTTTTTCTGTGTACATTAATACAGAAAAACAGTTTGAAGCAGTGGTCTCAAAATTATCATATTTTAATATGTTTATTACTATTTCTGACTCTTCATTGCTTGATGTTTAATTTTAGCATTTGAAAATTTAGTGCTACATCAGAATGACTTGCAACTACAGTAGATTTCAGAGCCTTCTGAAGCAAAATCCAAGATGATAACGGATAAGAGAGCTCGTGTGCATGTTGCAGAGCAGCTGAGAGCTCAGAAGGTCCAAGAAGAGCACAGCCCAAGATACTTAAAAGGTGACTACTTATTTTTATAATCTTCTGAAGAAGTATTTTCTGAAGGTTATGTGCTTAATGAGTTAGTTAAAGCCAGTGTGAAGGCTTCTTGATTCTGTGCTACACACACTCACATTTATACAAGAACAAAGAAAAGTGATGTGCATGGAAATAAAGCCAATATACTCTTATGAGACCTTAAAAACATATTTTAAAATCACTTCATGTTAAGTTGAGAGTATTTGCATATTGTGAAGCATGGAAAATATTTATAGATTTGAAGACAAAGTGTACATTTCACAACTTGTATGGGTTTGAGACATCCTTGTAAAAGAGGTTTGTGTCATTCTTCTTTTGTGAAGAAAAGATGAAGCATTGTACAAAAGCAGGAAAATGACAGAAGGGCACCTATAGTGGGTATGGCCTCAGAACATCTTGTACTTCTGTGTAGCTATTCTGATGAGGTAAAAAAGGAGGNCATATGTCTTGGTTTAAGACAATTTAAAGGAGAACACTCTAAAATGAGTTGCCCTCCTTTATAGGTTTAACCAATCCATTTCCACCAATAAGGAGAAAACAAATACAGCCAGGTGTAAGTGAAAAATTTAGTTTCCTAACAAATGACACTGCAACAGGCAAAAAATAACAGTAAATAATCACTAGATACAAAATTTCTAAAACATACTCCCTGAGAGCAAAGAGAAACCCAAAATGCCAGAAATGCCTTTTTTGGGGCTGGTGTCTGCCACAGGCAACTGTGTGAGGGGAGACAAAGGGAAAAGATGGCGGCAAACCCTCCCCCAAGATGGCGGCCTTTGCACAGTCTGGGAGACAAAGGGAAATGATGGCAGCAAACCCTGACAAGAATGTAGGAGATAGCGAGCAGTTCTAGCAGCAGATGAAGACTTGCTGGCTTGTGTGGGGTCATCTCTGCTGCCCACCGCCTACTCCTGCCACATCCAGCACTCCATCAGTGTTGGTGCTGCTGTCTGCCAAGCCACTGGTGTGTCCAGTGGTTAAAACTGGCCTGTTGGCACTGACCTGGCCCCAGGGACCAGCTCAAACTCCATGCTGCTTATAGGGTTTGCAAAGTTCACGCCAAATCAGTTTTCGCTTGTGAAACATACTTTTTCCAAGTGTCTGCTGTTGCAAGCCCAGAAAAAAACCCAACCACCTGAAGCAACCCTCTCCAAAGCGGAACCTCCACCTTCTGCAAATGCTTCCGTGAAAGGAGGGCTCCCTGCTTCCAGGCTCCATCTTAAAAAGGGATCTAAGCGACACCCCTCTTCCCTTCCCCCCACCTCCGTATCCCGTTCTGGCTGTGGCGCTGGATCATAAGGAGACAGCAAGGATTTTCTGGGGCACAGATAGTGACGGAATACAAAAACGTTTTGGGTTACCCATGACAACAGGGAGTGGCAGGACAAGGGGGCGTGGCTTCAAATCAATAGAGAGTAGGTTTGGATTAGATGTTGGGAATATATTCTTTACTGTGAGACTGGTACCTGAACAGGTAGCTCAGAGAAATTATGGATGCACCATCACTGTGAGTGTTCAGGTCCAGGCTGGATGGGACTTTAAACAACCTGGTCTAGTTGAAGGTGTCCCTGCCCAAAGCAGAACGCTTGGAACTATGTGATTGTTAAGGTCCCTTCCAACCTAAGACATTCTATGATTCTATGGTTCTATTCCCATATTGTCCTCTTGCTTGATACCAGGGACAAGAGCACAGCACTTCCTCTGCATTTCCTCTCCAGAAGAAGCTGTACAGAGCAATAAGGTATCCTTTTCTCTCAACTAAACAAAGGTTGACACCATTCAAGTTCAAATCTCTAAGTTCTTTTCAATGGACCTAGTTCTGATTTTCAGTTTGAACATGTTTAGAAGTTTTTCTGTGTACATTAATACAGAAAAACAGTTTGAAGCAGTGGTCTCAAAATTATCATATTTTAATATGTTTATTACTATTTCTGACTCTTCATTGCTTGATGTTTAATTTTAGCATTTGAAAATTTAGTGCTACATCAGAATGACTTGCAACTACAGTAGATTTCAGAGCCTTCTGAAGCAAAATCCAAGATGATAACGGATAAGAGAGCTCGTGTGCATGTTGCAGAGCAGCTGAGAGCTCAGAAGGTCCAAGAAGAGCACAGCCCAAGATACTTAAAAGGTGACTACTTATTTTTATAATCTTCTGAAGAAGTATTTTCTGAAGGTTATGTGCTTAATGAGTTAGTTAAAGCCAGTGTGAAGGCTTCTTGATTCTGTGCTACACACACTCACATTTATACAAGAACAAAGAAAAGTGATGTGCATGGAAATAAAGCCAATATACTCTTATGAGACCTTAAAAACATATTTTAAAATCACTTCATGTTAAGTTGAGAGTATTTGCATATTGTGAAGCATGGAAAATATTTATAGATTTGAAGACAAAGTGTACATTTCACAACTTGTATGGGTTTGAGACATCCTTGTAAAAGAGGTTTGTGTCATTCTTCTTTTGTGAAGAAAAGATGAAGCATTGTACAAAAGCAGGAAAATGACAGAAGGGCACCTATAGTGGGTATGGCCTCAGAACATCTTGTACTTCTGTGTAGCTATTCTGATGAGGTAAAAAAGGAGGAAGAAATTTCTTCAGACATGGAAACACTCATCCAAAGCAGAGTTTATAGTTTATATATAGAGTAAATGGCTCAGTTTTCAGGGGCTGTTGAACTGCATTGACAAAGTAGTTGACTAATTTGATATGTATTTTATACAGCTGAAGAAGGAAGAGAGTCTTGCTGTGTTTATTTAGCTGTTCTATTGCCGCTATATGAACAAGAATTTTTTAAAAAGTCCCTTCATGTATCTAGAAAAGAAAATGCAAGCAATATGCAAAGTACTCTAAAATTTTAAAGAAGTTATTAATATCTTATATGATATATTATATATTTTAACTGATTTTGACGAAAAAACTATTTTTCTATGCCACTCCACCTTTACCTGCATGTATTTGTAGTGCTGTTTAAGTGAGTGTAATTTGTATGCTTGTTACTCTTGATGGTCTGAGACTCACTATTCAGCAGTAGTGGTACCTAATGGTATTCCCAGTTTCTGTGCTGTATTTAGACCTAAAATATGTGAAACATACTAGAACTAGAATTCAATGAAAGCCCTTAAATGCCTATAAGGCACTGAGCAAAAAGTCTTTTTCTGTAAAGATATGCTTCTATTGCACCACATAATTTGTTAATGCAGACAAAGCATATAAAGATATACCATTTTCTGATAATGGTAATTAAAAGATACATGTTCATCCTCAAATATTGAAAATCTACTAGGATATTGATAAGCTGTCAAATTATTTACAATTTATGGTGATACTCTAAATGACTTTTACATCATCTGCTTCCTGATATAAAAATTGTGATTTATGAGCACAGTGGCTGAGAATATTTTAGGTCAAGTTTTAGCTGTGGACAAAAGGTAGAGAATACTTTTTATCCACTTTAAAAAAAAAAAAAAAAAGAGAGAAAGAAGGAAAAGTAATTTGCTCAATTCTGGAGCCTGATAATCTCTTCTACTTTCTTCCTGGAAGATTGTTTTCCTTCTTGCTTAATTACATTTGCTTCATATATGTATATATGTAGTGTATTACTTCAGACTTATTAAATAGTGTATTAGGGCCATATGTTGTCTTTTGTTTCAACCTACTTATTTGAACACAACATGTTGAATATTCAGCACTGCTTAGGAAGAAGGAGACAAAATAAAATAATAGCTGAGATTCAAACAGTCATTATACAGGTCACAAAGCCACCATCAAGACCCATACAAAAGCTGGTGAAGCCAAAAGATTCTTGCACAAGAAAAGAGAAGCAAAGGCAATTTTTATCTATATTCTTTTAATGTTAATTATAATAACTCAAAAACCATGATTTTGGGGAGTATTTACTCTTACAAATACTGTAGTTGTACCATCCAAAAGCTGCTGTTAAAATGATATAGTAGACTCAACCAGCAAAGATTGGGCTGACAATTTATATGACTATGTTTCTGCATCCGCTTTTTTTAATAAGAATTGCTTTGATGTAAGAAGAAGTTCTTACTGAATAAATACCATAGGTAGATCTAATTTGATTGCTGAAACTATTTTAGCTTCTAGTCTACTGAGTACAATATGTGACATAAAAACATTAATGTTGCAATCTGCTTTGTGCATGATGACATTTTGCACCATAATGTTTGAACTGTTCTGTAACACACTATGAAACTTTTTGCTCTACCATGTCTTACAAATGGCCAGCAGTGACAGATGCATTGAAATGTAGACATATTAACATAGTTGCTTGATTAACTCTCAGGGATATAGAAAGCAGATCGTAGTCCAGAATATCTTGTTTCAAGTCTTTGCAGGGTGAGGATTGTATATTGTGCTAGAGCCCTATGCAAAATCAGAATTATCCTGCAGAATGAACTGCTGCAAAATTCTAGGATTTTCTGGCTGGTGGAAGTAGGTGTAGCTAGGAAAAGGGAAGAGAGGAAAGAAGTGAAAGGTGTAAGATAGAAATCATCTTGCCTTTGTTCTTGGTTAGCTGATGCTTACAATATTTTCAGTGTAAGCATTTCTGTTGTACTAACATAACATAAAAGTAATTCCCTAGTACTTGCTCTGTTGAACCTTCTTTATGTTGCTTTGTGAAGAGAAAGGAAACATAAAATTTTATTTTACTTCTTCGGAACGTGTACAGGGAGGTAGAAAAGTTTGAGAAGTCTGTGGCAGGAAGTGCCTCTGCAGTACATGGCCAGGCGACTGACAGGTAACATTTGGATATTAAATTGTTGAGAAAAGACAGAGCGATGAAGAGATCTAGATCAGCCCTGCCCAGAAAGACTTGGAGGTGCTGGTGGGTGAGAGGCTGGACATGCCCCGGCCATGGCACTCACAGCCCAGAGAGCCAAACGTGTCCTGGGATGCATCCAGAGCCCCGTGGGCAGCAGGGGAGGGAGGGGATTCTGCCCCTCTGCTCCGCTCTGCTGAGACCCACCTGGAGCCCTGCATCCAGCTCTGGGGTCCCAGCAGAGCAGGGACAGGGACCTGCTGGAGCCAGTCCAGAGGAGGGATATCAATTTGTTTAGAGGGCTGGAGCACCTCTGCTGTGAGGAAAGACTGAGAGAATTGGGATTGTTCAGCATGGAGAACAAAAGGTTTCAGGGTTACCTAACTGTGGCCTTCCAGTACCTGAGGGGAGCCTACAAGAAAGATGGAGAGCAGCTATTTACAAGAGCGTGGAGTGACAGGACAAGGGGGAATGGTTTCAAACTCATAGAGAGTAGATTTAGACTGGGTATTAGAAAAAAATTATTTACTGTGGGAGTGGTAAGGCACTGGATTGGGTTGCCCAGAAAAGTTTGGATGCCCAGTCCCTGGAAGTGTTTAAGGCCAGGCTGGATGAAGCTCTGACCAACCTGGTCTAGTGAAAGATGTCCCTGGCCATTGCCGTGGCCTTGGTGGTCTTTAAGGTCCCTTACAACTCAGGCCATTCTATGATTTATAGGTATGCCTGGACAGGGTGTTGGCAGCTGTCTGTCATGAGACTTAGTTACTATCTCTTTTTCCGTTTTTTTTAATCTGACTTTTTCTAGTTTGACTCTCAAGGCCTTCACACCTATTGCTGTGATTGCAATTCTTCAAAGTGTGGACACTTAAAACAGCCTGTGTAGGCTCTTTCTTCATAATCAGTAAGAAATAGGCACTTGTCACAGAAATTTGTCTTATCCTTTATTTAAAACAGGTAAAGACATTCTTTAAGAGCCTCTTTCTCTTCATTGACCATTTAGAGATCCCATAGAGCTCAGCTACAAGCTCAGCTATAGGCATCTGGTAATGTGAGGTGAATTTTGCCATTTTGAAAGTGTCATCTGACAGGGAATACACAATCAACTCAAAGTTCAGCTCAGTTGGACCCATTAAGGAGGGAATATTACTTCCTTGTCCCAAAATGGCCATGTTACAGTGACTTCTCTAGCATGCAGTTTGCTTGGCAGAGTTGAATGTTTTCCTGTTATCTAGTTCCCAATAGTACTTTCAGGACGGCTTCTTCAAATTACAGATTTCTCTAAATCTCCAGATTTTCTTTTCTTAAATTTATTAAACAAAAATCCTTTGCCTTCATGTGGTTTTCCCTGCAGATATTAATAGATCCTGGAACTTCAATACAGGCTGTGAGTTAATGAATAAAGAGTGTATTTTTTAAAATATGCTAATAAGACACGGTGTGAAATGGATGTAGACACATTAACAACTTTCACAACAACAATGACAACTTTCCAGGGCAGGAATGGGAAATCCCCTAACTTGTTTCTATTTTCCGAGCTCACTGAAATGTCAGAAAACTATCTTGAGAAAACAAGAAGTTGTTTAACTCATTAAATCTTTAATCTTGTGATTGTATGGATGTTGTATCCTGGGCACTGAGATACAGTGTGGAAACTGCATTACTGAGGGTAAGAAGGATGGGACTAAATCAAAAGTAGGAGGAACAGGGAGAAGTGAGGATGCAAGACCTCTCTTTCAGCACTGTCAAACTGTACTGTCTACTTATAAAGTTTACTGTCATTTCCAGATTTAATACAGCTGCTTTTCACTAAATTGAATCACTGAAGTTCCACTTGCCATAATCTGCAGTCCCTTACTCTCATGTCAGGATGTGTACCTGTGTCTTAGCCACTGAAGTTTTTATTTCAGGTGTGATTCATGAGGTCCTATAACTATTCTAAATGACTACATGTTCATCCTCTGTTATTAGGTAATTTAAATGAAGTGATCTTCTAATTACATCTTAAAGGACACTGACAAGGTATAATTGACATAAGAATATTTATGTTGAGCTTTATCAGTGGCATGAATTTAATTCAGTAGTTTTCAGTTATGCAAACATAATGAGAAATTAACTATCATTATCTCATTCATTGGCTTTTGTTCATCTCTTGTTAAATTTTGCCACAAGTTAGCTAAAGACTTTTATGAGAAATTAATGAGTAGACATACAATTACACACAAAATCTTGCTGTTCCTTGTAGGTCTAAAAAGAGTTAAAGAAAATACCAATTTTTCCTATTAAGTAAAACATTGTATATTGTGGTGTTATTCTACATGTAGAAGTTTTAGGTTTAAGGTAAAACCTCTGTTTCTTAAGTTGCAGTTGCAAACACTACTTGACCTCTTCATGAAGTGTTTCTAAAAGCTCTAAGTGAAATACTACAAAATTGTGAAGAATAGGAAACACAAAAGTGTCTTATATTATGTTGAGTCATCTTATAAATAAGTGTATGGTATTATGCTGAGCAGATTATTTTAATTTATTATCAACTCTTTCTTTCCAAATTATTTGGTCCCTTCAAAAGACACGGAGGTAGAAAATCTTCTCTCAATGATGCCAGCTTTTTATGTATTTTATGGATAAGTAGATTTCAAACTCCAAGCTAATGACAGAAATTACAAAAATTGCAAAAACCATAAGAGATAACTCAAACTCAGTGGAAATATTTTTTCTGCGATTATGATGATTTATAGTGCATTTTGTTTCTGGTAGGATATGGTTGTAAAANCCCGCCAAAAAAAAAGGAAAAACAAAAGAGGAGCAAATAGCAGGAAAGAAAAATAAGCAAGCTTGGAAATTCATCAGTGCACTGTCTGGTGCATAGAAGGTATACTTATTCTCATAAGCAAAGTTATGCTCAGAGAAGCAAGCTAAACACGGGGAAAGTGAAGTCAATAGGAAGGAACCTGGAGGTTAAGAAAAACTAAGGAGTTCAGCATTTTATTTTCATTAAGTGGTTTCATGATTGATTGGAATTAAAATTGGAGCTGCTGTGTATGTTGATGAGAAGATGATTACATGTAAATGTTCTTGAGATATTGTCAATGCTAATGGCTAATTACGTCTGAGAAGGGTTGAATTCTAGTAGCTGTCTTCTTTAAGTATCAAGATCATAACTCAATTTCTGTTTCAAAAGAGCTTTCCATCTAATTCTAAGAATCAAGTGAGAATCAAAATTATTATGTATCTACTCATGTAAGTAAGGATTCATGTAAATTGGTGTTTCTAGCTCATTCCTTCCAAGGCAAATGGGTTATTTTTGAAGGAGGTAGCATTTTAACTATCCAGAATTACTTTATGTGCCCTTTTCATCAAGGGGGTTGTGATCAATGAAAGGTGGAATGTCTCAAGTCTTTCAATGCTTAGAGCTTACTTTGGTTCACTCAACTTTGAATGCACACATGGATGTTGAATCCGTTGTCCAGACAATCACTCTGGGGCGTGGATAATTGAGTGGCCAGTGGTCAAACGACCATCTGCAACATAATGGACAATTATTTACTGGCTGCATATATAACTATGCAAAACTCACCAGTGATGTATAATCCCTGTTAACAAGTTCTTTCCTCTGTTCCCTAAGTGTCCTATGAGTCTGGACAACTTAGAAATCATGTAGCTTAGAAGTACACTTAGCTTTTCTTTTTCCTGTGTGTTCCCAGCTTTGCTGTTCTGATCACTTTCTGTAATTTTCCTGGTTCTTCGTCACTTAATTCAGCAGTTGCTCTACTTCTTTGGGGTATTATGCTATTTTGTTTATCTCCTCCAGTCTTAATTAAGAAGTCATAAGTCTCAGTGGCAGCTGCTCATTTTCTTGTTAGATTCTGGATTTGCTTTGGTTACTTATACTAACTGCCAGCTACTTGACGTGCAAGAAGCCAGGTGGCAAAATCAGCTTTTGCTTGGGAGTGAATTACCTATGACTGTCTCTCAGTGACAGTTGTTCACTAAGGTAAAAACTGTCACATAACTTCCTCCAGTTTTTGTATTCAAATACAACTTTTTTCTTGGTTTTGTTACTCTTTCTTTTGACTGTGCTGTGCATTTCATGTGCACGGCTATTCTTATTTTGGCTATATTAAATACAGTTGGACACCCAAATAAAAAAATAAAAGCAGACTACAAATGAAGAAATTACAATGAATAGGCAAAATCAAAGCTTCCCTTTCTATTTCTTTGTTTGGCATTTGGTTTAAATGTCTCTCAAGGTTCTTGGGTTTGTAATGTTTCTACATGCTTTTCTGTTTCAATGAGCTAAAACTGTTAAGATTTCTAATACAGAAGTTGGATTAGACTCTGCATTAGTAATTTTAAAGGCATTTTTCTATTTCATGTTGCCCAGCTGAAGTAAAAAGTTACTTTAACAAAATTGTTAGTGTCGGTGTCAGACAGCCCCTTATACTCTCTACGAGTTTGACTTGAGGGAGGTTTTTTAACCCGAACAAAGACGACATTATTGGAAGTTTTGACTTCACTGAGAAAGAGTTTAACCTTTTAAGTAATCTGATTGAAACCAAAGCTCCCTGATGTTTATCTTAATTAGTTAATACGTGTTAAATGACACGTTGTCTGGCGTATGTCAGCTAATACGTCAGGTTGGGATTCTTTAAAAATCACCAGCTCACCTAATGACATAGGACAAACATTTTCTTTCAGTTCCCTGACTTTGATTGTCTTGTCTCATGATACCATGATTTCCAAGTGTCATTTGAGACTGCATGCCATTTTATCTTTAATGTTAAGCTGAAAGAAAAGATCTTCTAATTCCTCAATAAATCATAAAGAGCCAAAATAAAACCTAATCCCAAATCTTTTTCTCTTTAAAAACTATCACAAAATTAATCTCTTAGAGATATATAGGTGCAAGTAAAGAGGCTCAGATCCANCTATTAAGACACGGTGTGAAATGGATGTAGACACATTAACAACTTTCACAACAACAATGACAACTTTCCAGGGCAGGAATGGGAAATCCCCTAACTTGTTTCTATTTTCCGAGCTCACTGAAATGTCAGAAAACTATCTTGAGAAAACAAGAAGTTGTTTAACTCATTAAATCTTTAATCTTGTGATTGTATGGATGTTGTATCCTGGGCACTGAGATACAGTGTGGAAACTGCATTACTGAGGGTAAGAAGGATGGGACTAAATCAAAAGTAGGAGGAACAGGGAGAAGTGAGGATGCAAGACCTCTCTTTCAGCACTGTCAAACTGTACTGTCTACTTATAAAGTTTACTGTCATTTCCAGATTTAATACAGCTGCTTTTCACTAAATTGAATCACTGAAGTTCCACTTGCCATAATCTGCAGTCCCTTACTCTCATGTCAGGATGTGTACCTGTGTCTTAGCCACTGAAGTTTTTATTTCAGGTGTGATTCATGAGGTCCTATAACTATTCTAAATGACTACATGTTCATCCTCTGTTATTAGGTAATTTAAATGAAGTGATCTTCTAATTACATCTTAAAGGACACTGACAAGGTATAATTGACATAAGAATATTTATGTTGAGCTTTATCAGTGGCATGAATTTAATTCAGTAGTTTTCAGTTATGCAAACATAATGAGAAATTAACTATCATTATCTCATTCATTGGCTTTTGTTCATCTCTTGTTAAATTTTGCCACAAGTTAGCTAAAGACTTTTATGAGAAATTAATGAGTAGACATACAATTACACACAAAATCTTGCTGTTCCTTGTAGGTCTAAAAAGAGTTAAAGAAAATACCAATTTTTCCTATTAAGTAAAACATTGTATATTGTGGTGTTATTCTACATGTAGAAGTTTTAGGTTTAAGGTAAAACCTCTGTTTCTTAAGTTGCAGTTGCAAACACTACTTGACCGCTTCATGAAGTGTTTCTAAAAGCTCTAAGTGAAATACTACAAAATTGTGAAGAATAGGAAACACAAAAGTGTCTTATATTATGTTGAGTCATCTTATAAATAAGTGTATGGTATTATGCTGAGCAGATTATTTTAATTTATTATCAACTCTTTCTTTCCAAATTATTTGGTCCCTTCAAAAGACACGGAGGTAGAAAATCTTCTCTCAATGATGCCAGCTTTTTATGTATTTTATGGATAAGTAGATTTCAAACTCCAAGCTAATGACAGAAATTACAAAAATTGCAAAAACCATAAGAGATAACTCAAACTCAGTGGAAATATTTTTTCTGCGATTATGATGATTTATAGTGCATTTTGTTTCTGGTAGGATATGGTTGTAAAACTGTTTCCTTTGGCTTTTTTCAGGATGTTTATGTTTGCATGTTAAACTCTGTAAATGTCAACAAAGAAAACAGTATTTCTGATCATAACCATGGTAAAATAAAGACACTTCTCTCCCACACACTGCTCAGTGGAAAATTCCTAACTCAATGGAATCTTTACATGTGCAGGTGCTCTTTTATAGACGAGTCTGGCTGTTATTTCTTTGACATGACTTCAGTAGGCTAGCAGTAATTCAGAAATGGGTTTTTTTCCATTGCAAAGAATACTTCTTTTTCTGCGTCTAGGGGAAAGCATAGGATTCACATCTGCTGCTAGGTCTGTGCATAGGCTTTTGGTTGAGCAGGCTTTTTTAGTGCATCTGATTTGCTTAAAGCTGTACATTTCTAGTTTCTAATTCCAGTTTCACCACCATGCTAGCAAGATAGAGAATACTGTAAAGTTATATAACAGTGACTACATGTAATGAAATACTTGTACAAAATCATCTTGAGGTTTTAAAGAGCATGTATCTGTCTTTTATTTCTGGTACTGTCTTGGGGCCCTATTGATGGTCACAGATATTGCACAAAACCAGTGTATTTTCACAGTAACGAAGTTTTTGACTACCAGAGGCTTTGGCTGGAGAAGAAAAAAAAAAAAGTGTTGGTCATGTTGCTGTAGTCTTTTGCACTATAATTTCTGTATTCCGTAGTGGTCTTGCTCTGTGACTCAAACAGGAAATTTGGCTGCAATGATACTAGAAAGTTAGACATGTTTGCAATTGATTCCACTTTTTATCTATCCAGAAACTGCATGCATGATTCTTAAGTCATGGAAAACATATTTGTTCTAGCTAACTATGGGAGAAATAGGATGAATAGGTTAATCAGAAACAAAAAAAACCCA
>VZRS01009351.1:52245-191401 GCA_013398055.1 Ifrita kowaldi
GGTATTATGCTATTTTGTTTATCTCCTCCAGTCTTAATTAAGAAGTCATAAGTCTCAGTGGCAGCTGCTCATTTTCTTGTTAGATTCTGGATTTGCTTTGGTTACTTATACTAACTGCCAGCTACTTGACGTGCAAGAAGCCAGGTGGCAAAATCAGCTTTTGCTTGGGAGTGAATTATCTATGACTGTCTCTCAGTGACAGTTGTTCACTAAGGTAAAAACTGTCACATAACTTTCTCCAGTTTTTGTATTCAAATACAACTTTTTTCTTGGTTTTGTTACTCTTTCTTTTGACTGTGCTGTGCATTTCATGTGCACGGCTATTCTTATTTTGGCTATATTAAATACAGTTGGACACCCAAATAAAAAAATAAAAGCAGACTACAAATGAAGAAATTACAATGAATAGGCAAAATCAAAGCTTCCCTTTCTATTTCTTTGTTTGGCATTTGGTTTAAATGTCTCTCAAGGTTCTTGGGTTTGTAATGTTTCTACATGCTTTTCTGTTTCAATGAGCTAAAACTGTTAAGATTTCTAATACAGAAGTTGGATTAGACTCTGCATTAGTAATTTTAAAGGCATTTTTCTATTTCATGTTGCCCAGCTGAAGTAAAAAGTTACTTTAACAAAATTGTTAGTGTCGGTGTCAGACAGCCCCTTATACTCTCTACGAGTTTGACTTGAGGGAGGTTTTTTAACCCGAACAAAGACGACATTATTGGAAGTTTTGACTTCACTGAGAAAGAGTTTAACCTTTTAAGTAATCTGATTGAAACCAAAGCTCCCTGATGTTTATCTTAATTAGTTAATACGTGTTAAATGACACGTTGTCTGGCGTATGTCAGCTAATACGTCAGGTTGGGATTCTTTAAAAATCACCAGCTCACCTAATGACATAGGACAAACATTTTCTTTCAGTTCCCTGACTTTGATTGTCTTGTCTCATGATACCATGATTTCCAAGTGTCATTTGAGACTGCATGCCATTTTATCTTTAATGTTAAGCTGAAAGAAAAGATCTTCTAATTCCTCAATAAATCATAAAGAGCCAAAATAAAACCTAATCCCAAATCTTTTTCTCTTTAAAAACTATCACAAAATTAATCTCTTAGAGATATATAGGTGCAAGTAAAGAGGCTCAGATCCAGTTATATCCACACTGCATCTGGTAATAGACTGACCAACACTTTTACATATGTTATACACTTGTCATTTGCCACAGCCTTTCCTGTTCCTAAGAGGATGCATACTTAATAAGTAGGTTTTCCAGTGATTTTCTGCTTAAAGAAATTAGTCAGGTTTTCCTTACCAGTAAGGAAGTATTGAATACAAGTAAGTATTGATTCTTTCCTAGAACATTATTTTGGTGCTTGAAACAATTTTAAAGGAAGCTGAGTGTGCTCAGCTCCTTTTAACATTTTGTTCAACTTCAATGTTGAAACGGTTTATGCTTGTAATGTATATGTGTGGTTGCATGACCAAAATTAGATAGGATTCATTAGGATTTCTTTTTCTAGTGGACATTGTGGTATGTTTGTCAGACCCAAAGGATTTTCTGGGAAAAATAAGAATATTTTAATAATAGACTAGGTTGCTAATAGGTGATATCGTAAGTACTGACACAGTTTTTCTGATAATGATATGCATTCATACTGTGTTCACTGAGTGTGTCTTGAGCAGTGCACAGCTCATTCTGTAATCGGATTGTAAATTCAATTATATTAGAGTACGTTATACTCTAAGGGTATTCCCTTAATCCCATTCCTTTAGCATGCAGAAAAATGGCAAATAGCAGTAATAGCCATTAGGCTCAAGTAATAGTCTCTTGCTCTCCACCCCCATTTCTGCAGCTATAGAATTAAAAAGACTTTGCTTGAGTATACAGGAGGAAGAAACAAAAGCCAAACACTGACACTTAAAATTCAGTTTGCTGTCCTGCCCTTGTAACTGTTGAGATCCATTTTACCAAATAACCATTTGGACACATAGTAAAGTTGCATTAATGGAATCATAGAATCATTAAGGTTGGAAAAGACCTCCAAGATCATCAAGTCAAACTTTTGACCAAATACCACTATGCCCACTGAACCATATCAGGAAGTGCCATGTGTACTCATTTTATGAATGCCTCCAGAAATGGTTACTCCGCCACTTCACTGGGGAGCCTAGTCCAATGCTTAACCACTCCCCCAGTGAAGAAATTTTTTCTTATACCCAACTTGAGCCTCCTTTGGCACAATTTGAGGTCATTTCCTTTTGTTCTGTCACTTGTTGCCTGAGAGAAGAGACTAACCCCCACCTAGTTACATCCTCCAGAGGTTGTTTCAGAGAGTGATAAGGTCTCCTTTGAGCCTTCTTTTCTCCAGGCTGAGCACCCCCAGCTCCCTGAGGCACAATAATATTAATTTTGTAATATAATATTTATTATAATAACATAATTATAATTATATAATAGTATTTATAGTAATATAAACTCATAGCATTTCTGTTACAGACCCATCATCAGCGCCATTGGCTTTCTCTGGACATGCCCCAGCTCTTGCAGTGAGGGGCCCAGAACTGGACACAGAATTTGAGGTGTGGCCTCACCAGTGCCGAGGACAAGGTGGTCCCTGCCCGCATCCTGCTGGCCACGCTATTTCTGATACAACTCAGGATATATATATTTTACATACCATTTTGGTAGACTACTTCCTATGCATATTAAAAAGTTTCAGCCTTTCTGCCAAGCAGTCATTATGGCTGCATTTTTTTAATAAAATAAATGTGCCTAGGAATATTGTCATGGAGGCCAGCTGGCATGAAATACTGTGTTCATACTTTTAACTTCTCTTACCCTTAGAAACACTGTAGTTGCATGCAGACAACCTACTGGGAGTAGTTCCCTGTGCATGTTACAGGCTTGTATTCAGATCTGCAGTTCTCTGGGAGATTAGCAGATGATTTGGACCAAATCTGTATCAGGAACCATTCAAAAATTTAACAGTATAGACAATCAGGTTCCAATGCCTGGGAATGTTTCTAGATTTAAAGGCAAGTATATAGTCATTACATGTAGCACTTTTCAGACTATAAAATTCAATGTGACCTTGGTAGTATATGAGTAATATCTGTGGGCACTTTCTGGATGCTGTTGCTGTCTCTATTGAATTCACCAATAATTTGAGGTTCTGAGGAAAAAATAATTTCATAGATTCCATTTGTTACCTTCAACATGAATCAAATTGACTACTTTTACTGACACATTTAGGAAAAAATAAATACAGCACCTGAATTTTTTTGTGTATGTTTTTTACATTTCAGTGGGTGTGAATGAATTTACTTAACCATAATGCTCTCAGATATATTAACAAATGTATTGTGAAATGTTTTGATTTCATCATCATCTCAGTAGTTGAGCACCATGTCACAATCTCTGCTGATCTTGACTGAAAAACAAAGTTTTACCTCTCAATTAGGCAGTACTTATTTTGGAAGATGTGTACATTAACAAAGTGAATGTTAAGCAGTCTTCTAACAAGTACCAGACAGGATTTTGTGAAGGATAGATACCTGTCAGCTTACAGGGAATATTCCTGTTAAATACTTTAACCCTTGGACAATCCTTTTTGGCAGATCTGTAATGAAAATTACCTACTTTAAAAATAGTAACTTTTCCAGTCCGCGAGCTGCAAAATTCCATCATGGCATCGACAACCACTTCGAAACCATAAAAGTGCAACATATAAATGGATTTTATGAATTTTTTAGACATGAAGAGACAGTGGCAGACAAGAACATAAACAATTATAATGGTGAGGGTCTAGTGAACACAATTAAGCTAGAAAGGTTAAGAAAAATAAACTTCTGGTGAGCAGCTAGTGGAATAATCTGCTATCACTGGTAATATTGAGCAGTTTTGATTTCTCAGATATCTTTTGATGATAGGAATGCAGCAAAATAAAACCACCGGATTCCAAATTAGCAGACTTCAGCTCTGAAAATTATTATGTAATATTTCACAGGAGGGGTGCCTAAGAAAAAACTAAAGAAAGTATGTATCACCTTTAATAAGGTGCACTATTATAGTAGCTACACACTCCTCCCATCCAGGGGATATACAATGTATAAATCAACAGCCCAGACAAACCAGAAGTTCTTGCGTGATCTTAAATACAAGAAGCACAAAAAAAGCGGAAGCTAGATCAAATGACAAACGTTGAGTAGAAGAGAATTGTAAAAATCTCAAACCAATCCAGAATATTTGGAGCAATCAAGATAAAAGAAACCACTGATTAATTAGACAGGAGTTAGTGACACTGGATAGGCAGTCACTGTGTGTATATTGGTACATAAAATGAACCAGTGACAATTCCGTAGCCCCAAGAACATGTGGTACCACACATTCAGTATCCATATAATTATCCATAAAATTAAATAAAAATAAATCTCTTTCCTCCGAAACAGTATGGCCTTGTCCCAGTCTGTCTGTAAGGAACAGTAAGTGGTTCATGCTTCTTCCCAAACACTCCTGTGCACCCCCTGGAAGAGTGCTGTTTTGAACAGGCTAGAAGAGGACCGGGAGTGTGCTGTTAAATAGTATGGACAGATGAATGCTTGAGCCTGAGCTTGTGCCATGACTGTATTTTGTTTACCATAGTAAATACTGCCTGCAAGTCCTGTTCACATTTTAGTTTCGAGTGTATTTGTTTTCCTAAGGGACATCCTTAAATGCTTTGTTATCCTGTCCCTGAAGGGCCATTTTAATACAGCACATTTATCAGCATGGGTTTAGTCCCTGTTTAAATCCTTTGAATAGGAATAAATCTTCCTCCACTTAACAACATTGAGTCTTGGTTTTCTTATAAATCAAGCTTTCCCAAGCACGAGACATTACATGAGAAGTGACTAAAGTGGGACAATTTTGAAAATGTATAATGTGTCTCTGGTACAATAATAGCAGTAAGAGAAACAACAACAGAATTTTTGTTCTCTAGCAAGTGAAAAGGCCAAAGATGCGAATTATCTTTAATGAAAGAAGTAAATTTCTAGGAGCTGCTGAATGCTGTTAATACCAAGCTGAAGAGCTAATGGTACTTTTAAATTCTGAAGGAGAGAAATAAAACAACATAATCAACTACTTGACTATAAACATCACAAAGGGCAACAAGGAGATGAGTAACGTGACTGCATTGTCATAAACAAATTATGTCATCCCAACTTGATTTCTTTCTCCAAGAGGACAGCAGGCCTTTGAGATAGAGACCATTAACTATTGAATACCTTGATTTAATAAAGCCTATAGGGAGTAGGTTGTATCCTGTTATGCTGTATTGCATGCCATTTTCATAGACCCCCAGGGAAACACGATCAGGATTAATTTATCTTAGAGTAAAACCAAAACTAGTAGGAAAATCAGACCAGAGGTAGTTATCAATAGTTCAGCATCGAAAGTTTGTAACAACTGGAGTTCTATATGCATCTGCCCTGTATCCAGTACTATTCAGGATTTTTATTAACATCCTTAAACATTGACTTGAAATTAAAGAAATGAAAGAAAATTGATGTGGTGGAGCTGCAATGGTAGATAATACAAAATAGGTTTTAAAAATTGAAATTATACTATGAAAAAAAGAGATGATATAAGAAGAAAGGATGGAGACTTACAAATTTATGTAGGAAAAAATAGGCATAGAATAATAAGATGAGATACCACTAAATGCCAATTCTGCAAAAATAAAAGGGTCTATAGACTGCAGCAGCTCACAAGATGAGAGTGTTAAGCTTGTTGAATACAGTTTGGTGTTTATTCCTTCAGGTATCTGGATATGCAATTCATTTGCACATTGAAACCATACTTTGTTTGCAAAAGAAAGACAGTGTTTTGCCATGTGGTTCAGTTATTCTTTGCAGATTAGCATATTTTATCAGTTAGACATATGGCTGCTTCCTGGTTTACTAGAAAAAAACTACCATTTGTGAGAAGGACAAGTATCATGTCAGATATTAGGACGAGTATAGTTCTTGAGATGGGTATTTTTCCTTCTACTCTTCAGCAATGCTAATGTCTAAATTGAAGTTCTTAATCCATTTTTTGGGGTGTTTCGCTTGAAGAACAGGTAGAATAATTTCAGAGAAACTATGAGAAAGCAACAAGCTTTGCCAGAAATTCAGAGATATCTATGACAAGGGAAAAACTTGAAACATTTGATCTTGAGAAGATAAGAGAGGAAGATGAGAGTGGAGGCATATGGTAACAATTTTCACGTATTTTAAAACTGTTGCATAAAGGAGCAGGTTGATCTGTTCCCTACCTCTGGTGCATAGAATAATAGGTCCAGTTCATGGAACAGGCTATTTCTTTTATGCTAAAGTATTTTAAACCATCCAGGTTTTGTTGCATTACTCAGTTTAACCCTCTGGGTTTACCACAATGGAGACTTCCTGTGATTCCTACCGTCCTTGTTCTATAGCATTTAGATAATTTCCCTTTAGCACCTATGCCACAGCATCTTAATTTGAATTTATCTTCCTTTCATCCGTGGTTGCCACCTCTATCTTACTGCTTTCTGTTTCAGTGAGTTTGAGGGCAAAAGAATCTTCTATCATGAGCTGCTGGAAGCTCTCGGTAAGTTGGATTTTGAATAAACAGAATTCATTAGTTCTTGTATGCTGAGGCAGCCTTCCTTTCTGTCTCTTCAGAAAATGTATTTATGTCTGTTGGTGCACTCCAGACTAATGTGCTCCTGTTCCACTGCTCTTAGTGTGTAAAATTCTTGTTTCCTAAGAATGTTTCTTCAACTTACCATTCAGATGATTTCCTCCAATTGTAACCAACTGACGGTTTCATTGTTTCCATGCAAGACTTCATGGTTTCTTCATGAGCTGGTTTGAACCGTCAGGCCTCTGCAGTAGCCAACTCAGATCTCTATGGTCGCTCCCGTATCCAGCCCAGACTTCAGGACACTCCAGTACCTGATTCCCCAGACTTTTATCATAAAACAAAACTTAAGAAAAATTCTCATCGACTATATGAAATGTCTTGACTTGAAGCAGAAAATTAGGGAAATTTGAATTGAAGTAAAATGCAGCAAGAGGTGCTGTTGTCCACAAAAATGCACTTGCAATATTCTGAACATTTTGGTTACCTTAGACTGTAAAAGAGTATAAGTATCATGTGCCTTTATTTTTCGTATTTTCTAGTATCTCTTTGAATTTCAGTACTCTCTAGCTTTGGTTTATTTCAAATTTTAATTTTCTCTGTGTTTACTCAGTATTCAGTTGTTTCAGTTAAAATTCTATCCAGGGCATGACTGATTTTTTTTGCTCAATAATGACGGTATTGCTGTGCAAAAATTGCAAACTACTAAATACTGATTGAAGCAAAAAAGTAGACATTGCATCACTTTCACTAAACTTGTTAATTGCAAGGTTTGCTATTAAGCAGACAAAGATTATGCAAGAAAACAATGATACACAAAAGTAAATACATGCAAGAATTGCTTATTAAAATACAGCCCCAATATCAGGAATTTGCTGTAGGCATTGGTAGTACCACGGATGTGCAAGTACCACCATCCTTCTTTGAAATTCATCCCCGTGTGAGGCTCAAACACACAGTTGCACAAAAACAAGCTGAGCTTCACAGACCTCACACAATATGCTGGGAAAGTCCGGCAAGGCAGAATTACACCCCAGCACTACCAGCATTTGAATGAGAGCTCCCACCAATTTTTGTCCTTGCAGAACGCTGAAGGATGAGACAGGCTAGTAGCTTGTTTTCACATTCAGGCAGAAGTACTCTTTCATAACTGCAGCTTAAGAAAGTTGGCAGTCTCTTAAAGGAACAAGATGAAGGCACCCACACAATTTGCTCTTGAGCAAAAGAAAGAGAGGCAATTCAATGAAAGACCAAATTGGCTAAATTGTGAGTTCTTCAATGAAATGAAGAACCTGACAAGTGACCTGAGAGTCACATAAAAGATGGAAAATAGGTGAAAGGCTAAATAGAAAATTAAGAGCATATGCATATACATCCAACATAACAAGGTGCAGAATTATATACAGATAGTTTTTATTTTCTCTGATCCATTTTCTGAGAAGACAATTATCAACCAAATTATTTCTATTAATGTAAATCCTCTTATTAAAAGTTGGTGCTTTTTTCTTGAAAATTGCATTAGAAGTACAAAATAATTCTCAGCTAGTACATTTCAAAGAAAGTAAAAATGTGAGCCTGACATCCTGAGAGGGAAAATTAATCAAAGGATGGGTTTTTAAAGTCTTTTTGGTCAGTATGTTCTGATGTGTTTCATAAATATTTTTCTTGTAATAAAAATTAATCATTATTAAACAAGTGTTCTACATGGACACTTCTAAATTATTCTAAACTATTTACTGAAGATCAGTATATTAAATAGTCACTTTAGACAATATGCAGAAAATGAGAAAACCATGAGGAGAATTTAGGGGATTATGCCTTTAGAACTGTAGAGTGATTTAAAAGAACCTCAGAATATCAGCTTTGCTCTGTGCCTAATTGTGTAAAATTGAAAACTTCACTGTATTACACAGATTGGCTTTTTTTGCTTTAAGAAGCAAGATAAGAACTGAGCGTTCTCAAAAAGCTTGGTAGATGCTAATTTCCTCCCACAAGGTGACTTGTCCTACGCCTTAGATCATCCATTTCAGAAGCATTTCCTGCCTCTTGTACCTGTGGGTAAGAGGAGAAGGCAGCCGATTTCATACATCAATAACTTCAATACCTTCACTGAATCATGTCCTGCTAATGAAGTGGTGTGTGTATGTCAAATGCTGTGCATCAGATTGTAAAGGGTGCTGAGAACAGAATGTATTGCAGTCTTTCACAACTACTGTAAGACTATGAACATAAAGCTGTGGTTTCTAACAGAGGAGCAAACCTATCACAAAGCCAGCTTCGTGTCTTTGCCTCCGGTTAGTGATCTGTGCATATCAGCAAATTAATAATAACAGAATTTTGCTAAGAAGCCAGTGTTTTAATTCTCCTCAACTAAAGCACCTTCTGCAGCAGATAAGGTTTTTACAATGGATCTCACTTAGCTTTTTGAGAAAGCTTCTGATCTCACAATAATAAAATATGATGTAGAGCTGGAAAAAACAACATCATCTACTATAAACAGGTACTGAAGAGTGGAATTTGAGATGCCAAAATGTATTTGAAAATGAGAGTGTTTCCCTACATAGTTACAATTTGTTTTCCTCTGACATTTTGACATACGCAGGATGAAAATCTCTTCTCTTGTTTGTGCAACAGGCTTACTGAAATGGAGATCAGGCTATTAGACTGTTAGCTTTACTATGCTGAAGGGAGTAGCTATAAAAACAGTTTTAAGAAGCAAGAGTTGTTCTCAATACAAGAATCATTACTAAAAAATTATCGTATTTTGTAACAATAAACTACAATTCTAGAAATCTGAAGTTTGTGCATAATTATAAAATACTGCTTCGAATTTTTACCATCTGTTGAGCACCTAAATCCTATTCAAGTCATGTGAATTAGTCATACACTGCCACTTTCTGTGTCTGAGCACCTGGGAATTACTCTTCTAGATCCTCGGGCCCATTCGTGGAATGCTGTCAGCTGGACTCTAAACTAGGGCATCAGCTCCTGTAGCTCATCCAAATCCCAGCAAGAAGTGTGGCTGTCTGCTTTTCATCATCCTCATGTGTCAGTGCCTACCTTCTGCACAGGACATTCTCCCAGCACACAGCTGTGCACACCCGAACATGTTTAGGAGTGTTTGTTCTGCAGAGCCAGACTCTTCTAAAAAGAGAACAATGAGAGAGCACTGTGGTCAGAAGTTGCAACAAGGGAGATTTGGGTTGAAATAAGGAAAATTATTCAAGAGACAGTGATTAAACTCTGAATTGGTTTAGCTAAAGGGGCCATTGAAATCTCCATCTTCGAAATCCTCGAAGGCACCACTTCCCACTGGATTATGAGGAATAGGAACTTGACCTCTATCATTCTTTTCCTAAGGTCAGAAGTTTGATTTCAGGTTTTATTTATTAGAGAAGCAGTACCTCAAATGGATTCTTAAATTAAGCAGAGCATGTTTGGCCTTAGGGAAATGTAGCAATCATTTAATTTGAAGAAATTGCTTTTTCTGCCTTTGCAGTTTATTTTCTATGCACTACATTTTCTTTAATTTTGTGATGGTAGTTCATTACCCTTTGCTAGGAATACCTCTGTGAGAAACAGCGTGAACAGACAAAATTAGCATTATTTTTTCTATTTGTTTCTAATTGAGGATGATACATAAATAATCTTATAAGTGTTTGTATTTTTAATGATTTTGCCCAGATTTTTTTTAAGTCTTTATAGAGGTTTTTTCAAATATGTAGTTCTATTGAAAAGGCCATTTATTGTTGGGCAGAAAGAGCAAGGCATGTACATTCAATAAAAATTCTTATTTTAGGTTAAAGAAAATAAAAATAAATAAATGAAATAAATAAAAACCAGCTGCTGTCCTTGCAGATAGGCATTCTTAATGGGATATTAAAGCTCAAGTACCAAGAAAACAAGCAGAAGTTCTGCTTGTCAGAATTCTTAGAGTGTGCATTATACTGTTAATTTGCATATGTTTTATTTTCAATTTTGCCCTCCATGGAAGTTTTTCTGATCAGTGTGCTGTGTTCTGTGTCTCACAGATGACCTGAGGAAATTATGTGAAGTTTCTGTTTTTCCAGTCTCCAGAATTTCTCTCTTCAGGTGGTATCATTGTAAAGTTCCATGTGTTGATTCCTTCTTTTCAGTCTGTGGTTTGTAAGAAACTGTCACAAACATTTCCATTGCTAGCTTTCTACTGTGTGGCTGCCTTTTTTCTCTTTGCAGAATTTAGTTCTTTGTGTTAATATACAGATAAAAAAGCTCCAGATCAAAGTAGGGATACCCCACTGCTAAAACACTCTTCTGGTTTTGAAAGACAATAATAGAACAGCATCGGTTAAAAACATGGCTTATTCATTGTAACTATTTGTTTCTTGTTAACAAACTATCACATGCAGAACTGGATTGCATCCTAGAAAGAAAAGTTGTTTTTTCTTGCACTTTTGCCCATGACTCACAGTGCAAAGGAAAAAAAAACAAAGCTGAAACACAACAGAAAAAAGGAGAGTTCAGTAAAGATTAATTATTAGTAATTATGTCAGTATTAAACTGATAGCCTAGAATGTTTTTAATGTACTAATGGTCTTTATGTGGTTTCTTCCAACTAAAAGATATGATTCTGATTAAAAGGTGAATCAGTGCCCCCAGATAATTCTGAGTAGCAATTAAATCATCTTGGTGGAAAATAATTAAGTAGAAAATTGCATAGTCTTGATGGGAGGGAACTATTTCAAAATTTCCTGTTTAGGACCCAGCTGTTTTTTCCTCTGGTTTCTGAAAGATCAGGTAGTTAATGATGGCAAAGACATCTTCCTTCAAGTTATCTCCATGGAGTAGGCTTAAGAACGTTCATGTGTTGGAGGAAAAGATGTATCATACCTCCTGTTGTTGTAATTTCTTGATTTAAACTGTGTGAAATAAATGCTATTAGAAGAGCAGTCATGCTGGGTCATATGAAAGGTCCATCACGATCTCCTCTCCAACTGTGGCCAGTAAGAGTTACTTGAGGAAGAGAATATGGCAAAACTTAGCAGCTTTCTGGTTAATCTAAAGAATACTAAATAAGTGATGAAATACAGCTCATCTGAAACATTTTTCTTCACAGTGATTATTCAAATGTTCACTAAGATAGGATGTAGTGGGTTGACCCTGGTTGGATGCCAGGTGCCCTCCAAAGCTGCTCTGCCACTCTCCTCTTCAGCTTGACAAGGACGAGATAATATGCTGAAAAGCTCATGGTCGAGATAAGGACAGGGGGAGATCACTCAGTGATTATTGTCATGGGCAAAACCGACTCAACTTGTGGAAAATTACTTTATTACCAATCAAATGAGAGAAGAATAAAGGGAAACAAAAGTAAATCTTAAAACACTTTCCCCCAACCCCTCTTATCTATCCAGGCTCCACTTCACTCCTTATTTCTCTACTTCTTCTCCCCAGCAGAGCAAGGGCACAGCGAATGGGGTTTGTGGTCAGTTCATCACACGTTGTCTCTTCTGCTCCTTCCTCCTCACAGGGAGGACTCCTCACACTCTTCCCCTGCTCCAGTGTGGGGTCTCTCCCATGGGACACAGTCCTCCATGAACTTCTGCGACTTGAGTCCCTACCACAGTCTGTTCTTCTCCATGAATTCATCCAATGTGGGTCCCTGGTGGGCTCACAAGTCCTGCCAGCAAACCTGTTCCAGTGTGGGCTCCTCTCTCTATGGGCTACAGGTCCTGCCAGGAGCCTGCTCCAGCACGGGCTTCCCATGGGGTCACAGCATCCTCTGATGGCATCCCCTTGCTCCAGTGTGGGGTCCTCCAGGGGCTGCAGGTGGATCTCTGCTCCCCATGGACCTCCAAGGGCTGCAGGGGCACAACTGCCTCACCATGGGCTGCATCACAGGCTGTAGGGGAATCTGCTCTGGCAGCTGGAGCAGCTCCTGCCCCTCCTCCTTCACTGACCTTGTGTCTGCAGAGCTGTTCCTCTCACACTCTCACTCCTCTCTTCAGTAGAGAAATTGCTTGTCAGTAATTTTTCCACCTTCTTAAATACGTTATTCCAGAGGCACTGCCACTGCCACTGTCACTAGTGGGCTCAGCCTTGGCCGGCAGCAGATCCATCTTGGATCTGTCTGGCACTGTCTCTGTTGGACATAGGGAAGGGTCCAGGCAACTGCTCACAGATGCCACCCCTGTAGCCCCCACAAGCAAACTCTTGCCATGCAAACCCGTACAGCAGTATGTTTCTTAATGATCATATAACGTGATTTTGAATAGCAGTGTATTTTTTGGAAGGGTGTATTAATTTCTCTTTTGTAATGGTATTAATACACTTACTGGAAAAAATTCTTAAGGAAGAGTTTTCTTCTAATGTAGATACATCTCATAACTGAGTAGCCAGCCATTCTACTGCTTAATTTGCTTATGCTTATGATTAAACATCACTCAGAGGCACTGCCATCAGTGGCCATCAGTAGAATGGCATGCCATGCCCATTAGGCCAGGTCCATATCTGAATGGAGTCAAAAGGAGCATCATCATCATTGCATAATTCTGCCTCCTACATATTACATACTTTATTGATTTAACGTGTACTCATCTACTACAATTTCTGATTGATTTAAGGAACAAACAATTTAACGGAGTTCTAATATTTTTACATTTGAAGAGGATTAAATGTAGGAATATAAGGCAGTACATAAAATACACTTTTACAGCTAATGCTCATAATGCAGTCGTGTAAGTTAGCAACTTGGTATCGTTTGTGTTTAGTGTCTTTTAAAAAGCTGTATCTGCCCTACAAAAATGGATGAGACCATTTCCTAGAATATATTAAGAGATGAATCAGTTTGAGATATAAATAACTAGGAGACAAGTCCTTTGAAAGCCTGTTTTTGTAACCACCTCTTTTTCTATTTGTATTTTCAGACAATGTGAGATTCTGTGGGACATACTGTGTTAATTAGATGTAGGTTTTTGTGGAAATGTATTCTGGTTTAGAAATGCAAATAGGCTTTCTGTAATAGTAGAAATATCCAGTAAGAAATTACTTGTTGTATGATAGTGTAACTTCACTTACAGAGCAGAGAAAGGAAAACATTGAAACTCTGAAAAGGTTGGCTGGTTTCTCATTTAACTACCAATACAGAAAGACCACGTTATTGGATAAATACTACTTTGTGTTCATAGCATAACTGTTTATCAGTTACATCTCAGGTTGTTAACCCAGTATTTCTATATATATGTATCTCACATCAACCAAGCTGTTGTGATACAGAAATTGTTTGTGTTATAATTTAAGCAAGAATTTCAGTCGGGATGAACGTTACAGTTATTTCATGAATGTTCTTACAAGAAGAAAACATATTTCTGGAAAATAAATAGGGTTCATTCTTTTTCTCCTCCTCTGTGTGATTAAATTGGATGGTGAGAACTTTTGGCGCAGACATATGAGAAGTAATGAATTGAAATACAAGTAGAGGATGCAGTCTGCATTTCTTCCACTATGTTCCAATTTTGTTTTGATAATAACCATAATTATACTATGTGCCAGCTGCGAGAGAATGAGACACTCAGTGAAGGCATCCACGAAAGCTATGGGTTTGTTACAAATCCACAATTAAAAGAAACAGGAACATTTCATTAATTTCTTTAGGAGGTAGTCAAGTGATCAAGCATGATTTAAAAAAGTAGAAAGTTGTCACATTGTACAGTGATCCCAGCCTAGATAAAAGAGTTATCTATATTAACATATAAACTCAACTGAACGCACCAGCTTCGTACACAAGAATTTACAGACATTTATAGGGCAAAGAGTACAAGGCTGAATTAGCAAATGTTACATTTAATACACAGTCTGCACTTAGAAAAAGTATCAAACTATTTTGTATGTATATTGGACATCATAGACAAGGATGATTCCTGAGGAGCAGCTCTCATTGATGGCAGCTATATTCCTCATAGTTATGTAAATTCCAGAGGTGTGCTTATCATTACATTTTATTTCAAAACAAAAATAAACAGATAGAAGTAACTTCTGTAAAACTAGAAGACTTGGTTAATTCATTTGTTCATTAATTCATTCAGGCCTTATAAAATTTTCAGTTTTCTTCAGCACAGTTAGAGGTAGTTGGGTCTTTGAACTGTCCCTCACCCGCTAGGAGCCCCATTTTCTCCGTTATACCAACGCAGATCACAAGTTGCACTGGCTGCGGGCTTGAGCAAGTGTGGTAGTAGATGGAATATTTTTCACTAGTTGATGGACAACTTTTACACAAGATGTGTGCTCACTCCTGGCAGAAGTCCTGCATGCCACGGTTGCATGGCAGGCTCACCCAGAGAGTGCCAGGTCCTTCAGGACCAGGCAGTCTCCCTTCCTTTGCTCCTGTCAGCCTCCACATTGCCACCCTCGGTCACACCCTGTGATCTTCAAGCTTGCCATGGCTGCCTGGCTCCTGGAGCCATGCCTGCTTGCCAGTGTGGTCCATGCATACAGAGGTCACACTGACAGAGATCCTTCTGGGAGCATCCGCTGCGTGTTAATGCAAAGATCACCAGCGTGTCTGAGGGTGAAAGGACTGGGGATTTCTGCAGGAAATGGCAGTCTTGCACATCCCAAGAAAAGGAGTGCGAGAATAAAGTACAGTAAGCAGAGACTGCTGTGGAGGGCTGGGGAAGGGGTACAGTGTCACACAGCCCTGGCTGCTACAGCGGTTATGTTTTTCCTCTAAGAGGCACAAAAGGATATGTGGAGAAGAGTCATAAATATAATGACTGGAAATGTGGTACATGTTAAGAACAGAATTTGAAAATAAACCAGCATCAGTGCATTGTGACCATGACCAAAACTCCAGGAACAAGGAAGGAATATATTTCTGATGACACAGAACACATGCAGAGTGTCCTGGACTTGCTGGCCTAGAAGCACATAGGGGCAAACAAGAACTTTACAGGTGCCAGTCATTATTAGGCCTTTCTCAGATAGCATTGGCTACAGCTGTGTCAAAAGGAGGATCACCACGTTCTAAGGACATCCTGGTGCTGTGGGTCCTTACTGTACTTCTTGGGTGAATTTTCTGTATGATGAAAGGGGCAGGACTTTAGAGGCATACTGCTCATGTGAGAGGAATTGAGCAGCCGTGGGACCTGCCATGTCTTCTCTTATGTAACAAATGTCCTGAGAGTACATTTTGTCTTTCTCTAAAGCCACGTCAGATGGTTTTGGTGGCTGCTTCTTCAGAGGAGGTCATTTTAGAGAAAATAGACAGCAGCAGAAAAAATATGAATGTAGTTCCACAGCTCCTTATTTTGTTTCTTAGAGTATTTCTACATGTTAAAACAGAGAGTTGCCCTGTTTTCCTGTTTGATTTCCTCTGCTGCCTTTTATTTTTATTTTTTTTCTTGAATTGCTGGGAGGGTGAGGAATGACAGGGGCAAACTGCCACAACCCCTCAACAGTGACTCTTCAAGGAAGGCTGGGCGTTTTTGATAGATAAGGGCTGTGGGAGAGATAAAAACTGACTGCAGTCTTCTCTTGGTACTCCACTGAAATACATGCCCCTTACTACCTGTCATGCTCCTTTTTGCATTTTTCCCACCTGTAAAGCCCTTTCCTTATTGATTCCTTTGACTGGGTCTTCCAACTTTTATCTTCTTTCCTGCCTTTCTCCCAGTCCTACATGCTTCCTGTTCTGCCTAGATGTCAGAAGTCTGATGGAGCTCCTATGCGGAGTAACCTCAGGTTAGTGCGGTTATACTGATACAAATGTCATTACACTGAAAATAAAGTTAGACCCTTGTACTCTGAATTTACTAAATCTTGCTTTCCATAAATGACCTGTTGGTGTTAAGGACTATTTTTTAGAATGTAGTAGGTTATTTTAACAGATTCTAAGCCTACAAACTCTTCTCAATGAATCATTCTCTAGAAATGAAGTTATTATGCTTCTAGATTGGCCACAGAGGAGTCTTTCTCTTTTGATGATAGGGCAGGTTAAAATCCTGACCCAAACCAGATTTCTGAAGTTGAGACACCAGTTATATGAGATGGGATGAGTCAAGCTGATAATCTCCTCAGAGACCTGCCGAGATCTATTCCAGAAGTAGCTGTGCTTTTTTATACCCTACTGATAATCTGCTTCAATTTTTCGTACTTTAGTGGTTAGTATCCTTAAAGTTTACTGTCTGATTTTATGTGTGTTCTGTTTCTACCTGTTGTTTTTGTTCCAGAATTGCTCATTAGCATAAACTGCTATTGCACTTTTCCAGTGTTTACTCTCTTCTGTATTTATAGACATACATTACCTTTATAGGGACAAGTAAGTGCCTGTTCCATTTTCTGTCTCAGCCTTTACTTTGCCACATTAACCCAGCCAAGTTCTCTCAGTCACCTTTTAATAGATAGGCTTTAGAGCCTTTACATCACCTTGGTGACCTTTCTTTTCTTCTGTCCTGATTTGAAAGACTCTTTCTTGAATGTAGATGACCTGTCTTCTGTGCGTAAGAGGTTTTACTATTACCTTAAAATATTCTCCTTAATCCAGTCCTCCTAGGATCAGAGTTGCCTTTTCTTGGCAGTATTCCACCAGAGACTGAGTGTACTTGTATTGACTTGCCTGACTGGCTTAAATGTTGCTTGTAGTGTAGCCACAGGCGCCCAGTGTTCATTAAAAGCAGAAAAAGCTAATTCAAAATCATGGGGAAATATTTAAGAGCTATCTCATGCAGCTCTGCCTGCTGCCACAGTTACTAGGGCTGCATTACGTCAGCTGGCTGTAAACTGGATAGTACAGGTGTAAATGTCTAAAGTTATCATTTTTACAGATCCCAGTAACAGTTCTTCACTATTACCCCTCATCTTTCACTACTGATCCATTAGTGATTTACTTTTTGTTCTCTTTTCCCAATCATCCAGACTCTAGGGCTGTAAAGCCTGTTTTGATTAGGGCCAAAACTGTACGTGCAGACCTTAAAAATATATATTTCTATTACAGAAATTAAGATAGTGATGGTGTGAAAAGTACTTCTTGGTTCACCTTCATTTTGGAAGTTTCCTTCCTAGGCAAAACTTAGCTTTCTCATCCCTTCTTCCTTGTTTTGATCTCCTTGTGTTTAGCAGAGTCAAGCAGATGCAGAAGTAAGACAACTGGGCACAGCCTGCAACAAGGCTGGCTAAATACATATTAGGTTCTACCTTGTGTTCCTTTTCTTATTTTTGAGGTAATAGCTTCTGTTCAAGCACACATTCCATATTTATCAGGAGCAATTTTATCCCTTTCAACACAGAGAGTCACTGGTAGAATTTGTTCAGAGCTGGCTGAATGCTATGGGCATGTGATAAATTTTAGGGATACCATCAGCTGAGTCTTCTCTGCCAGCTATACATTTTGTTCCCCAGTATGCTGTTCCTAGCACTTGTTTGATCTCAGAGTGAGCCTGTTCAGAAATTTACAAATAATAAGAAAGAAAAAAGAGAATTGTCTTCCAGTACCGGCTGAGCTCCCTAAAGTGTCGTAACATGGAGTCAAGTGGATAACAGAACACATATGATGGGAGCAATGCAAGCAGGGGTGCAGTCTGACACTGATCCTCTGAGCAGCAGCTGGTGCTTAGCACAGCCAAACCACACTGAAGGAGCACACCCGAAGTTTTGTAATTTCTGTGTGGATAGATCACAAGGCACGTTCTCCTTACCTGAAAATGTTTTTCAAGAAACACAAATGTTTGACACTTCCTGTGATTACTGATTGTTTTGGATAGTCTGTGGAATGTCCATTTGGTCACAAGATGTGAGCAATGCTGACCTGGATTGGAGAGACTTGACTCTAGTAACAACTTAGCACCCACACCCCTGAAATCTCCTTTCATTATGAAAAAGAGACTCCTTGCTTAGTCTATTTCATTAAAAGAATCTTCACTATACATGCATACGTTTCGTTTCATATTTAGTTCACTGGCTTGAATACAGAGGAGATAAAAATGTGATTCAGTGAAAGCATTAATAAGAATATGTAAAAATGTTTTTAGTTAAGTAGAGATAGATGACTACTGAATAGTTATGTTAGTAAAATTCACAGCCTTATTGCATAATGTGAAACTCTCTTCAAATCACAGGAAATACCTCTCAAAATTACAAAAAAAAAAAAGACTATTTTTTCCTTCTGCTTAATCAGCTTCTTGATGTAAAACCAATACCTTTCACTCCATTGTAATTTTTTTTCTGCTTTTCAAGAATATAAAACATGGCCTACTGGTACACAGAAACTGTTATGGGTGCAGTTTATGTTGAAGGGGTATTACGTTTACCTTGGAAAAAAAAAAATCATGGGCAATAAGCATTCAAAAGGAGCCACAACAACCTGTAGAGTATGTAGCTGATGCTCCCAATTACCCTTTTTCTGCTGCAGCATTCCTGCACTCCAGAGCACACCTCTCACCTTTACAGCCATCACAATCCAAGCATTGCTTGCACTGAAGAGAATCACTGTTTTGCCTGAAGCAAGGAACATAAGTGTTGCAAAACTGACTCCTCCTCTAATGGGGTGAGCATGTACAAGTACACAGAGTTGTATTTCTCCCAGAGCTGCCAGGCTGAATATTTTGCAGTCAGAGCTCTAAAGCTTACAGGCTTTTTCTTTGTTTATCTTCTTTTGGGTCTTTCCCCCTCTTTCTTTCTGGATTTTTTCCTTTTTTAAATACATGAGAAACTCCTTGAAACGCTGGATTTTCAAGTCCTTTTTCAGGAAGCATTCATAAGCTGGCATGGGTCAACATACATTTCATTACCAGGCAAAAGTAAGTACTGCAGTTGAATCTGTTCCTACTGTATGTTTACCTTACTATAAAGGGTTTGGTGTTGTATGAAGTACAGAGTAGACTGTAGTTCTGTTAGCAGAAATTAAAAACTTACAGAAATAGGTAAAACCAGTTCAGTTTGATATGATATGCTAAATATCATGTGGCTCACAGTCAGAGAAAGAAAAAAAGCATTTTTACTTGTAAGTCAGTGGTCTCTCTTTTGAAATACTGAAATAAGCTGTGGACACAGATATGCCACTCCTTCTGTATGTTTTTTTTTTAAGTGACAGTTGGACTGTGTTTATTATTTTGAAGCATTTTTAATCCACTTGGTAGTAGTAATCTCATTATATTACTGCTGTATATAATTTACGTTCACTAAATATATCTTATTTTTGTTATTCATTAATGTAGATATCCTCCTGGAACTCTCATAACTGCCATAATATCTTCCACTGTCTGATGTTCCCTAGCTATTATTTTATTCTTCCTGTGTTACCCTCTCCTGTGTCTGCACATACATTCACTAGTTATCAGATTCTGTTTTGTGCTATTATCTTCAGAATGTGTTGGTATTGGCAAAGACTGGCAGTGAAAGGCTGAAGGGAAATGGATCTCAGAGAGAAGAGAGGAGAAAGAAAGGCTGGTAATTGATCTAGCAAGGAGTAAAGAAAACGATGTGCTTTGATCCAAAAAGCATTTTTTAGCCATTTTTTCCTGCATTTTATTGAAACGCTGTACCGTCAACATCTGTAATATTTTCACTGTTCCAACAGTCACCTGGGAATTCATTAGTACCCTGGGAATGAATACAGTTTCCCTTGCTATGAGTTCCCTCTAGAGAGCGCAGCAGCCTGCGAGACAGTTGTGCGGATTCTGTGTCTGTGTTACCAGCATAAGATTTCGGCTGCAGAAATGCTGTGCTGCAGCTGTCAGTCTTTTCTTCTTTTGAGAGTTGGCTTGCTTTTGTTGCGCTGCACTACGCGCTCCCCAGAGGCAGGCGGATGGATTGCCCAGGCAGCGAGCAAGTTTAGCAACAAGTAATGCTCGAACGCCTGTGTACGGGAAGCAGCCATTTACCATGTGCACGTTTCGCAGCTCCAGGCATCCACAGCGAGCCTGCAGCGTGAATGCACGGCAGGCTCCTGTGGCAAAGTACAGCCTAGTCAAAGTCCTGCACAAGGACTAACCTAAATCCCCACTGTGGCTTGGAGCACGCAGACCGTGGAGGGAAACAAAATCTGGAGAAATGCAGTTAGCATAAAGCCAGCAAGGAGCAAAAAACCGGTGGGTAATCCTAGCATTTTTTGTTGCTGTTGTTAAAATTGATCTGGAAATCTGCCAGGCTAAATTTTTATGTCGAAGATGTGATGCTTTGAAATGGCAGGTTTTCCAGTGGACTGAACTGAGTAAGTTAGTTCAGTCTCAGAATTTTCATCTTTATTTTTCAGAAGGGCTTTAAAGTTTTTAAGCTGTTTCCGTTGTTCTATCATTTTTTATTGCTCAACAAAACATACCCTTTTAATGTGTCAAGTGTTCGCGGCTCCAGCTGCAATTACCACCCATAGCAAGTGAAGCTCAGCTATCAGAAACAGGGTGCTTGGGAACAAAGGGGGCTTTTGAAAGCTCTGGCCTTCATTTAGAGATTGTGGAAGTTTGACTTCCACACATTCCTTGCGGCAGTGGAGCAAATGGAGTTCAGCTACTTAATTCAGCTGTATCACAATTTGAGTTGAAACCTTTATTCTCCCAGGTGGTTTTCTTCTCCAGAATCAGACACAGGTTGATTGCAGACTCAAAGAACACTAGAAATGCTTTGTTCCTACTACCTCTTTCGTTTGTCTTGTTTGAAACTATTATTCTGGTATTTCCAGACACTCAAATTTTAAAACTCTGAGTTTTATATATGTACCTGCATGCACATATCAATACACTTCTTATTCTTCAGGCAGGATTTTTTAGGGTTTTGTCACAAACTCTTGCTATGAAATACCCTTATTTGAAAGTTCCACTCCTCCCTGAAAACCTTAGTTTTCTGTGGCTTCAGCACCGCTTTTGGTTCCCATTTATTTCTTCAATACAGTTCCCTTTCAGAGAGGTTGTAGGGTTGCTCCACAAGGTAAGATCAAAGGGCAACTCAATCTATGCCTTAAGTTTTTGGTTGTAATCATAAATTGGACTAATCTAATTCTCTAATAACTTCACTTACGAAGACTTCCTGATTGAACTTTTCCTGACTGTTCTACAGTTTTGGGGAGATGCATTGTTTGGTCTCCACTCTTGTTTATCTGTGATTGCTATCACATTTCTCCTCAGCCTAGTTCTGAATTAAAAATCTCTGGTCACATGAGTGTGTACTTGGGCTGCATAAACTTAGTTCATTTGAGGCTGATCTTAACCCTTTTGAAGAACCAGCCCATGTTATTTTAATATAATTTATTCACTGGTCAGCTGTAGCTGGACCTATTCTGCAATCCTCACTCTCACCTTAAGTTATCACTGTGGGTCAATTTAATTAAACATTATGAAGTCAAGGGTGCAGGGTTTTTTACAAGCTAAATAATGAGAGAAGGAAGGTTTCTGTTGTCTTTCCTGTCTTTTATATTGCCTGGTCTCACTGAAGAGGTGATGACCTTGTTCTGAGACCTTGCTTTATCTATCACAGATAGATACAGGTTGGTAATGGTTCTATTTAACATGAACTTTAATCTTAAAAACCTACTTGTTAAAGAACTTTCATATCCAGTAGATTATATTTACAACCACTTTTTAGCCCTAAAACTTTATAACTTCCAGCAGAGCCACTGGTAATTCTCCTGCTTGCAGTATGTACCTGCCAAGTGCAGCTGTGGCTCTGCCTGACCCTTCCTCTACTGCATGTACCCCATACCTAGCAGCAGCATATGACCGAGCAAGCAGAGTTGTTTTCTTTTCCTGCCCCACTCTAAATTAGTGAATTAAAAATGAGGAAAGAATGAACATTCAAAATAAACGTTAAAATAGCTTTGCTTCTTAGAATTGCATTTAGGTTGAGTCCTCTTGCCATTGTATGTAGGTTAGGTTATCATTATGATCCCTCTAAATTTACAGGTAATGATCTCTGAAAAGATCTCATTCAGCATATTTGTTACATCTGACATAATTTATTTTCCTTGTCTTGAGAAATTTTCTAATCTCCTGGATTTCAAACCCCTTACAACCTGAGGTAACCCGAGGTTTTTGGCATGGCAATTCTCTTTCCAAATTCATTGTTCCCTCAGGGCAAAGTCATTCCATATTAACAGTACTTTTAAATTGTCACATTTCCACTTCTGGTGAACATGTGATACCTAACATTCCCTGTGAGCAAGTATGTACTGGTTCATAAAAACAGTCAATAAACTTGGCACCAATAATTTCTGAAAATTTTCAGACCTCTAACTGGAGCAAGAACAATCAGGAGTAATCATGATATAAAAATGGTGGGTTTAGAATTCACAACAGATCATCTGTTTGATAAATAGCATGTTTTGGATGCTGCTGTATGGTGTGACCATTCTTTCTTGGATGAAACAGGAGATGGTCTTTGGAAAAGCAAAGATGACTTGTAGCCAGATCTACATCTGCTCTCAGCCTCATCCAAAAATTGGATTGTTGCTGTTGCTGTTTCTTCACCCCTAAACATTTGCTGGTAAATCATGAGAGTTCAAGAAAGCAAATCCAAAAAGAGTAGGCTTTTCGTTCAGAAGATTCCTTTTACTTAATCATGATGCAAAGAGAAAATAAAGAACAATTCACTTCAGTGATTATAGGGCAAATTCTACCTGCCTTACGAAAGGTAGATGGATCATAGTTTTGTGCATACAGAATAAAAATAGGAAAAAATAGAAGGTGTGTACTTTAAGTTAAGAATAAAGATTAGTCTTTAAAACATCCATATATAAATTACTTATTTAGATGGAAGTGTTAACTAAATTACCTTGTTTAACTAAACTACTAAGCTACCAGGTTCAATGGTAAAGTCTAGTCATCTGAAGTTAGGATCCTCATGTGGCCCCTTTGTTTTAAGCAACAATACAAAGTATTTTTTTCTAGATAAGGTAATTTGGTATAATCATACTATTTTGTCTTAATATAAAGAAGACAAAAAATAGTTTATTGCCTGTTTGTCACTCAAGGTATGTCTTCTAATCTTCTCTTCTGGAAGAGCCCTACCTCACATGACTTGTATCATCTCTTTATCCTAATCATCATATATCTGCTTAGTCTAAGTAATGCCAAATTACCCCAAACTCCCTGTAATTGTTACTGTTGTATGTTTAAGTAGTATTCATATGTAAGTTCACTCTCTAATTATCATTATATACTGTTTCCTAGTTATTTTATGTCTAGCCGCGCTCCATTCCTCGTTTGAGTGACAGCAATGTAGATTTCTGTTGTGATTTAGAAAAATGAGGAGAGGATGAGAAAAGGCTACAACCAAGGGAGATGTCATTGGTCACAGTTAAAGAACAACTTTGGTGCCAGATGGTGCAGGCTCCATTCCTCCAACTCCCGGTGGAAGACCTGACCCTCAAAAGTCTCATGACCATTGTCACCAGAAGCCCTTCCGCCTGTTCCGGCCGTATGACCCACTTAGCCCAGAAATGTATCAGATCCATGAGGTCTCAGAAGTCCTCCCTTTGTCCACAGGAGTCACCATTTTGTCATGGTCATGGGCATACCCCATGTGATCTCTAAACCCCCTGCACTTGCTGGAAATGTTGCCTTTTTCTTTGCCACAGAAGTACGTCAAAGACCCCCACGCATACACACACCTATGGGCAATTTTGTGTGTTTGCAAAGACACGGGTGAAAGTGCATGAAGTGTATAATGTATGCTTATACATAGTTACACTTCTTTATACTATACAAGGATTTTATTTATAAAGTGTGTGTATAAAATGTTTAGTAAGAGATAATGAAATTAAGTGAAAATTTAATGGGAGTAGAAAGAAAACAGAATAAAAGGAAAGTACAGTTAAATGGTGTGGGAATATGTCAGAGGGAGCGGGGGGCCATGAAAAGATCTGAATATGCATTGGGCAAAGGGGTGAGCCTGTGAAGCTGTCCAGGAGGCTGCCACCCAGCCCCAGGTCATCCAAACAACAGACCAGACCTGTGTATCTGACCAAGAGGCCCTCTTCACCTACCTTCTAACCAACCAGGTCACCTTGTGGGGTTGTCCTGCAGCTTTGTCCTATTCTAGAAAATATAGTTAATATTACTTACTAAAGTTGAAGGCCAGAAGGAAAAAATAGCTTCATGGGAACATGTTTGTCGGGACACCTACATCCCAAAATGTTTTCCTAAAAAGACCATGTACATTGGAGAGAAGATGGTTGGACTGGGATCATGAAAACAGAATTTTGTGTGAGGAGGGGTGAGGCAACTCTTTTCTACGTCTCAGTGTTCCAACAGCTACTTGTAATACCATGACAGGGATTATGCCCCGTGTATTCCTTTATCCTTATGTTGATGTGGAGTTCATAGCACTTTCTGAAAACACAATCCTGGCTGAATACACAAAAGACACAATTTTTCTGTGAATTGTTTTTGTTCCTGCTTAGAACCACAGTATTTTTAAAAAAGTAAACCAGCCAAAAATCCCAGCTTTGAAAGAAAGGAAATGGTAACAATGGGAGGCAGGTCACCATCACCCCAGTGATCAATTAATAAATAAAGTTTCATTGAACGAGACTGCAATGTTGCCTAATGTTTGTTTTTCTGTGTGCATGTAGTAGCGGCATGTTAATAGACTGCAGCTTCTGTTAAAAGGCATTTTGTGTGCTCCTGGGGAACTGGGGAGCTTTGGGAGTTTAAGGCCCTTTTCTGAAACAAGCAATGCTGTCGATCTGAACATAAAACAGGTGGCCTCATGTCATGTAAATCAAGACTCACGATATACGTAAGGCTGTGAAAAAGTCCTTTAGAAGTAACAGGTATTTGTGGCCTATTCTGAGCACAAAAATGACAGCATTAGGCTCATTTTAATGGTGGTGAACATATTATCCAAATGTACCTGGACTGTGTATCTGAAAGGCAGAATGGGTTCTCAAGTAGCTGAAGTTTTAAAACCATTTTTCTGCCTCAGTAATTACAGACCAAGCAGGGAATGGATGTTCTTAAATCAGCCTTCACACAAGCTGTTAAATTAAAATAATTTTCATGTCTTTGTTACTAGTAATGAAGTAGATGCCTCTGTCACAGATTGCTTTAACAGGGTGCTCCAAACCAAGACATGGGGATGTTTTGCAGCACACAGCTACCATTTGCTACATTGATATGTTACTGGAGTTTATAATAAAGAACTATAACCACAGCTTCTTCATTACTGTCAGAGTTGGACCTGTGTGTGAAACATCCAAGCTGTGCAAGGAATTGGAAAACCATGCCTGGTAATTGGTGTAAAATTAGAGTAAATATACCTCCACTCAGAAAGGAAGGCCATGGGGATGTTTAGGACAAAAGAAAGATTTTACAGTGTTTATGAAGAGATGTTCACAGATATTAGTTGAAAATGGGAGAAAGGGTCAGATGTACTGTTTAATAGACTACACCAAGGTATCAAGGCACATTCTATTCCAATGAGTTTTAAAAAGTGAACACTACTGCAGGAAAAATTTAAAAGTTTCTAGCAGTAAAAAGATGAGGGAAGAAACAGCTGTTTGTAAAGGGGTGTTGCTTGCCCTAGAAATTTAACAGCTGGATAAAAGTCTCTCAAGTCCATGATGTTTAGCAGTTGGAGCCAGAGTGGGAGAAAAAGAAGGATGGTAAACCGCAGTTTTTACATCATGCTCCCCAACAAAGCGTGCACCAAAATATCCCCACAAAACACCAGTTTGAACTTTACCAAACAGCTATTCAAAGCCCCTGGAAGCCGTCAGGCCAGTGGGAGGTGAGGTTAGCAGAAATACAATACCCAGACAGCTGGAATAATATTAATAGTGCTGCTGGGTAAGACATGGCATTATTCTTTGCGGCAAGTCCATTATTCATCCATATGCATATTGCTGGAATGTATAAACACTTACTAGCTCCAACAACAGAGCTTTAACTGTTGACCAGCCATGGACCTGGTCTTCAGTCCTGCAACTAGGAAAACAAAGCTTAAAATGGATGAAAATTCTTGTATTTTTTTCTACAGCTGGAAAGCTAGCAAGTTTTTTGGAAACTTCTCCTGGGGTTGCCAGTGACAGTTTCCTTTTTTCATCAACATGCCTGGAAGGTTTTTATCTCCATCTACCTCTACACAAAACATTGTTGAGTACCAGCTGGTTTGAGATTTATTAGTTCCATTCTTATGCCGAGTTCTGGAAAAAGGTAATAGCAGTGAGCTCATTGCAGCAACACAGTACAAACTACATTATGTGCCAGTGAACCAACCTCATATTGATAGAGAAAGCACTGAAATAAATACAGATGAAAGCAAGCATGTTGTATTTCACAGTGGAAAGGAGGTTGTGAATTTTATCTGTTGACCTGAAAGGTTCTGGTATTTTAACAAAGCCACCATATAGTAAAGAATAAGTAGTAAAGGGAGTAATAAAATAATTAAAAGGACCCCTCCTTGTACATGGATTATTAGACATCCCAGGTGGAGTGGGATTCTACAGCCTCTTTTCAAAAGCGATATGATTTTTCTCAAGGAGTTTGGGAATTATTAAGCCACATGTTAAAAGCATGTCTAGAAACATGGACAGAGGTGTGATCAGATATGTCTCCAAAGCAGTTGTGGCCAAGTTGAAATCTGGCAAAGCAGAAGGTCTCTAGGGTTGTTGAGAGACACATCACAGCTCCAAAGGGCTGTCCTTTCTCAAATCCTTAAAAGGAAAAGGATGGGTAGTGCTCTATATTCCAGCCACCAGAAGTAAAAGAATAGCAAACCTTACTGAACACTAGGAAAAAAAAAGAAATGCAGAGGAAGGTGGCCCATTTTACCACTGGTAAAGGAGATATATTTGTACAAGGATGCTGTTTGTTCATGGCTGCTCAGAATGATGTACTAAACCCATACTGGTTTTGTCTGAAGTTGCCCCAATGCACGCAGGCATCACAAAGAGCTTGTTCCTCGAGATGCCATTACTGTCAGGTGTAACACAGTTTGCCACCTGGACTTGAGTGGGGAAAACTGTAGGTCTGAACAACTGTGCTGGATCTTTCCTGCAAAATTATTGAAGAGTGAGCCTGATGAATTATGTGTTGGCTACTTTCAGCCAGCTGGATGATAGGTTAGGAGATGTCCTGCATTTGTAAATCCAGTCTGCTGTGTAAAGTATAGGTGACCTTGAAGCTGCCTTCAGGAGTTCATCTATAGCTCCTAACAGGAGCTGTATTTACTGCTGCACCATGTTCAGGGGTAAGTGTAATCCCCTGCCCTTGTCATTGTCACACTGGGTAATCTGGGTTTGTTTCAGAAATTTCATCACATCTATCATTTAGCCAATGGATTTGGGGAAAACCCATTGCAAACTCTTCTTAGTCCCCCTACACATGTTCCTGTAAAGTTGGATTTTTGTTCTGGTTTTCCATTTTAGTAGGCAACATTGTCTGTATCTTGCAGCACAGAACAGAATCCAAAGACTGACCAAGTAACACTGTACAGGAGTCTGGCTGGGTTTTCGTGAGTTGTGTTAACGGGTGGTTATGTATCTGTTTTTTCTTCTCTTTTTTTTTTTGATTCATATTTAAACTTTATTATTAGAACCTCTTATTAAGCAATAGGTAAACTTTTGCAAGTATAAATTCATTTATAAAGTGCATGCATTTATAAATATTTATGCACACCTTACTGTATATATTTTAGAGATATTTACATGTCACCATAAGGGGCTGGACCTGCAGCAGAAGAAGGTGGGCACAACACCTGCCCTGTCCTAGCTTGTGTGAAACTGTCCTGACCTCAGAGTCTAAAAAAAGCCAGAGGGAAATGGAGGCAAAATGTTTTCTTTAGACAACAGAAGACACGGTCAGCAGTTTCTGTAGCCTGTTAGCAATTAGTATCTTCTGTGCAGATTTTTAACAGATCTTTTTTTAGCTGTACCCTCACTGTGTTGATCACTTGATTATAAACTGCTGTAAGACACTGAAGTAAATCCATGATATGTAGCAGGGAGATAAGTGACAGCAACACAGGTTCCCACCAAAATTAAACATTCTCAAAAGTGCTCTGGTTTCCTTCTAAAGAAGGTAACAAGATTCAAGGACAGAAGAGCAGCAGTGATGTCATATATCTGCACTGTGGTCAGGCTTTCAAGACAATTTCATGAAATTTTCATAAAGTAGCTAGAAACCCATAGTCTATATGAAACGGCTGTGCAGGATGGCCGCATGTAAAATTATTTACAGCTGGTTATCATTGGGTCACTGTCAGAGCAAAGGGGCAGATGGAAACCAGCTGCACAAGACTAGCTCCTTGGTGTGGCAACTAATGTATATATCATTAGTGACATGGATAGCATTATACCAATATTATACTAGGCAATGGTGAAAGGAGGGGGACTTCAGCTTGTTGGAGAAGAAGAAGGAGAAAGAAATTATTTTTGTATTGTAATTGCTGTATGGTTTCTGGTAAATAAAAACTTGCTTAGTAGAAATATGACTAAGGTGGTGCTCTGAAACATAGATACACAACTGCACAAATACAGGACTGAGGTAACAAGGGTTCAGGAAGGTAGCTGCTATTGTGAGAGACTGGATTGCTAGTGATTAATGACTCAAACCACGCAGGTGCTGTGAGAGGTTGGACTACTGGTGCTAATGTCTCAAAATATTGGCTGAGTGCTTTGCAAACGATGCACAGAGTGCAGAAGGGTGTGCACACTTGGGCCTGCAAGCTGGGTTTCCAGATAATGCAAGAGGCTGGTAAAAGGCAAATCCTGAGAGGGGGCATAAGTCCTTCTTATCATGCCAATGTCCTCCCTTACATAATGACTCGGCTGTGAAAACTCCCCTCCAAAGTACCAGGACATTCACATGTAGGATAAAGGTATTCATCTCGGCTGATGGGCTGTAATGGGCCATGATTGATTCAACTACAATGGTAAGAGACAGCTGCAACATTTTAGAAGATGTCAAAGACTCACAAAATGTCCCGTGATCCAGTGTTACATCATCCAGGGGAGGTACAGGGGGCATTTCCAAGTAGCCTCAGCATGATATAAAACCCATGGACCTGGGGTTTTGTGGGCTCTTTCCCTCCACCGCTTGATGGATACAGTCTGCAATCACCTTGACAAGGCTGCAGCCACTGAGAAGACCAGAAGAAGAGGACCAATGGGACATCGTTGGAATCTAACGGAGTGGTGATGTTTTTTTCTAATCTGTTTCTCTGTTACTTTCTTTCTCCCCCTCCTCCTTCTTCTTCCCAGCTCTCTCTTCCTCACATTTACTTTTTAATAAAAGATGTACTATTGACTTCAGAGTATGGTCTCATTGGCACCTTAATTTGGGCAGAGGGACCTCTCTAATAATTTTAATAATCGGATCTTAACAGGTAAAAATGAGGGGTTTAACAATACAAAAGAAGAACGGGAGTCAATAATGTCATCCTGCTGTGCAGAAAGTAAATACTATGCCAGGATTTACAAATGGGAGTGTGTTTTGAGTTGTGCGGTGTTTCTCTTATTCCCTTCAACATTTTCAAGGTCTCAGCTAAAATACTTTGTATTTCAGTGGCACAGTGCTTCAGAAAAGATAGATGGGGAGTCTGCAGCAGAGTAAGAAGATTTAGAGAGCTGGAGAATGTGGCGTATGAGAAAATTAATCAAGACTGCTGCATCTAAATGAGAAAAGACATTTGAAGTGTTCAACATAGTGTCTCTCAGCTCTGCAGAGAAATGGGAGCAGTCTGTTTTTTGTTTCTTTTAGGCTGCAGAAGAAGTACTCGGATTAAGTTGTAGCAGACAAGATATAGAACAGATATTAAGAACATTTTATTAATAAAGATACTAAATCAGTAGTCTACATTGCCTAAGGAGGTTTCAAAATTCCCCTAATTGGAGGTTTTTAAGAATAGATTAAGCAAATCTAAAGAATTATATTGGCATTGTTGATCTCTTCTTGGATCTCTCGGGGTCTAGATGACCTCCTGAAACCTCTTCTAGTCTGAATTACTGGGAAGCCTTTATGCATGAAATTATTAGGTTTCACATTCTTTGGAAACAGAAATAAATCTTTGATGTTTGTACAGTGCCCAGCAAAGCAATTAGATCTAGAGAGTCTGGTCATCATAGAAACTGTACAGTAATAATGATATCTAATTAGCATGCTGTGTTGAAGTGTAACTGTAAAACTGTGATTCCCTGTGCTATCAGTGATGTCGTGGGTTGCCCTTGGCTGGCTGCCAGGTGCCCACCTAAGCCATGCTGTCACTCCCTTCCTCAGCTGGGTAGGGCAGAGAAAATAACAAAAGGCTCGTGGGTCAAGATAAGGACAGAGAGAGAATCAGTCATCAATTACCATCACAGGCAGTTTGAGTAAATTAATTTATTGCTTAATATCACGAGAGTAGAGAAATGAGAATAATAATGAGAAAACAAATCTAAAAGAAAAATTCTCCCTATTCCATTCTACTTCTTAGGCTCAGCTCCACTCTTTATTTCTCTGTCTTCCCCCAAGCTATACAGGGGACAGAGGATGGAGGTTGTGGTCAGCTGATCACACATTTTCTCTGCTGCTCCTTCCTCCCCATGCTCTTTGCCTGCTCCAGCAAGGGGTCCCTCCCATGGGAGAGAGTCTTCCATGTACTTCTCCATTGTGAGTACTTCCCATGGGTTGTGGCTCTCCACAAACTGCTCCGCAGGGTGCAGTCCCTCAGGAACAGGCTGCTCCAGCGTGGGTCCCTTGTGGAGTCACAAGTCCTGCCAGCAAACATGCTCCTCCCTCCACAGGTCACAGGTCCTGCCAGGAGCCTGCTCCAGCCCAGGCTTCCCATGGAGTCACAGCCTCCTTCAGGCACATCCCCCTGCTCCAGTGTGGGGTCCTCCAGGGGGTGCAGGGGCAGCTGCCTCACCATTCACCTCCTTCACAGATCTCGGTACCTGCAGAGCTGTTGCTCTCACACATTCTCATTCCTCTCTCTGGCTGGAGGTTTTTGTTCCGTCTTTATAAATCCATTTTCCCACAGGCGCTGCTGCCATCACTGATCCTGGCACTCAGCCGTGGCCAGGACCAGGTCCATCCCGGATCCATCTGGCATTGGCTCTGTAGGACATGGGTAAAGCTCCTGGCAGCTGCTCACAGAGCACCTCCTGTAGCTGCTCTGCTACCAAACCCTTGTCACACAAACCCAATACAACCATATTTCAGAATTACCTGGCATCATTCAAATTATCTTGGCTAGTTTGAGCTTTATTGGAAACTCTGGCAGTGACTGGTATAGGTAAAAATCATTTTTTGGAACTAGTACATTATCTATACTAGGAATCAACCATGATAACCTCTAGCTTATAATTTTAATATGATCTTGTCACTGCAGTCACAAACGAAATTTAAGTCTAGAATGGTTGTAATCTGTATCATATTTGTGGGGCCTTTAGTGTTTCCTTTCAGAGTGCTGAGAAGGAGGTACTCAGCTCAGCTGTCTGGTGATGGTGTATCCCATTGAACTCAGGAAGCTCATGATGTCCAATCTGTTGTGAAATGTCTCCATTGAAATGAATTTTTTTAGGCACTCTTTTAGACTAACTGGTAAGAATGTATTAAGTGTAGCCTTTAGTGCCACTGCCTCTGCCAGTGCCATTTACTGGCAGCCGTAGCCCAGAAGAAATTACAACAAGGCTAACAAATGCTTTATGCTGAAGAGCTACAAAACAAAAACTTTACAAACCAGAGCAGTTTAGAGCAGACAGCAGATGGAAGTGGGAAGCTATTTACAGTACACGGTGATGTTACACAACAGTTTTTGGAAGAAAATGTGGAAAAGAGTCTTTCATGAACAAAAACTGTAAGGGGAATTGGCTACATTACACAGCGCTAAAAACCAGCATATATTAGCCCCTGTGGAGGGTTATATTAATGCAGTAATACTAATTTAAATGCTCAAGCTAATTGATTCAGAACTAGCTCGTTTATATGTGAATGGCACTGATACTGACAGGTAGACAGGCCAGAAGCGTTTTGTGTTTCAGACACAAGAAATCTGAATATTATTTCACAGCAACAGTGTAATCCAGAGGTGCAGCTGATGAGGTAAAGAGGTGCTTTTAAAGCAGACGGTGTTTTATGACACTCAGGACTTTTGAAAGCATCACCTGACCCCATAAAAAGCATGAAGGGGATAGTGCAGCTATTGAGTTAGTGTGTTTAATATCTGGTTTGATAAACAAGTTGTGAACTCAGTTACAAGTTATTTTCATTTTTAAAAAAAGCATCGTAACTTATTTAAATGATTTTATAATTCTTCTAAGATTGAACTCTTATTTTTAAAACAAACTTCCATGTTTCTTTGTCTCTTCCTTGTGGTTCTTAATATAATTTTTAACTGGAAATTTTAGCCAAAGTAGTTGAGAAACTAGGGCATTCATTCTCACGGATTTTTAGAGGTTCAGTTCCAGGTCCTTGCTTTCTTTCAACTTTAGCCTATATCTTTAATAACCTGTCTACTAGAATAAAAGTACTATGATATCACTTTTTTTCCTGTTTGAAAGAAATCTGAATAGCTATTCTGGAATCATTTTACTTCACATTGCCAAGCAGTTAACAGGTGTTAATATCTAACATTGATGAAAATGAAATAGCTTCATTTCTTCTGTCAGTAGTTTCACTCTTCATTAATAATACAGTGTTAACTATAGCAAGGATCCTGGCTGTCCAGTATTGCAGAGGAATGTTTTTGCTGCTGTACTACATTCAGCATTTTGCTCTCTGGTGCATTTAATGTTTAATAACTCTTCAAGGAGGAATAGTTCGAACAGGCTAAGTTGAGATACAGAAGTTGAGGCTTGTCCATAACTCAGTAGTAATGGCATTGGATGGGATTTCAGAGATGATCAGAGGGTCACTGGAGTTTTTAATCTAATCATGCCTATTCTTGATGCAGGCCATGAGTCCTGTAAAGAGATGTAAAGAAAGAGTGGACATACATAATTAGCTGTGTCTGATTTCATCTCTGCAGTGCATTCTGTGACAAGTAAGGAGTAGCATAAGGAGGAAAATTTATTGAATTTAGGAAGGACAGGTTGTTTTGCTGCTGTATCATAGAAAATTAACTGTAATGGGCTCTTTAAATCTCAAGAGCTGGTTTCCTATGTAAGGTTGTTAGGAGTGAGATAAGCTAATGATGGGGCTCAGAGATGCATTAAAATCATAGTGTATTATGGAAGTAGGAGAAGCATTGTTGTGAACATTTGGGAGGAACAGGGAAGGAAATACAAAAAAGATGGTTTTTTAAAATTACATTCAAGTGAGTTTTAGAAATTGCTACAAAAGAAAGCAGTCCAGGAAGCCTGGGACATAGAAATGGATATGGCTCAGGGATTTTTATGCCTGATAAAAATTGGGTGGTCTAAGTTTGGAGGATGGAAGCAACAAGGCACCACCAGAAGGGTTTCGCGAGATTGCTAATGCATAGTGAGGAGTGTTTTCATTTTTCTTTTTGTGGAATAAAGGGACAGTACAAAAGTATTGTTCAGGGCAATACAGAACTGTTGAAGGCAATACTTTGATGGAGCAACATACCTAGATTATGTTCAAAGAAGCGGGGACAGGACATACCAGAGGACATCCCATTCAAGTGTTCATGTATGACATAGAAGATTAAGTAAGGCATCATCAGAACAAGATGGATTTTCTTATAAAAAGGTGGAGACAACTATTTCACCAAAGCCAGGAGCTCTGTAGTTGAGGAAAAGAAGACTTGCATTCAGGTTCTTGATCTGAATCAAGAAACAGGAAGTCTTGAGCCTATATTTTCTATAATCTACTATTATACTGTTTGAATATTTGGGAAAATGTTTTCTTAAACAGAACAAACTTGTAATGATCTTTGTTTTCCTTCTTCAGAGCTGAATCCATCAAAGAGCAATGAAAGCTCTGCTTCATGCTACATTCTTGCCAAAGAATCTTGCTTCTCTACATCTGTTAACAGCTGTTCCTCCCATGTCAGAGCTCAGGTTTGAGTTCCATTCCACAGTATCCCAAAATACAACTCTGAATTCTCCAGTGCCAAAGTCTTGAAACATGGTCCTTTGCAGTATCAAAATTGACAGATCAGTATACAACAAAATAGACCATTCACCGTCACAGAATCACAGAATCAATTAGGTTGGAAAAGACCTCTGAGATCATCGAGTCTGTAGCAGGGCATCTTGTCCCACAACAAGAGCTTATCTGTTGTTTGTTAACAGTCAGATAACTCAAACAGGACAAGCTGTCTTGTAGTGAGGTATTTTGGTGCCATGGGGTTAACAGTGATCTGGCATCTCCCAGCTGCCAATAAACATTTTACTCTCGGAGAGAGATCTGGAAGAGAAGCTGGACTTCTGACTGACAGGCACCTCACTTTACAAAAGCTACACCAAAATTTTCGCAAAGCAGAAATATTCTACACATTCCCTGGAAATGTGTGGAGTTTCTCACCTGAGCAGGGATGCCTGCTTTGCAGTTACTCCTCTGGAGGCTGAGTGAAGAAATCTGTGTACATTATTATTACTATTATTATTATTATTATTATTATTATTATTATTATTATTATTTCAGTGGTAAGTGACATTTGGCCCCTAATCAGTACTATTTCTTTTTCTAGCTTTGATATAGGTGCAACCTTGATGTTGTTCACTGTTTTATGTTATGCTGTAATCTACGAGTAGTTCTTTCTACTTTTATACTTTGCAGTAAGTAACTCTGATTAAGATCTTTTGTCTGTTATCTAGTCTGTTTAATAAATAATTAATTTTATAAATAGACCTGATCTACCATCCCTAGAATTTCCATGCCAGAGTGATTTCTTAAATTTAAGCAGTTGCCAAAAATCTGAGGCTAAGGCAGGGCTTGTCTGAAGCTCCCTCTCGTCCTGTGACAGAGTCCAACCTATGACCCAACACCNTCAAACAGGACAAGCTGTCTTGTAGTGAGGTATTTTGGTGCCATGGGGTTAACAGTGATCTGGCATCTCCCAGCTGCCAATAAACATTTTACTCTCGGAGAGAGATCTGGAAGAGAAGCTGGACTTCTGACTGACAGGCACCTCACTTTACAAAAGCTACACCAAAATTTTCGCAAAGCAGAAATATTCTACACATTCCCTGGAAATGTGTGGAGTTTCTCACCTGAGCAGGGATGCCTGCTTTGCAGTTACTCCTCTGGAGGCTGAGTGAAGAAATCTGTGTACATTATTATTACTATTATTATTATTATTATTATTATTATTATTATTATTATTATTTCAGTGGTAAGTGACATTTGGCCCCTAATCAGTACTATTTCTTTTTCTAGCTTTGATATAGGTGCAACCTTGATGTTGTTCACTGTTTTATGTTATGCTGTAATCTACGAGTAGTTCTTTCTACTTTTATACTTTGCAGTAAGTAACTCTGATTAAGATCTTTTGTCTGTTATCTAGTCTGTTTAATAAATAATTAATTTTATAAATAGACCTGATCTACCATCCCTAGAATTTCCATGCCAGAGTGATTTCTTAAATTTAAGCAGTTGCCAAAAATCTGAGGCTAAGGCAGGGCTTGTCTGAAGCTCCCTCTCGTCCTGTGACAGAGTCCAACCTATGACCCAACACCATCGTGTCAACCAGACCTTGGCACTGAGTGCCACATCCAGTCCTTCCTTAAACACCTGCAGGGATGATGGCTCCACCACCTTCCTGGGTAGCCCATTCTAATAGCTAATCACAGTTCTGTGAAGAATTTCTTCTTAACATTCAGCTTAAACCTCATCTGGAACAACTCTAGACTGTGTCCTCTCGTCCTGCCACCAGCTGCCTGGTTGATGATGCCGACCCCCACCTGGATACACCCTCCNCTGAGCAGGGATGCCTGCTTTGCAGTTACTCCTCTGGAGGCTGAGTGAAGAAATCTGTGTACATTATTATTACTATTATTATTATTATTATTATTATTATTATTATTATTATTATTTCAGTGGTAAGTGACATTTGGCCCCTAATCAGTACTATTTCTTTTTCTAGCTTTGATATAGGTGCAACCTTGATGTTGTTCACTGTTTTATGTTATGCTGTAATCTACGAGTAGTTCTTTCTACTTTTATACTTTGCAGTAAGTAACTCTGATTAAGATCTTTTGTCTGTTATCTAGTCTGTTTAATAAATAATTAATTTTATAAATAGACCTGATCTACCATCCCTAGAATTTCCATGCCAGAGTGATTTCTTAAATTTAAGCAGTTGCCAAAAATCTGAGGCTAAGGCAGGGCTTGTCTGAAGCTCCCTCTCGTCCTGTGACAGAGTCCAACCTATGACCCAACACCATCGTGTCAACCAGACCTTGGCACTGAGTGCCACATCCAGTCCTTCCTTAAACACCTGCAGGGATGATGGCTCCACCACCTTCCTGGGTAGCCCATTCTAATAGCTAATCACAGTTCTGTGAAGAATTTCTTCTTAACATTCAGCTTAAACCTCATCTGGAACAACTCTAGACTGTGTCCTCTCGTCCTGCCACCAGCTGCCTGGTTGATGATGCCGACCCCCACCTGGATACACCCTCCTTTCAGGGAGCCGTAGAGAGTGATAAGGTCTCCCCTGGGCCTCCTCTTCTCCAGACTGAATACCCCCAGCTCCCACAGCTGGTCCTGACAGGACATGTGCTCCAGACCCTTCCCCAGCTCCACTGCCCTTCTCCATCACTGCTGAGTGAACCTGGAAGCAAAGGAATGGTGACCTGATTGTTCTTTCCTGACTCATGTAAGAATTAATTTACAAGTTCAGACCAGAACTCTGGAATGCTCCAGAAGGAGGAGGAAAGCAGCTTATTTTCCTCCCTTTTCCTGGCCCTGCAGTGCAGAGCCAGCTAAGCAGCTGTATTGGTGTTCATCATTGTGTTGCAGAACTAAACCCCTAGCATTTGGAAGAGAGGTCACTGTAACCTACACTCCTTGTGTAAACAGTGCTGCATTGAAGACTGTGACCCTATTGCTGGGGAGCTGCTGCTTAGTTCCGGCCACTGATAGTGGATAGTGCTTAACACAAACCTGAAATTTTAATTTTCTACGTATGAGGAATCACAACTTTATGTGGACTATGCATCCGAACACAGTGTAGCGTGTATGGGCTAGATTCTACAAATAGAAGATAATTTTTACTGGATCTGTAGGACTTTTTCCCCCCACAAATTTTTTCCACCTGACCTTAAAACTTTATTTTTCTGACTATGGGAAGACCAGTAGCCACAGCTTAAGAATCAACATCATGTTCCCATTTTTTTTTTTTTTCTCAGACTTTGGTCTTGTTATCCCATTGCATGGGATCCTTTCTGCTACTTGAGAAAAGTTGTTCTTCATGTCTTTAGCTGATTTGAATACTCACAGCAAAATCTCTCTATGATTTCCTCAAATAACATCTAAGTTTTCCCAGCTCAAGGAGGAGTGTGTGGCTATTTTCTGTGATTCAGATAGCTGAGCCAAAGGTCACCCAGGCTTAGAAGCTCTTCGGTTTCGTGATGAATGCTTTTTACAACTCTTGTCTAGTAAATCCATGAAAGTCTGATAATGTCATCACAGTTGTACTGAGATTTATAGCATCAGCTGTTTTCATTCAAAGAGTCATGAGGGATTATTGTTGCAGGTAATAACCAATACTCATGAGTACCTGAAAAAATGTTTTTACTGTATTTCCGCTCTTGTTTTGCTTTTCAGCTCGCTGCTGTCAAGAGACTGCTGCTTACTAAGTTCAACAGGTCACTCACTATGTAGGGATAGCCTTAATGGAGACAAACAATCGATTTTCTATTTGAACAGACATATTTTAATAGTACTTTGATAGCAGGCAGTAAAAAACTAGTTTTTCATTGGCTTTGGCATTTTTACCTTTTAGCTACATCCTCATAGCCAAACCAAAACTTCACAGGGATTATCTTTAGTGTTTGCCTGAAACAAAGTGGATTTAATTGTTATTGCATAAGAATTCAAACCATCTCCTGCTTCCACTCTTGTTTTTTGACTGATATTCATCTAATTTGTTCAAGGAGATAAAAAGCCAACAAAAATAATTAGCTCTGCAAAAAGAAAAGTGATTAGTTTTACTTTCTTGAACTGATTCATTGCAGATTCATGTGAGTACTGGAAATGATGCTAAGAGAAGTAGCTCCAGAAATACCTGGAGTTTATTGGTCAGGACTGCTGAAATTAGTTAAAGAACTGTACTATATAAACTGACTTAACTGTTCACCATCACCAAAAAAAGACTAGAAGAAAATTACCCCCTACTACAAAATATGAACTTTTTTTTCCCATGGGTTGACATCTGTAATTTATGAGTAGGTTGAACTTTATTCTAACAATAACTGTCTGTAGAGAGAAATTTCTTTTGAAGGCGGATGTCCATTAGCTATGCTGACCCCCTTCTGTTTTAGAGTTGGAGTAATTCTGAATGCTGAAATCCTGTGCCCTATTTTGGTTTACACCTCATATCACGCTTTAGGTGTTTTCCTCTGTTCTAATCCAAATAAGGAAAAAGTTAATATTATATTAAGTTTTATGAGAATAGCTTCAGACTGATATAACTAGAATGATTGCCTCTCCTCTGCTCAAAATGCCTGATCTCTTTCCTAACTAGTAATCTCAATCCTGTTGTGCTGCCAGAATGAAATAAGCACCTATATTGTTTAATCAGCCTCTTGAATGTGGATCAGTCAGTATCCAATGATGACTGGCAGCTCATTAACTGCCTTTTTAACTGCCTCATGGGAAAAATTAAAAGATATTAAATCAACAAATTAAGGAGTTTGTTGCCATTTATTAATTTCTTTATTTCAGCTGCATAATTTTAATGACTTAGTTATTTACTTTTCCTTGCAGTTCACATCCTCCTGCTATAGGCACTAATGTGGGTTAAGCTGAAGTGAGAAACATTTTAGTAAATCAGTGTCATGCTAAGAACAGTTTCATCAGGTTTGGTACAGAACTGGTAGGTTAAAAACTCCCTCTGATCTCCTCGGTTGTGCTGCCTTTCCCCTGGGAAGCCTCCCATGTTTATCTTGGTGGGAGCCTGGCTTTCCGTGCGCCCTGAGAGCCATGCCCAGGCGTCCTGGCTGGCAGGACGGGCGGCAGACCTGGCAGTGCAGTCCTGCTCAGCCGCAGAGCAGCGTACGGGTTAGCTGCCGGCTTTGGTTGAGGGCCCAAAGCCTGCGTGAGCATTTCCCAGTGGCTGGGACACGAGCACAATGCAGGGCAGCAGCCACGGGCCTGCCAAGCGCGCTGTTCCGTGTGGGGCAGATGACGCGCGTGCCCCTCTCCGCCTTTTGTTTCCCCGTTGCCTTGGTCCCCAGCTGTGCTGAAGGGATTTGCCTCCAGAACTTGGTCATGTTTTTTCTTTAGAGAGACTCTCTTAATGCAAACATTCTGGGGCATTTTACAAAGCAGATACCTCACCCTGTAACACATAAACTGAAATCAAATGGCATGGCTTGCACTGAAGCTCTCTTCTGCGTTGCCTAAAATAGACAGCCAGAGTTAAAAATACATAGACTGTGTTTCTCTGTGTTAATTTTACAGTCAGGCAGAGGCTGTGTCTTTGTGTAGCTAGTTGGAGAATGGCACAGGCAAGGTATGTGGTACAGTAAACCACCATGCCAGCAAAAAATGGAGATTGCAGGTGCAGGGAAAGTGCCGTTGGCTCAAAAGTCCAGTCACAGCTGAACATAGAGATCCCCTGGAGACGTACCAAAATGATACTGATTTACAAGTATGCTTTCTGCTAAAAAGCTATTAACTTACATAATCTTCAATTTCTAAAGCTTAAAAATATCCTGACACTGTTACCACTGATCAGAAGTGGAAAATAAATTTGGTCAGAAGAATTGATGTCCAAACAACGGCATTGCTCTTTAAAAAAAGACATATCATGGTGACCCTTACAGGCTAGCTCTGAGGCCTGATCTTGCTGTTCTAGTTATAGAGAAAAATAAAAGGAAAAATCATTCTATTCTGAAGATTTTGGGTTGTTCTTAAAATTTTCCACCAGGCATTTTTATAAGAAATAACTGATTTTCTTCTTAATTTAAGTATATTTACGGTTTTTTAGTAGAAAAACTGGCTTTTCACAAACATTTAAGAGGGCCCAGTACTAGTAAAGTTTCATCTTGTCCATGTCCTTGAGTGGTTTCAAATATATTGTTGTTTCTGGATTACATTCTCTAATCCTCTCAGCTCCCACAAAAACTGGACATGATCTAGCAGGCAGAAGCATTAGATGAAGGTGTAGGTCTTTTGAGTTCAGTGTAAGAACAGAGACAAGCCAATTTTTTTTTTTGCAGAATCAGGCTTTTCTGGATCAGAATAGGTTACAGTATCTAACGCAGAATAGCTGAAATTTAGATTACATCAGTTGTGTCTTAATTTGATTTTGTTAGACCATTAACAAATCCAGACTGGAAAAGAATACTAAAGTTCTTCTTAAAATATAGGGACCACTTAAATCCCAAAGCATTATCTCTTTGTAACGGTTCTTGAAGTTTTGAGTTATAGTAATGATGTTAAGTTCAGAAAAATACACAGTAAATCTCCAAAGACTGTAGGGTTTCTTAGAGGTGTTCCCAAAAGTTCACTGGAGAGAGCAATACTACATTTGCTTCTGCCTGGCTAAATCTTCCAGATGAAAGAGGAAACAAAATCACACGGAGTTAACTGGCCAGCAATTGTCATGAAGGTAAATAAAGGTGGGAAGGAGGTAATCCTGTGTGGTAGTTTGGGTCACACCATGGCTTAGAGCTCTTTGTACAGGACATGAGGCCTGGTTACGTACAAACCAGTAGGTAGCAAGTGGTGAGTAATGAAGGTAATCTTTACAGAGAGGAGGCCATCACTGACTCAGAACTGCTGAGACAACGAGCAGCTTCCAGCGTAGCAACACCCTTTCGGTGCTGAGCATGATTCTCCCCGCCAAATGAGTTATCAGGGATGATGATAAGGACTGCATGGTAGGCATCCCCAGGGAGAAGAAGGGCACAGGCTGACGACTGACATGGCATATTCTTTGTGCCAATTGACAGGGGGAAAGCCTCAACGCTGCACTTCAGCCAGGAGATTTGGAATCAAATAAGGTTTCTGAAATCAGTGGAGACTGCCTGAGAACAGAGCGTGGTAAAATCAGTTACTTCTGACTTTTCTCTGGATGAAACAGATTATCTCGAGTTACTTGATTAAGTACATAAAATGTATTAGCCTCAAATGTGCAAATGGTACTGCATGTTCTGATTTTTTTCCTTTTGTCCTTGAACTCTGTGTCTGCAAATAACTTGGGATTTGCTTATGTAATAAGAACTAGGGTATGTGGAGTTATTGAGTAGAGCCCTACTGTGAGTACCCCATTAGAAACTTAAGCTGTGGGCAAACTACTGCTGATATAAAAGTCATATTAGCCTAGAGTTACAAAATATTTCTGTATCATGCTATTACCAAAAACTTATGTAATCTTGGAACTGAGTTTTAAATGCAGCATTACCACAAGAAAATTAATTTCCATTGTTTTAAATTAAACTGTGAGGCAGGTAATAATTTGAGTATTGGAATGAACAACCTAGTGGTTAGTAAGTATCCACTAGGTTTTGTGTTTAATGAAAAGAAACACAGAGTTGAAAGGAAAGACTTCAGTGGAAACTCTTGCAAAAACACTTCAGACTTTGTTAATAAGCAGATTTAGGATCAAGTCCACTTAAATTTTGTTCAATGTAGTGGAATTCCCTGGGGCTTTGAACTGGATGTGTTATTTTGCTATTGTATTATTTGGTGGTTTTTTTCGTTCAGGTAAACACAGTACTAACTCTATGTAGGCAATTTCTTTCTAAGTATTTCCCTCAGGTTTATGTAATGAAGTTGAACAATCAAAACCTGAAAGGCCATCTGAAAACTTTGTATTTCTTTAGAAACTATTATCACCAGACAAAAAAGCTATTTTTTACAATAATCTGTTCTCAAAAAAGCTCTGTGTGTTTGCTTGGCATTGTCATTTTGATGTAAAGGTATATAACTTTCTGGGTTTTGTGAGAATTTTATTCCTTAAACAGAAGAAACAAACCTGAATATATAACTTGAAATTTTATGTGAGAAATCAGATATTCCAGTTTAAAAAAAAACCCACCAATTATTTGCTCTTAAAATTGAAGAAGTTTTTTGAAGGAGTTGAAATGATGAATTGATAAACATCTGGGCTAAAGCCGGCTTTTGTAAGACAATACGAGATCTGAGAACCACAAAACCAAGAGTGTTTTAAACACAGTGACAGAAAGCCAGGCTGCTAATACAAAATATACTGCCTACAGATCTTAGAACAGTGCCCCAAATTGCTAACACACAGCAACACACTGAGTTTGGTTTCAACATTGTTCTTCATTTCATAAAAGCATACAAATTTTAGTAGATGTTTAACTTTTCTCCAGCGTTGGTTTGCACAGCTATAAATCACTTGGAGTCTGTGTTTTTCAAGGTTTTTGCACAAGATTTCTTTTCACAGATGATTTGGTGAGTTCCCAAGTCATCTGCTAATGTTGGGTAATGGGGAATCTCCATCACATAATTGTATGGAAGTGTTATAAGAAAACAGAGCATGTAATGATAAAATCTGTTTCAGATATTACAAGATGACTCAAGAATGTTGTGTATATAAAATCTGTATTAAAGGAGATGTTGGAGAAAATTATGCAGACAGCTTTGTACTAGCTAGGGTAATTTAGAAAATATGGGGAACTTCAAAACAGCTCTGAGTAGAATGAAGTGTTGAAGCAATGTGAGCTAGACTGATAGCTGTCTATGCAGAAGTGCAGTAAATCTCATCCAACTTCAGTGAAGCACCTTTCCTTAACAGATAGGAAACTACAAGACTGAGAAGTGGGGTTTAGAAAATAATTTGTAGAACTGTACCTCAGTACATAATAACACTAGCAATGAAAGGAAAGCTCTTGTGTAGGAGAGGGTTAGCTCTGGAATTCCTCAGGATAAGTGCTGGATCTGAATCTTTAATACTTGTTTGAATCAATGACTGAGATTAGACTAATAACAAAAATTACTGTTTCAGCCAGCAGCTCATTAGTTGGAAAAACAGGCAAATTACTTTGACAAGCACAAGTCTAGGAGTGTTGGCTTGATGGAGCTGAATCATTTCTAGTGGAATTAGAGTAGTGTTAATGATGCTATTCAAAGTTCTAGTGAAGACGTCAAAGTAATTTGTGAAGTTCTACTCATTCTCATTCAAGGAACATGAATTAAAATTTGATCAGGTGCAAAGAAAGCTTCTATTCTTGCTATTGTAGTAGCTTTTCTTACAAGAAAATATCACAAAAGTAATCTTTTTAGCCTAGCAAAAAATACAAGAAGGGATAAAATCATAGAATGATTGGTGTGGGAAGGGACTTTTTAAGATCACCAAGTTCCAATCCTCTGTACCATGGGCAGGAATATCAAAGCCCCATCCATCCAATTGTCTGCCATCTGTGAGGGGGTGTTGTATCTCTCCATAGCATGTCATAGAGGGCAGAAAGAATGCCAGGAGCAGGCTGTAACACTAAGGACAGAGAAGACATGAAAATGTAAAACTCTGATCTGAACCATAAACAAACAGATGTGAAACAGAGAATAAACATTAGGGGAAAATTGGAAGATTATTCTTTTCCATTAAAGCAATTAGAGACCAGATCACTTCCCAGTAACAACACAGTCAGAGCCAAAGAAGTAGCTACTTTAAAAAAATTCTTGAGTAACTAATTAAGAAGCGTATGAAATATGATTATTCATAATAGCAGGTTATTTGGCTGATTCAGGTGGTTTTGTCCAGCAACTGCTCCCAGTTGTTGTCTCTGTGAGGGTGGATCTATACAGAAGTCTGTGGATGACAAATCACAGATATTACAGATCTACCTTAACTGAAAAATGATTTTTTTGAAGACTGTACCATGATGCCAGTGTCAACTCTTTGGAATTGTGTGGTTCAGCTATTATTTTGGTTGCCTTAGCACATACTTTCAATGCAGGTCTATGCAGTGGTAAGAGCTGATTCTTGTATGCAGGAGTATCAGATTCTCTCACTTTAGAGCCTTTGACATATCAGGAAAAAATATGAAAGGCTGAACTATGTCTTTGTGAAGCTAAGGTGCTGCCTGTTGTGGGAAGAAAATACTTTATGGCAGGTGGGGAGGCTGTGATGCCCTCAAGCAACTGCCTGCTGCTACAGTGGCTGGGCAACACCTGCAGGACAGGTCTGGCCAGTGTTTCTGCTGCTTTCTTGACTACATTTACCAACGTGTGCAAGTGGGGGGGAGTTCCTTGGGAAAAAAGTGAGGAAAGGGAAAAGGCACAGGGATATAATCACACCTTTCAGATGCCCCCTCATAGTCACCATTGCCCGTGTTAGTGATAACTGAGTCTCTAAAGACTTGTTTGGTTGTCCTCTTGCTCAGGTCGCTACACTGATAAGTGGGGCAATTGCCTTGAACTTGCACTTTCCTTTCTATGCACTTTTGCTTTCCTTCTGTGTGTTAACCCCTGCTAAATGTTTTGTTTAGAGAATGTGCCTGTCTTACTGCCAAAATAAATAGAGGGATATGAAGAAGAAATGTTATATATATTTCTGCAGCCCAGATCTGTGCAGTGAAAATAGGCTTTTCACATTATTCTCTTAGTTTTTAATCCCATTTTTTTTAATTAGGTATCCAGTAACATTCCTGACCACGTCCAAAACGGTGGAAATTTGCAGTGTGCACTCAAGGGGGAGTAGTGATTACATAAACACTTCTGGGGTTTACACACTTCCCACGGAACTCTTGGATCCCTTGAGTAATAATCTTTTTTCAATAAGGAAAACTGTATAAGCATTACTCATCCAACACAGCAATATCCTATAGTTTAGTAGGATGGGCAGCTTGCCTGGCTTCTGCAGAGTGTTGTTTGGCTTTTTTTTGGCATTGGCAAGTTCAGGAAGGGTTCAGTTGGGTGACTTTCCCCACAGCAGCCCTCACAGTGCTGTGCTGTGTATTGGTAGCTAGAAAGGTGCTGGTGACACATTGGTGTTTAGGCTACCACTGGGCAGCCTCACACAGCATCAAGACTGTGTCTCCAACATTCCCCCTCGACAGGCCAGTACTCTGGGCATGGCCAAGAGCTTGGGAGGGGAAACAGACAGGACCCCTGAACCATGCTAACCAAGGAGATATTCTATACCATGGTTTCTGCTTGGCAATAAAGCTAAGGGAAAGGAGAAGAGGAGGGAACAATCATTACTAAGGCATTTATCTTCCAGAGAAACCTCTGTGTGTAGTGAGTACCTGCTTCCTAGAAGGTAGCTGGACATCATCTTCTGATGGGAAGTAGAGAGGTAATCTACTTGTTTTCCTTTCCTTCTGTGTGTAGACTTTGCTTTTGCTTTACTAAAATACCAAAGCTAGTGGCTTCTTTAAGTGGGCAGCCTGGTGAGAACAAATACAATTATGTATTCTATTCAAGAAGCTGAGCCACTTTTTCTGTACTGTCTGCTGTCTCCATTCATAAACCCTCAGAGAAATGTTGCAGAGCACAGCTTGAATTCAGAGTGATCAGTCATGTAACTTGCTGGGTTTGACGCTGTGACTGAGTTCAGCTAGCAAATGCTTCTGTAAAAGGGGAGGTCCTGTTCACCCACTCCTCCCTCCACTTCTTTATTCCTGCCTACCTGTGAGCACTACCACGTTTGCACCGTCTTTGGTGCTCACTGTACCTTTTATGAAGCTGATTTAACTTGTTAGCCTGACAGAAGACCTTTGCTAAGGTAGTTTGTCGGTGTGGATCTCAGCTGGGCACATGGAGAGGTAGGAGCATATGCCCAGGAGCAAGGTGTGTGAGGGAAGGGAAGCCCCCGTTTCATTTATCCACTCTTCCACATTGTCAAGAAGCCCCAGCTGTAGTTTCAAACACAAAATATGCTGCCCAGCAAGGAACTAGTTGGAGACAAAATTTTGTCATAGTGTCAGAGATATGTATGTTCATAATTTGTGTCAGGGCACAGCCCACAGTGCCCAAATAAGCCTAGTGACAGTAGCCAGGTTCAGCCATGATTCCAGACGGCCAGACAATCCATAGAAATGAGGCATGTCAGGGATCAAGTTGGGAGCTCATGTTGAAGGGTCAGGGTCCAGATTAATGGGGCACCCGGCCCAGCGCAGCCATGGCTGCAGCACAGCCCAGGTGGGCCAGAATGAGGCCTTGCTTTATAAGCCACTGCAGAGAGAAATGGGAGAGACCACCTGTCCTGGGGTGATGTTATGAAGCCGCTTTATTCGTTTACTGTGCGCTCAATGCCCAAGGACACTGTTTCTTAAAGATGGGCCCGGGGAGCGGGGCCACAGGACCCGAGTTCGGGGCAGTTTAATGGCCGGGCCCAATGGCTCGGGGCGCTCGGCAGGGCTTGGGGGGGAGTGCGCCGGGAGCGCTGTGCTGCTTTTCTGGGTTTCTTTTTTGTTCCAACTAGCTGGGAAAAGGTTCTGTTGGGTTTTTTTTCTTGTTCTTTTTCCCTTCCCTTGCCTCACTGCCTCCCTTCCCTCCTCGCCAGTCCAGGGAGCCTGCAGGTGGCCCCGGCAGCCCAAGCCCTGGGTGTCTGTTCCCTCTCAGGGAATTTGTTGTATTTTGAGGTTTGGGGTTTTTTGGTTTTTTTTCCTATTCTACCCTGTTTTGTTTGTGTGTTAATAAACAGTTTGGGTTTTTCCACTTTCACTTGCTGGGACTCACTTGTCTTATTGGTGGAGGAAAAGGGGAGGCCCTTTCCCCCTCAGAACACCCATTAGCTCAGAGCTAGAACTGCAGTGAGGAAAAGTTTTGATGGGTCGGGGGCAGAGTCTGCAGTACCTTTTATCCTTCAGTACCTATAGTATCCGATTTTCTATTCTCCATAGTGTAGAGAAGCAAATACTACAGTAATTCTAAACAGTGTTTGCTTTCATCCAGAAGAGGATGGTGTGTTTGGAGAAAGATAGTCACCTACAGTTGAGTTTACCCACAGCATCATTTATGGTAGTTCCTTTCACACACAGTTGATAGAAAGTTCCCGTAGAGGGGTTGTTCTGTGTATTCAAGGTAAGCAGTCTTGTTCTTTGCTGTGCATCAGCCAAGAGTGGAACAGCTAGGCCATGGGATCTAGGATCTCCCTTTCACATATTCATTAACCAGCCATAAACGAACACCACAGTACTTACATGAGTTCATAAGGGACTGTGGTTCTCTTTCAAATTCACAAAGCCTTTAAAAAACCCCACATGTATGAAAAAAGAGAACACTGTTACGACCCACCCGCACAAAGGAGAGTAACCCAGGTTTTTGCTGATAGATCCCTTGGGGCAGATTAGAGTGGTTTATTAGATTGGTGTATAATAAACATATAGGATTTATTTTAGAATGGTTTGGTTGCGATTGAAGGTAGAGATGTAGCCTTTTGGTTATTATTACCTGTAGTAATACAATAACATAAAAGTGTAAGAATATCACTTAAGAAAACATATATGGAAAAGAAAGAGAAGGAAAGGATAAGAGTAGAAGATCTCACCACCTGAAGGCCTCACAACAAGTCTTGGTTGTTGCAATTTCTGTATCTGTTTGTCGCAGTCTTGACAAAGTGACGATTGTAGACTGGATTTGTTGGGTGGTGGGAGTAATCCAGAGAAAAAATCCACAGAACACAAAATCTACTGGGTTTATATCTGCTCAGGTTCAGGTGAGAACACCCAGGTACCTCCTCTGGGTCAGGGAGTTCCACACTCGATGACATGACTTTCTGGGTCATGGGACACATGGATGATGTAATGTTGTGGATAACAGGACACTTTGGGAGTCTTTGACACCTTCTAAGTTGTTACAGTGCCTATGATGTCAGCACAGTCTAGTCCATCATGACCCATCAGCAGAGATCAATACCTTCAGGCTACCGTGTCCTGGTACTTCCCTGGCAAGGGGGTTACCACAGTTGAGTTCCCTTGAGTAAGGACAAAGAGACAGGCCCCACCTCAGGGGGTTTGCCTCTTTCTGTGTCTCATTCAACACCCAGCTGTAGCCTGAAGTGGGCTGTGCTGCCCTCTCCACCGGGGTGCTTATTTTGCACATTATCACTTGTGGATACCTTCTCCTCAGCCCTAGGCTGATTGGACAGTAGTACACCCCCTTTATCTTATCTCAGGTCCAAATTCCAATTAGTGTGTCTGGGGAAGGGTGGACTTCAGTGATCATAGATAAACAGCCGCTTCTTTGCAGTTTGTAAATTATTTTAGCAATGTTTTAGCCATTAACCATTTCAGTCTCTCACAAACACAAAGGTTTGATAAATTCCGGTTCTATCTTTCACTCAATTAGTACATACATGGCTATGACATGGTTAATGAATGATGCATAATGCATCATGATATTTAAAGAAATATGTGGTCTAAAACAAGCTTATATTTAAAATGTTCTGGCCTTTCAAAAGAAAGTACTTTTCGTCATAACACAGTGGAATTATTCTCTTAAGTAAATTGAAATAGTATACTTGGTCTTTAGAAATGTCTTTGGGTGATCAGAGCTCTCTGTTGACTTAATTTTACAGAAGATTTTCTTATATTTATTCTGCTTTAATGTATTAAAACTGTATTTGGTCCACATTAAAAAAGGGCAAAGTTTTAAAATCCCAGTGTCGTCACTTAGTAAATAATTATGTGGCTCTCCATCAGCAGTCTTGACCTAGTTTTACAGAATATCCCTGATGTAATTCTTCCTTCATTCTGGCTGCCATCCTGAGTCAGTAAGATTGATTCCAGAACAACATTCTGTTCCAGTATCCTGCAAGTCAGCCAAGGCTAGATGGTGATGGGCGAACAAAAAGGTCATACTTGAGTCATTCTTTTCAGTCTATGTGTATAGGTGATCAATCCTTTTTCACCACAATCAGAAAACACCTAATTTTTCTGCTACACAGAAATAAAATCAAAATATGTCTATAAGGAAGACATTTTTGGTAGGTTTTGTAATTTTTTAAGGTTTATAAACTATGTGTCTCTTACTAGATCATGTTTAATAAGTAATATGTGAATGTGTGTAACTCAAAAGAATTCTCATTCAGATCCAGTTTAAAATTATGTCAGCTGCTAGAGGTAGAGCACTGAGCCTAGATTAGTAGTGGCTGCTTTTAGTCTATCAGACATTTTAAATGAAATTCAAAGCATAGATTTACTTCTCTGTAATTCTTCTAAGGATGAAAATATACTTATTTCTTCAAATTCACTGTCCCTGTGCATGAGATTTGAATATATGGGCAAAGGTAACTTTTTATATTCTGGATTTTGTAAGATTCCTGTAAGACTTAAATTTAGAAGACCTTCTGAATGTGGTGAAGATGACTGCCTCCATCTCCATAGGAATACCTCTAATTAGAGGTATACTAATCTCTAAGTGGTTTTCTGCAATTTTCTCTCTGTTCCTCTTCCCATTAAGTGTAAGTAAGAAGTAAGTAAGAATCAAAGGGCTTTGATCATCATCCCTCATTGTCTGACTCAACTCACCCCATTCTGCAGTGATGAAATAACTTCTCACTTTGAAGTACAAAGTCTTTGATTTTGCTTTTGTCAGTTAGGATCAAATCATCTTTCATAATCTTTATATATCCTTTCTAAACCAATTGCAAATACCTGTTGATAGCTGCCTCTAAATTGTTCTTCTCAATTGACAATCAGATTTGGCAGGACCTTATCGTGATACTCACGACCTTTTTTTGCCTGAGTCATGAGCAAGTGCTCTAGCCACACCACACAGGCTGCGAAAGGCAAAGGCAGGGACTGGGAGAACGAAGAACTATCTGCTGCAGGAGAAGATGAGGTTCAAGAACATCTAAGGGTCCTGAAGGTGCACAAGTCCATGAGGCCTGAGGAGATGCATCTGTGGGTCCTGAGGGAATTGGCAGATGAAGTGTCTAAGCCATTAACTACCAGACTGGAGAAGTCGTGGCAGTTCAGTAAAGTTCCCACTGATTGGCGAAAAAGAGAAACATAACCCAAAGGAGTCAAAAAGGGGAAACTACAGACTGGCCAGTCTCACCTGGCCGGTCCAGCAAGATCATGGTGTCCAGCAAGATCATGGAGCAGATCCTCCTGTAAGTTGTGCTAAAGTACATGGAAAGTATGAGGGCAATTGGTGACAGCCAGCAAGGCTTCACTAAAGGCAAATCACACCTGATTAATTTGGTGGCCTTCTACAATGGGGTTATAATATTGGTGGATAAGGGAAGAGTGACTGGCACAACATCATCTACCTGGAGTTGTGCAAAGCATTTGACACTGTCCCTCACAACATCCTTGTATCTGAACTGGAGAGACATGGATTTGGTGGATGGACCATTCAGTGGATAAGGAATTGGCAGGATCAACAGCTCAGTATCCAAATGTGACAAGTGGTGTCCCTCAGGGGTCAGTGCTGGGACCAGCAGTGTTCAACATCTTTGCTGGTGACTTGGACAGTGGGATTGAGGGCACCCTCAGCAAGTTCACTGATGGCACCAAGCTGTGAGGTGCAGTCACACTCTGGAGGGCAGGGATGACATCCAGAGGAATTGGACAGGCTGGAGAGGTGGGACTGTAAGAACCTCATGAAGTTCAACAGGGCCCAGTGTAAGGTCCTGCACCTGGACTGGGGAAATGCCAGGCACAAGTACAGCCTGGGTGGAGAATGAATTGAGGGCAGCCCTGGCCAGAAGGACTTGGGGGTGCTGTGGGTGAGAGGCTGGACATGCCCCAGCCATGGCACTCACAGCCCAGAGAGCCAAACGTGTCCTGGGCTGCATCCAGAGCCCCGTGGGCAGCAGGGGAGGGAGGGGATTCTGCCCCTCTGCTCCGCTCTGCTGAGACCCACCTGGAGCCCTGCATCCAGCTCTGGGGTCCCAGCACAGCAGGGACAGAGACCTGCTGGAACCAGTCCAGAGGAGGCCACTAAGATGTTTAGGGGGATGGAGAACCACTCTTACGAAGACAAGCTGAAAGAGTTGGGGTTTTTCAGCTGGGAGAAGAGAAGGCTCCAGAGAGACCTGATGGCACCTTTCAGTACCTAAAGGGGCTAAAGGGAAGCTGGAAAAGGACTTTTCACAAGTGTCTGTAGTGACAGGACAAGGGGGAATGGCTTCAAACTGAGAGATGGTTGCTTTAGATTACGTAAGAGAACTTCTTTACTGTGAAGACAGTGAAACACTGGCACAGGCTGCCCAGAGAAGCTGTGGATGCCCCATTCCTGGCAGTGTTTAGGGCCAGTTTGGATGGGGCTTTGAGTAACCTGGTCTAGTGGAAGGTGTCCCTGTCCATGGCAGAGGGCTAGAACTAGATGATCTGTGAGCAGCAACCCTTGCCATGTCTGCAGCTGTTCCTCTTTTCTGCGTATAAGCATGAGTTGTCCCAGTTTTAAATTTCATTGGGTCAGGAAAAGAGGGTGGTACATAGAGGACTGCTGAACAATGATCTGAGAAGAATGTAACGACTTTATGAAGACTGCATATACTTATGTCTGTGAAGCGCAATTATTACAGATTGGGTTTTGAATTTAGTGTGTGGATTCATCAAGCTTTAAAGGAACTGTGAGAAGAGTAAACATGAAGACAATCAAGCGTCTTAACATCTTTCAACAAAGCATTGGAGGATTTTGCTTTCTTTATAACAATGCACTTGCAAGATTCTGCCAGAGTGACACACTTGTGTAGTCAGGTCTTGGAATTAAATAAGAGAAAAAGAGCACTAAAGAAAAAAAACCCCGTTTTTGGATTAAGGAAAGGGGTGGGTGTACTTGTCAGGTGGTGTTCTCATTAGAACAGTTGCAGGTCCTGAAGAGTTGTCTGAGAGAAGCTGAGGCCTTCACTTGCTGTCAGGCAGTGATGAGGCTTAGGGAACGGGAGTGTGTCAATGGACTTTTTAGGATGAGGCAATCTAAGAACCATTGCTTTCAGAGCATGCAGATGCTGTCCCAGTGCTTAAGAGGAAAAGCTAAAGCCATGGAAAGACTTAATTCAAGGAAAGAACATTTCCTTGAATTCAATCTCCTCCTGTACTTGAGCACACTGTTTTTGTGAACCTGATAACATCTGCAGATAGACCACATAATTTTTCACTTGTTGGAATATTAGTAATGGAGTATTAATTTGAGGATGTGAAAGGTCCTTCTGGACCTTTTTTCATGCATTCTGAGTTAGCTATTCTGTCTTTTTAGAGATGTTTCTGGGTGTTTCTACTGACCCAGAAGTCAGTCGGCATCATTTGACTACAAGGTACTCATTAAAGATTTGGAGATATTTTACCATTGGCAAACTCTGATCCTGTAACCTTCCTGTAGCAATCATGCTGAAGTTCATCCTCTAGCTCTGCCTTTCTGTGATCATTGCTGTCCTAGCATCACTCCTTTTTCCACAGAGGCAGCATTACCAGCTGTGCCACAAATTTTGTTAAGAAATATAACTATAGCTGTTCTGTGGAGAAGTCCTAACAACATTGTGTCATACTCTGGTAGCTTACAAGCTACTCTGAACAGTTTGTGTTCAGCTTTATTATATACTCCATGAAGCAGTGTGATTCGCGTATTTCAGGACTTCAGAGTCTTCCCATAGGCTGTGATGCTAGCTTGTTCCCATGCAAAGGTTTACAGTCAAGAAATGAATGTTCTGACCTTGATTCTTAGTGCATGTGCTCAGCTCTGCTCTGATATGGAACGACCCCATATTCTGATGAAAGCTTCTTGCAAGTTTCCTGGCTGCACTAGCAGATCGTTTAAGGCCTACCAGTATTATCTGTAAAATCACGTTGATACAAGCCTGGATAAAATACTGGAAAGCAGCTAAATGTTTTGCGGTCTGTGAAAGGATAGCAAAGAGCAATGGCCCTGGCTGTTTGAGTCTCCTGGCCCACATCTAAGCTGCTGCCAAGCCTGAGACTAACTTTGGTTACAAAGCCAGGATTCTATGAGGAAAAGATCATGCTTAAGTTTTGCAGCACCATGACTGTTCTTGCCTTGTCTTTTACCTAGTCTTGAGACTCTAAATCTGCTCTTCACCCACTTTTTTCATCTTCCTCCTCATACCCATATTTTCATAGCTACAGACAGAAAAGAGATAGAGCCAGACAGCCAGCACAGACTTTATGGCCTTCACGTCCCAAAAGCCAGAGGACATACTGGGTGTAGGTGTCCAGGTGTCAGCATCAGGGGTGGTCTCTGTGAGAAGAGGTCCAGGACTGCCCTGTGCCAAACACAGCTGGTTCCAGCTGGCTCTACAACAGGCCCACAGTAGGACACCACTGAGCCCATCAGCCAAGCTGGTGACACCTCTATGAAAGCATATTTAAGAGAGGGTAAAACGTTGCATGGCACCGTGAGGACTAATGGAAAAAACCATGAGAAAACAGCAGTGTGAGCATCAGCATGTGAAAAGAAGGGAGGAGGCACTCTGGGCATCAGAGCAGGTGTTCTTTTGCATCTTGTGGAGGGACCATGTTGGGGCAGATACCCACACAGCAGCCAGAGGAGAGATCTGCACTGGCACAGGTTGGCTTTTCCTGAAGGAACCACGCTGGAGCAGTTCTTGAGGAACTGCAGCCCTAGGAAAGGACGCATGCTGGAGCAGGGGAACAGTACAGGGGAAAAACACAGGAAGGAAGGAGTAACAGAGATGAACAAGTGTGTATTGACCACAACCCCTCCTTCCCCAATTCCCCTTGGTCCAATTTAGTGGTGGGGAGTAAAGGACTCCACGAATGAAGGAGTGAAGTTGAGGCTGGGAAAAAGCGATATGAGGAAGAAGGTATTATTTTAAGTTTGTTTCTTCTCATCATCCAAATCTACTAAGTTTGCATTAAATTGAATTAATTTAAATTACCCATATTTAATCTTTTTTACCTGAGATGTTAATTGGTGGGTGATTTCCCTGTCTTTATCTCAACTTACCAATTTTTTAATTTCGCCTCCTGTCATGTTGAAGAAGGGCTTAAGAGTGGATGTCTGGTTGTTTGGCAACAGACAAAGGTCACCCACCTCCTTTTATAAAAGGGCTTTTTCATTGGTTTGATTTCAGTCTTTTTAGGCAAACCAAGAGAGCTTGCTCATATTTGACAATAATGCTTAGATAATGCTTAGATAGCCTTCATTTCTGTATGAGCTCAGAAAATTCTCTGCCCAAGATGCAGTCTAATGGGGCACACAGGACACTTGGCCATATCTAAATGAGATTTTGCCTCCAATAGCTTGTCGCAGCAGAGCTTTTTCTTTTTATCTTTTTCTCTTTTTTTTCCTTTTTTTTTATTGCTGCTCAGACTTTTCCTTTTAGTGTTTTTTTTTCTGTCAAGACCAAATGAGCAGCTTCCATAATAGCTGGCAAATCATTAGAGACCCAAGAATGACATCCGTATTTCCCCTTTTTCATTTGTTACGCTATGTAATCCAGTTCTGCTGCCCTGCATCTTGCTCTGCCATTTCTGGCATAAACAATTGGTGCTGCCCTGTCTTCTATAGGACACTGCTGGCCTGCCTTTAAAGCAGCTCGTGATGCACTGGCTCAGAGCCAGGACCCCCTTTCCCAGGCAGTGTGATAGTAGTGTTTGAGTGAAGACTTTATGCTTGCAGAGTGGAATGCCTTTCAAGAAAAGACAGCATGATATGACAGGGTCCCTGGCCTCCATCTGAAATAATCCTTTGGAGAAAGCACAGGGCAAAGCTGCCAGTCCTTGTTGTTCTAATCAGCCTCCTCCATTTGGCCAGAGCATCTCTGACAGCCTTGCATGTGTCTGCTTGCTAGCACACGTGTTTTTCCACAGTGACTCAAAACACATTCAGGAAGCCTTGCAGTGGAGATTTCACTGCAAGAGCATGACTAGGCATGGTGCTAGCCTAGCACTGATCAGGTGCTCAGGAACCACTGGCTCAGGAGGGTGCCCCATCCTTTGTGGCATCCTTAAGGGTGCCTTCTTTCCAGAATTGTAATCTATCACACTGTCTTGAATCTTTGTCCTTCACATTAGGTGATAATGAAACAGACTCCCTGCAGCTCTGCATCTTTTCATGGTTGGCTAAAGTTTGTCAGACTGATCATTCCAGAGGGAAGGGGATATCTTCATGTGTGAGGCAAAGGATGGGTGGGAGCCAATAAGCTCAGTAGCGTTCATAGGCCTTGCCAGAAGGAGGAAGGAGTGTCCCAGCTGGATGGATTTAGCTGGTAATTGTACCTCACTGTTTTTAAATTGCAAACCTAGATGAATTGATGTTTGTGGAAGATTTATTTGAAACACAGTGAAAGGATATCAGGAGTGAGTAGAAGTTTTGCCTCTGCTTTCTGGGTAGGTATCTACAAACCTTTCTGTATTCTTCTCCATCACATTGTGGTGATGAATTCATGCACAGTTACAGGCTTGAGGACATCTAACTAGAATTCTTCCTCTCCACTCCTCTCCCAGTTGTCCCTGTACTGAGATTTGTTATACTCATAGTCCCTTTACTTTAGTTTTGCACTTTTGCCCCATCCATTTATGGCACTGATGTCCATGTAGCAGGTGGCATTTTCAAAACTTGAACCTTCCTGCACAGATGTCTTAAAAAAAATAAGGCGGGTGCTGTAGTCCAGCTGGATTCATGTTATCTTTGTCTCCAGCCCCAAAATGATGTATTGCAGCGTGTTCTCTCTCCATTGTGCAGCAGGATGCTGTGGAAAGTAGAGTAAGCATTGGGCACTCAAGAGGCTTCACTGTTTGGTGCTCTCAGGGAGTGTGTTGGACGTGCAGAATCTTGCCTCTCTTCTGAATATGAGTGCCAGAAACCCTCTGGTACTTCAGTTGCAGAAAAAGACTGGGCATCCTCCATTGCTTACAGAATTTCTCCTCTTGTTGGCAGTACAAAATGTTCTCTTTTTACATAATTATGAAACTCTCTTGTGTTTATACATAAGCAAAAAATTACACTCTTTTTGACAATGAGCAGCAGGCCTATCCACTCTATAGATTGTTTTACTGCTTTTCTTTCTTCTCTTTTTTTCTTAAATCAAAACCTTATCCACTAAGCTTCCATTTTAGCCTGACAGACTTGGGTCATTAATCTTCCTGCTGTGGTCTGGAAAATATTCCCAGACTCATTCCCAGATGTTTTGTTCACTTTCTTATCCAAAATGTGCACCCTGTTGGTGAATCTAAAATTTTAACCCGATCGGTACTTTCTATTCACAGTGACATTACAAAGTGAGTGTTTTTGAGATCACTTGCAAACTCAATGCATAAATAGCTTCACTAAATCATGAAATCTGCTGATTTGAATTGTCCCAATTTGTCTGCTAAATTTATCCATCACCACCACTGACACCACACAAACACATACTGGTTTCATTTTCATATTAGTTTGTGTCTCCGTGGGGAGGATGAGAGGTAATTAGCTTGTCTTGGGGGACCAAGACTCCTTTAAGGAAGACGCATGTATTTGCTGAGGAGGTCCGCTGGAGGAAGACCAAGCCCCCATTTTGAAATCCCCTCAAGCTTTCATTCAGAGAGTAGCTGTTTTCCTATGTGCAGCACAGGGTCTGCAAAAATATCTGCATACTATGATGTGGGCCACAAACACTCACTCCTTAGAAATCTGAAGTAAAAAGTCTAATGTCTGTCCGTGATCTAGAAATGTGTTCTTCTGGCAACTGGACCCTGAGAAATGCTGGTAAAAAGTGAAGGCTCTCTTATTTTCAAAGTTTTCACTCTTATTTGTGCTGCTTATGACTTTGATTTACTTTCCTAGTCCTTCAGAACAATGGAAAATATTTTAGAATGCTTTAAAATATCCTTATCTTCTTCATCACAGCACCTCTCTCTGGTTAATGGCTTTCAGAAAACTGTATGTTCCAAGTAACGTGTAAATGATATATGACATGTAATTTCATCTTTTTAGTTGCTGTAGCAACATCACACTAAACTATGCATTAGTCAGTGGTCCAGACCAGCAAATGTCTTGTTTCTAAAGAATGGCTTACACATTATGAAGACCATTAGAAATGAATGCTGAAACAGATAATTGACTATATAAGCAATTCCAGCAGAAGAATGTGTACATGAGAAAGCATTACATTGAATAGGTTTAGAACTGAATCTGTATGCTGAGCTCCATATATAAATCTTACAAATATCTCTCACCTCCTCTATTTTCATGCAAGTACATATACACCAGTTCTATATGCATGCAATGAAAAAACCACATGCTTCAAAGGCAGGTAAATAAACCCCAAGACCCAGAAGTTCTTTGTGATGGCCTGTGTATCTCTGTCCTATAACGGGAATACTCAGTTGTAGGATGTCACTGCGTTTGCCATGGTTTTTCTGTTCCTGTGTACAGTATGATGGCATGATCTGGTCTGCCTCAGGCCGAGGTGAAAGGGGAGCAGTGCAGCAGACAGTCAGTGCTTCAGATCTTTCAGAGGAGTGAAATATTTATGCTGTGGTAGCTTGCTGTTTTCCAGTAGGAGGGATAGGTTATTGCTTTCTTCATTCCCTTCCACTAGGATAAACTCCGAGCCATTTTTCTACGTTTGCTAATCTTCTGCACCTTGGTATTTACTCATTCTGTCTGATGGTTTTCATTACATCAAAGTTTACTTTTGGGGTTTATGTATCTCGGATATTGTTCTTCGTTACTTTGACTTCACTCAGCTCATTGTGGGGGTTCATTAACAGGCTGTTGGTAAGTAGTTTACAGATCTTGGATTGGGTCAGCTTGTCCCCCATTTCTTACAAATCCTTTCCATGCCTGACTTTGCTCTGCACCCTCTGTCCTTATTCACACATCAGACCAGGCTTGTATTCTTCTAGATTGGGTCATTGTGCCATTATTAAGCATTTCATCATTTCAGAATAACTACGTGTTACTTTTCTATATAAAATTATAGTCGTAACATACTAAAAAAGAGAAACAAAAACTAAAATGAATTCAAAAAATTCATTTTTCACCTAAACAAGCCCCCCAAAATGTGCAGGTAGACCAAGAAAATTTCAAAGTAAGCCTGAGAAGCCTCAATCTGCAGACTTGCAAAGTCAGGACAGTCTGCTGCCTGTTGCCACCAATGGCTATAGTGTGTTTACAGAGCCACAGGGCTGCAGCAGAAGACAACTACACCTTCAGAGAAAAACGGAATTGAATTTGAGGTGCAATTTAATCCTAGACCACAGGTGCTGTGGTGCAAAGTATCTGTAAACACAAATAAAGAAATAGGAAGCCTAACATTAAATTAATATGTGGAGGCCAAGTACTGACATGAATTGTTCATTTTGCTTGTCAAGTAAATGCAAGACAGCTATGGCAATTATTCAAAGCATGACCATTCTTGAAAGAAAAGCACTGAAGCTGTTGTTCCCTTGGTAAGCCTTTACACAAATAATTGCTCCATCGTTAACTTTTGTGAGTTACCATTCTTCAGAATGAGAAAGAGGTTGATGATTTGAAAAGAACTTGGTTAGCTTAAAATCTTGCTTGAAATGCCATTCTAATTAGCAAATACTTAACAGTTCTGTTTTCAAGGATGATATTGAATGTGTTATTATAATTTTCACATGGTTTGTTTCATAATTTGTGAGGCATTTTCTTGCATCACGTTTTTCCTCTTGTTTGAAGATGTGCTGCTACTTATTACACTAGAATCATTCCAATTAATGTTGGCCTAAGTGGCAGTGAGATCAGGGGGATCTCACTTGATCTTCTGTCAAACTGTAGTTTTGTTTTTCTTTAATTGTGCGAGGTTTTCAGGCATTCTGTTTCATTGAAAACTGTTAATTTGAGTTTTGTGGGGTTTTTATATTTTGCCCAATGAAGCAGAAAACTGTGTAGAAGTCTGTATCTTCTGCTAATGCTAAATTCAGTGAGATTTTTCTGTATATACTGAATGTGGACAATGCAGAACAGAGGAGATTACTGTATCCGTGGGGTTGATATAGCAGGAGAAATTATTTAACTTAGATGACTGCTTTCCATATTTTTGTTACTGGCCATGATTAGAGATAAGGTAATGGTTAGAGAAAGTACAGTAATTTACAAAAAGAAGGATGTATATGAATTTTTTTCCTGCAACATAGCTGTGATAAGGGATTGACTAAAAACAGAGTTCATTGTTGCTGATTCTTTTCGTGATAATTGCCACGTTTAGTTGACTTAATTTCCTATGTTTGCCAACCATCCATGTCATTTCTGTATCCTTCTTTCAATGGAAAGATCATGGGCTTTCACTCACAGATTGAATTAAAATGGAAATAAATCAAATCAAGTGCTTGCACTACACAGGGGAAAAAAATGAAGGCACCAACGTCTTTTTGTTTTGGAATTCATTTTATTTTATGATTCAAAGCTGGCAATCTTTTCAGGATTCACGGAAAATTTTAGTACTGAATTTGGTCTTGAGCATTGAGTGGATCCTGGCAACCTCATGAAAGGAGTAAATCTGTAATGAATAGAGCTTCATTAATAGAGTTGGGTCTGAAGATATTGGATATATGTGTTCACTGTGCATATTCCTGGTAAAAATTTTTCCTATTTCATTTAGAGTTGCCATTTTTTATTGTCAGTAACACTGATTTTGACAGCAATAGTTGCTGCAGACACTTTTGCAGATAATATACATAGTCTTACAGGCAACTTGGGCTTCTTGCAGTGTCATTGTTAGAGTGTGTCTGAGCTCCAGTTGGTGCAGCCACTCTTCTGGTGTAAGAGTACTTCAAATCCAGTGCTTCTTTTGTCACACAGAGTTGCAATATCTAGCTTAATTGTAAAGAGAGTGGGTGAGAAGGAGAATCTCTGTTCTTAGAACAGAACCAAAAAGTAAATGGTATTCACTGTTTAAATGTACTATTAATAAACAGCTGTTGCTCTCTCTCTCAAAAAAAAAAGATACTTATACAAACTTTAAGACACTTTAAAGGTGTGTATTTAAGCCGAGCGTTATCAAAATTAAAATTTTTCTCCTTCAAATATTCATCTAAGATCAGATCTATTGATCTTGCATCACACCAATCTTAATTATAAGTATTTTAGATAAGATCCGTATTTTTCCTGGTAGTCTCATTATTAGGTATCAGTATAATCAAGCAGAATAGAAGAGGATGACTTTTTAAATAATGACCTGGAATGTCTAGAAAGACTGGCTCTATTTCACATGCTGAAGGCATGGCTAGTTCGTACCAACAGTATAACTCCTCTTTTCCCAGTACCAAAATACCTTCATTATTTAGGAGTGCTCCTGACCCAAAGGGATTTATCATCTCCCGATGAGCTTTGCAGATCAAACACTGGGACCTGTATCATAGAATCACTGAGGTTAGAAAAGAACTCCAGGATCATCAAGTCCAACCATATGTAAAAGTGTAACAATAACAGAGCACATATCTCCCCCTCACATACCAGTCTCCTTGAGCTCTTGCCTCACAAGCTGGAGACCTCTTCTCTCTGGACAGCATTCACAGCAGGAGCTGCAGGCTGGACTTGGTCTGTGCCTGTGCCCACCTGCTGAGCCTCTGCTCCCTGCCTTTGCTGCAGCTCTTCCTCCTATGTGCACAACCTGCAACACAGTGGAGTAAAATCAATACTTGCGATCTGAAGTTGACAAAATTTTTGGACAAGTGGAAACAAACCTAATTCATATCTCTTCCTTTTCAGGACTGTATAAGTTACGCTTTATCAAGCAACAAAAGCTCTTTGTTTCATCACTGTATAAGTAGTTGTTATTTTAACTGGAGCTCAGTTACCTATCTTTCTATGTATGTTCATAGATAAATATACCTTCATCTAAGATCAGATATCCTGATCTTGCATCACAGCAATCTTAATAATAAGTATTTTAGATAAGATCCTTATTTTTCCTGGTAGTCTCATTAATAAGAGTATCAGTATATTTGAGCAGAATAGAAGAGGATGACTTTTTAAATAATGACCTGGAATGTCTAGAATCATACATATCATATTTATGTACATATCAATACACACTTATTGTGTAATTCCTAGTTCCTCCTTTATTTATAGTCTTGTTTAAATAAAACCATTGTTAACAGGATCCTGGTATTTGCAAGGATTTAAGGAATGTGAGATATCCAGTGACTTAAGTACTTTGTCTCTAATGATGACACCTTTACAAAAGTAACCTTTTCTTTCCTCTTAGCAACTTGCCCATGTCTTCGTCATATTTTCTGTGTGCCCGCTCTCTGTATAGGAAAAAAAATGCTTGAAATTTCATATGTCATGGTAATAAAAGTGAAATATGTTACAGCAAGTTTGTTCATAGGTATTTTATGTGGTTTCAGGATCACTTGTTTGGCAGACATCTAGATTCAGAGCTGAAAGAGTTCCTGCACTAAGACAGTATTCCTCTGCATAATCTTCAGTGATTTTTTTGAGGAAAAAATAGATCAAGCTAAAAGGATTGATGCATTTGTGACCTAGTCCCATACTTGTTGCGTAAAACCTAAAGCAAATCTTTCGAAAATTTAAAACCCCCAACAATTATTACCTCTAATACATGTAGTTTTTTCAGCAGAACATTTTTCAGCTCTGTGCTTTAGGCAACAGTCTTCTTTTCTGTTGTGGGAAGGGCTGAAGTTTGCACCTGCAGCACAGAATTCCGGGCTGCTGAGATTTACCTTTTCATGTCATTTTTTAGGCTACAATCAACCTCAGTTCTTAGTGTCAAGTATACTTTTTTATCTACGTCTACCTTGTAGATGTCTTTTCTAACTAACTTTCTTGCTGTTTTTCCCTGTAACTTCCTTAATGTGATCTGCTGGTTTGTTTTCAGAGTTGTCTGCATGGTCTCTTTTAGCCAGCTGAGTGTTGGGATAACCAAGACAAGCTGGTGGTTTCTTCTGGTTCTTACCTGGTTGATGCACATTATCCCGTGATGGAGCAGGGCTGCTTGCTTTCCTATAAAGCAGCTCAGATTGGTGAGAGCAGTCAGACAAATGTTTTGTGACTGAGCAGGGTTTCGGTGCTTCTGCATAGAGTAACAGAGTGAAAGAAAATACTTTCTTTGTTACCTTATGGCTGCAGAATTTGTTGCAAATTTGCTTCACAGTGCTGATGCACGTATATCTGAGGGCTTCCTTTCTGTGTAAATCATTAACAGAACTGTGTGTGTGGTCAGTATTCAGCTTATGGTTTAAGTAAATAGTGCTTACTTTTATCTAGGGCATGTGGATAGAGCAAAGCATAACACTGTTGAAGGTTTGAATTCATCAATGCCTCCTCTCTAGTTGCAAAAATAACACCTGGAATTTTATCTTTTGTGCATACGGTAATGGTTCAAAATATAAAGACTCCTTTTCCTTACAGAAAAATCCAGCTACTGAAAGCAGTTCCTGCATAGAATCTGCTTAAACTAAGCTTCTTCTCCTGCTTCCTCCTCTTCTCCTGGAGTCAGTGCACTCAGGCCCTTTATTTCCTTGAAGAGCATTTGAGCACCTTGTCCTCACCATTGAGGATTATTCAGCCCTTCTGCAGTTACTCACAAACCCCCTCCCTAACCTGTGGCTCTACTCCTTTGTGCTATCCTGTGTCAAGATTATTGTTACTGTTCTTTACATCAAATACATTTAGGTCAACATAAACTTCGTCTTTCATTTCTTTCCGTAGAATAAAAAACATTTAAAGGACAAGTTAATACTTCATCTCTCTGGGACCATCACTGAAGGCTTAAATTTATAATCTGATTTTTGTGATATTCAGGTTTATTTCTTTTGTAGAGTTTTTTGTGAAAGACTCAGTGTCATCATTGTTGGCTTCCAAGAAGACTTTCATCAAAAGTTGTTTCTCCTACAAGTTCTTCCAAACTCCTCCTTATTTGTGATTTTCTGCTTGATCCTTCTCAGCTTGTAAGGCATTAGCTATAGGAATGCATCTCAACATGAAGTTTGAAAAATAACATGTAAAAATGCAAAGCTACACAAATTATTTTTGTCAGCAGCTCATTTAAGAATATTATGCTGTGCAAAAATAGTTTGCATGAGTTCACTCTAAGCCTTAAAAATCTAACTGTACATCATCTTAGAAACAGACTGCAAAAGGTGAAAAAAATGTCTTTGAAAGGAAAGGTTGTGGTTTTACTTCATCTATCCTTTTTTAAGCAGGAAAAATTACGTACAGTATTAAAATAGAAAAATACCTACAGTCATAAAAGCTTTGATAGTGAAATAATTTTCCAAATTTTATTTTCAGCTGTATTCAATGTATTTCACTCACTGTGCCACCATAGAACATGGAAATAATGGTAATTTCTGTACAGTTGATGAGGTGTGAGAGGAGTTGTGAAGCTTTTGTGAAATTTGGCAGGGAAAATTGTAAGCTGTATTGGCATTTTTTATTTTTGTATTGGAATTACCTCCATGGAGTTGAAATCAGCTGTTTACTAAAAGAGATGTACGATTTCTCCACTTATTTATATCAGTAGTTCCTTATTTATCTGAATTAGGGGAAACATCTGAAAAATTGGACCAGCTGATGCAATAAGTGCCTTTTCAGAAAATACAGAGTGGGAAAATGCAACCAGAGAATGGAAAGAATAAGTACATAGTTACTGACATTCAAAAATAGGGAAGGTAGATATTTCAAGAGAGGAATCCCAAGAGGTCTTACTGGTTTATTTATTGTGATGAAGGGGACACTCTAAGAATTTGCTTTCAGGTTTTCATTTCAGTTTTTTATACACAAAAAATAGCGAGATTCGTATTTAAAATCAGTTTAATCACCGAAGGTACTACTGGAGCTCTGCTGGATTATAGTATTAGACATTTTCTAAGCCCATTTCCAGAGTTATTGCATATAAACAGAGTGGTTTTATTTAAAATAAAGATGTTAACTTTCCTTCTCATCTAGAATACATTCTGAGTCAGAGTGGGACTTGTTTAGTTTTCCCCAAGTATTCCAAAGGTACTTATATACTCATATTGTGTGAGGAAAAGGGCATTGCACTCCCCATACAAACACAAAAATCAGCAGAACTTGCAAGGCTTACGCAACACAACCAGAAACAAAAAAAACCCCAAAAAAAAAAAAAAAAAAAAAAAAAAAAACAAAAAAAAAAAAAAAAAAACCAAAAAAAAAAAAACCAAAAAAAAAAAAAAGAAAAAAACAAACCAAAAAAAAAAGTGGGAAAGCATATGAGAATTTCAAAACCTTACTGTATTTTCCACTGCTGAGTGAGGGCAAGGTGATGTCTTTTCTCTACACATCAGCCTTAGTTGTATCTATCCTTGAGGAAGTAACATCAGCCTCAGTGAAGAGAATCATGGATGTGCTCCCAGGGCCATGGGGAGGTATCTCTAGCCTTAGGATCTTAGGGGTTAAGAACCATGAACTGATAATTAGTTATTGATATAACTGCATTCATTTCAATAGTTGTAAACCTGAACCTTTGTTGTCAGTGATGTTATTGATCAGGCAAACAGTCTTTCTCTAACAGGCCAGTTGCCGTGTGGCATCTCCTCTAACAGGAGACAGTGACATTAACAGGAATGCACTAGAGCTGGGAGCATACAGGTCTCATGAAAATGACAGAGAAAAAAGCGTTGCCACCTATGCTAAGGTTTTTCATCTGGAACAGCAGGCAGCTGCATCAGGCCAAGCTCTTTCTAGTCCTGTTGATTTCAGAATTACTTTTGCCCCAAGCACAAAATGTTCTTGAACAACTTCTTTTGCACACAAAGCTTGAATAGGTTTTGTTTTAGTAGCTGGTTGGCCTTTTTTTTTTTTCTTTTTTTTTTTCTTTTTTTTTTTTTTGTGCTGCTTGTTCTTGTGCAGTTTTAGGAGTGTTTATCCCAAACTGGCTAGGGAAGGCTGATTATATTGCACCAGTCAAAATATGTAGTCCTTTCCTGAGCCTATGAAAAAATCCCTGATTTAAAGGCTGTTTCATTATCAGCCGTTTCTCCTGAGTGTGTGAGAGCCTGCAGGCTGGCTCACAGTCTTTGTTGAACCCCCGGTACTGTTTATCCTCCCTACTGACACCACCTGGTTTATTTGCAACAAAGTGGATTTCTAACTGCCTCCATACACAGACAATATGAACAGAGGGAAGTCAAAATGCACAGCGTAACAAGGCTAATAGTTCACTGTCAATATATGACTTGGTAATTATCTCACACATAACTGCTTTTAGTATTTTTGGGGGGTTTTATATCTATTTGCTGTCCATAGTTGACAGTTCTATGGAAGGTGATGAAATTGCTTTTGTTTAATAAAACTTATTCCAGAAAAAGTAAACAAAATTATCATTTCAAGTTAAGACTGTTTTGAAGAAACAGCAGTAGTTCATTAGAATTCATTCTCATGATCTATTGCAATTTCATTTCCTTTTATAGAAATATTGATATTCATATTAGGTTGGTGCTGGCATATCCTTTTTCATGTAGGTCAAGTGCTTCCTTCTTTTTTTCCTTGATTGTACACACTTAGCCACACGTGTGACTGAATGAATTGCACTTTTTGTTTCACACTTTTCATTTGCTTCCAAGATGGAGAAAGAGCAAGAAACATCATAGAATTAATATGCAATTACTGCATCACAAAGCCTAAAATTCAGACAAGTTCTCCAAGAAAGCAAAGGGTTTGGATTACAACAAGACAGTGACAATAGGACGGTAGAGCTATAAACAGAAAGGAAAAATACAGGCCTCCATTTTGATGGCAGCCTTCCAGTACCTGCAGGGAAGTCACTAGGAGGATGAGGGCAGGCGCTTGCTGCAGTGCATGGTAGGAGGACAAAAGACAACAGGCATATGTTGAAACAAGAGAAGTTCTAACTGAGTATCAGGTACTGCTTGTTCACCCTAAGGACAGTCAGGCAGTGGAACATGTTGCCTCAGAGACGTTGTGCAGTACCCATCCTTTGAGATTTTCACGCTGTGAATAGATAAACCCAGAGCAACATGTTCTGGTCTCGTGGGTAAGTGCCTTCAGCAGAGGATGGATTAGAGATCCTCCAGCATGAATTATTCTTTAATTCTGTGGGCTTGTGCTGTTCTGCTAAACCTTAATATGTCCCATGAAATTTAGGTGACACTGCTGGGTCTTTCTACTGCTTTTGTTTTCCATTTTTGGTGCATTTTTTTACAGTCTGCTTCCATACAGACACATTGTCTTTTTCTGTGTTCAGCATTTCCTGAATCAAGTTATTCCTGTGTGCATGTCCTACACAGTTACCTCTGCTTTTTTTAGTCCTTCATTAGCAGTGCTCTCAGTAAGAAGTAGCTTGTACTTAACTGATCTTTTCAGTCTTGGCAATAAGATTTACCTGTCATATCTAACTTAGTGTGATTTAACACATGCAGGGGGATATATGGATGTAACTCTTCCTAATCTTGCAGGTTTGTTTACTCAAACATTTAAGCTGCAAATGTTCACAGGATTTCATGGAGCTCTAAACAAACATGTACTTGGTTTTCCAAATTCCACATTAAACAGCTGTTGTAAGTCTAGAGTTAAGGTCACCTAGCTTTTTTGGCTTTCTTACTTGTGTTCAGTCAAACAGTATTGATTGCTCTTCAAGAACATTTTTAGAACATTTCTTTTGAAAGGAAAGTTAAACAAATACATGCTTCTGCATGTCTCATTTGACAAACAGAAATAGTTGGCTAATTTCAGTCTACCAGGATGGCGACACCACAAGTCCTTATATGCAAACTTTCGATGTTTAATATGCAGCTTGTGAAATACCAATTAATTGCCAAGTATTTTGTTTCTCTCTAAATAATTGCAAAGATAAGTAATTTTGTCCTTTTTCCCCTACCACAGTCTTTTCTTTCTCAGCCTCCCCTCCCTTCTGCATGCTCACATGTACAGACACACACGACAGGAGACAGTTCTCTTTTCCCCCTTGTCTTCCACAATTCTACTACTGCGTGTCCTCTCTCTTCTTTCTCTGCAGGAGTCTGTTCTTGTTCCTCTTTCATTCTCCTTCCACATCTTATTCTGCATTTCATCTGAACAGATAACTCCATCTGTCTTCTCTGTAGTGATTGCAATGAATCTACATCTCCAAACCTTTCCTTCTGACTTTTCTCCAAACTAAACTACTGGCCTGTCTCTTTGACATTTCTTTGTGAATTTGTCATCAGCAGGGCAAATTAGACAAGGCTCAAGGACAGCTCCTAATCAGTCATGCAAACCTCTTTTTTTTTATGTTCTTCCTTAACTTTTGCAGCAGTTAACCCTCCCAGTTAAGCGGCAAGTAATTTTTCACATCTGCATTCAGATCCAGGCTATCTTGCACACTCTTTTGCATTTCTATTCTAAAGTAATGTGTTTCCTTCCCTCAGATCTCTTCATGTATTTTACATTAAGCCACCACTTTAAAATAAAGAGAAAATTTGAGCAAGGATCAAGCAAACCTCATTCCTTCCCATCGAAGTACCTTAAACATGAATCTATAGTTAAAGTCTGTTCCTGGTTATATGTTTTTCTGTCACTTTAACTCGTGCATTTGCAGCCAGAATGGAAACAAAAGGACTAGAGAACAATTTTAGCCTAAATTACTATATGCCATAAGAAATAAGATATTTGGGATCGATTCTCCTAGAATGAGATGATAATTTAACCTATGTCTTCTGGTTTCTAGGCAAATGACCAAAAAAGTCCATTCTTAACCAAGTGAGACAATAATTTGTAGTCCACATGTTTTTTAAAGGCCTATGCCCTATGCTTAGGTGGCAACACATAAGAAGAGTACTGCGTGATCAGAGTGGACAGAAACACTGATGCAGACTTACCAGAAAAATAAAATTAAGCTTAAAAATAATGACTGAAGATTTGGCACATGAAACTGCTATAGGTTTACTAAGGAAGTGAGGCTAACTGATCTCACAATCTATAGGCCCATTCCTTCTTTTACATTATTATACTGTTGTCCAGTATAAATCATCTATAAAAGTAGGTAAAGTTCCCAAAGCCAATACAAATAAATCTTTTTTCTGGAAATTGTCAAATGAATGGAACAGAGATACTCTAATTAGCGTTTCCACTGATGTGAAAGAAAGATTGTGCAGAATTTATTTAACATGGGGGTCTTTTTGGCAAAATCCTGTTAGACAGTCAGCATATGCATGCTGGCCATTCAAGCCAAGTTGTGTAGAAGGCACCCATTGGCATGAGTTTATCTCCAGCCCAGCCATAGCCTTTCAGTCTCTTGGCCAGTGAAGTATAATAGAGGATGTCAGGAAGAAGGAAGCTAGTGTTAAAATGGCAAGGTGAAATAATTTCTTGGAAAATCAGGCTTTTTTAGTTCCACTGCATGGAAAAACATGTTTTTTCATCCAGGCTGGTCTCAGCTTTAATCATGTGTTATTGACGCGTTTCGGAGCTTAACTTCTGTTGAGTCAGTATTGCAAAACTGTTACTAAGAAAGCTTTTGTTCACACAAAATTACAGACTTACTATATTCAAGGGCACAAAGTGTTATCAGTGGCCAAGAAGTGTTCAGTGCATCTGAGGGTGTAAGGGACAAGCAATGTCCAAAGCCACTCATCATACCCTGCCACCATCAAAAAAGGCCAATACCACTGTGTAGAATGGAATTATTTGAAAACAATTTTGTTTCATACCAGCTGTCTGTGATTCAAACCTCATCTCCTGGCTTGAGAAGAGGGATGGTACATTAATCATTACAATAACCAGGATGAGTATTTTCTTCCTCTATGCTGCCATGGTAGAGCTGGCAGAGAGCCCATTTCCTCAATTCACAATGTCCTTAGTCAGTGTATTGGTTTTGTGTGAGAAGGGTTTCATAGCAGGGGATGAGAGGGGTGGCTTCTGTGAGAAGCTGCCAGAAGCTTCTCTCACATCCAACAGAGCCAATGCTGGAGGGATCCAAGATGGACCCACCACTGGCCAAGGCTGAGCCCACCAACGACAGTGGCAGCACCTCTGGGATAAAAACTGCTGCACACCCACAGAAGGGAGAGAGGAGTAAGAATGTGTGAGAGGAACAGCTCTGCAGACACAAGGTCAGTGAAGGAGGAGGGGCAGGAGCTGCTCCAGCTGCCAGAGCAGAGATTCCCCTGCAGCCCATGGTGAGGCAGCTGTGCCTCTGCAACCCTTGGAGGTCCATGGGGAGCAGAATTCACCTGCAGCCTGGGAAGGACCCCACACTGGAGCAAGGGGATGCCATCAAAGGAGGCTGTGACCCCACGGGAAGCCCGTGCTGGAGCAGGCTCCTGGCAGGACCTGTGGCCCATGGCGAGAGGAGCCCTGGAGCAGGGCTCTGGACACTGGAGCAGGTTTGCTGGCAGGACTTGTGAGCCCACAAGGGACCCATGCTGGGGCAGCCTTCCTGAGGGACTGTACCCTGTAGAGGGACCCATGCTGGAGGAGTTTGTGGAGAACTGCAGCCCATGGGAAAGACTCATGCTGGGCAGGAGAAGTTCGTGGAGGACTGTTTCCCATGGGAGAGACCCCACACTGGAGGAGGGAAAGAGTCTGAGGAGTCTTCCCTGTGTGATGAACTGACCACAGCCCCCATTCCCCATCCACCTACTCTGCAGAGGGGGAAAAGTAGAGAAATTGAGACTGAAGCTGCGCTTGAGTAGAAGGGAGGGGCTGGGGGAAAGTGCTTTAAGATTTGCTTTTATTTCTCATTATCCTACTCTGAATTGATTGGTGATATATTAAACTCATTTCCCTAAGTTGAGTCTATTTTGCCTGTGGTGGTAATCGGTGAGTGATCTATTCCTGACTTTATCTGGACCCAGGAGCCTTTCCTTGTGTTTTCTCTCCCCTGACTAGCCAAGCAGAGGAGTGACAGAGCAGCTTTGGTGGGCACTTGGCATCCAGCCAGGGCCAACCCACCACAGTCAGGTACTCCACACAGACATCATAACCTAGGAATATTTTGATCATAAAAGTAGGGGGCTGTGCTGGGTTTTAGTGTCAAACGTTATTGTGTTAGTAAAGCTGCAGGAAAAACAGATCTGCATATTTTGTAGATGCTATAAAGAGCAAAGACTTATGTTCCCCAGCAGTAAGATGTGTGCTGTCAATCTAGGATTTTCATAAAGTGATTATCATTAAGACATTCTGGAATAGTTTCATTGCAATCAGTGAAAATGACACTCAAATAGAAATGCCAGGCATGTAGTTCTTGTTAGGGGTTACCAACCTGAATGTTAATGGAGAGAGAGAGAAAAAAATACCAAGAAATGACAAAGCTTTTATTTTCCATGCAGTTAGCCAAACACAAACAGATGATCTTCCTGAAGAATGACAGTTTGTTCCCAGGTTGAGAATTTATATGACTTATTTAATGGTTTGGCTGTAAAGTCAAAAATAAAGTGGTTTGTAAAGGAATTCAGTCATTGGCTGATGCCGTTGTTATGAGAAGATTTCCTCTAAAAAAGGAATCAGATTTTGACTAATGGAAAAAGATCATATGAAAGTAAATAGGAGATTCAGGATTAGAACCAGAATTTTTAGAACCTCACTGCCAGTTCTTATATATATACATAAGTGGAAAATGAGCATTGCAAAGCTCTAAAGCAAAGTTCTTCTCAGAGCTGGCCTCACTATCTCTCCCTTTCTTACTCAATGGAATTAGCTGTATATTTCAGTTTTATTTTTCTGGTATTGTCCTGAAGGGTTAGACAGCCTCAGGGTAAAGCACCTGGAGTTCTATTTGGGGCTCCCTAGTAGAAAAAAACCATGGGCATCCTGCAGTAAGCCCAGAAAAGGATGTCTAAGATAATAAAGAGCTGGAATTGTTCCATTAGGAAAACAGAAGTTCCAGGGGAACTTCATCAATGAGTGAATGGGGAAGTGAAGTAGATTAAGCCTGGCTTTTTTCAGTGGCATCCACTGAAACAGTGAGCAGGAACTGAAGTACAGGAAAATGCACTTGAACATAAGAAAAACCTATCTACTGTGAGGGCAGTCAAACAGGGCCAAAGCGTGTCCAGAGAGGTTGTGGAATTTCTGTCCTTGGAGGTAATCTAAGCTCAACTGGACATGATGCTGAGCAAACTGCTCTAGCTGACCCTGCTTTGAGCACTGGGGGGGACTAGACAATCCCCAAAGGTGTTCTAACTTCATCCGTTCTGTGATTCCTTGAAATGTTTACTAAAATTTCAACCACTTGGATATTTTTTTAATTATTTACAACAAAATCACTACTACCAATAATTCATCTCATGAATAATCCCTTCAATCTAAAGTCCTCAAAATATCTTGGAAACATTAATTTCAATCAACATGGAAATTTTAAGTGTAGTTAGAAAGACACACATCTCAGTGAGATGCCCGCGCATTTTGCAGATGGACGAGGGGCGTCCAAGATATCAGAGGCTCAGCTATTGGAAGGGATGAGAGCAGAACTCTGGAGCTGAGTTCTAATTTTCCCTCTTCAACAGCAGAACGTAGGCATGCTTTCTGATACTCAGTTCTGTCCCAGCCTTTAGGATGGTATCTGGAAGACTTGGTGTCCAACATGATCCTCTGCTCTCAATTGTTTTTCGTCCCCTTATGCAGAGTTTTGTGTTCCAGAACAAAAACTTCCACAGTGGAAACTACAAATAATGTCAGGTCTTATGCAGCAGCAGAAGCAGCAGCAGCACATGTCTAAACAGACTCTAGTTTCAAAGGTTTTGAACCCATGAAAGTTCCTACCAATTTCACTTGCAGACTACCTGCAGAATTGCATTTCATTTTAACAGTTGCTGTCTGTATTTCTGCACTGGTTTTTAACATAGTTATTGATATTATCGGTGCAGCAGTGCATCCTGCTGGTTGTTTACATCTCCATTTGATGCATTTACCCCATAATCTGTAGTATTTTCCCTGTCACGGTACCAAAAGAACAAATAATTTCCCGGTCCTTTTAGTTTCTAGTAAGGAATTGTTTGTATATATTTAATTCACTGAGTGGCAAAAATGCATTAATTCAGTGACATAAAACTGATTTCATTTTAAAGTGTATACTAATGAATTTAATTCCATAGCAAAACAGACATTGAGAACCTGCTACTAAGCCTTCTAATTCCTGAAGAATAAAGAGTCATACTTTGTATAGCAGAGTGGTCATTACTGTGTACTTGTTGACTTGGAGATTTTCTGTTTGTCTATAGTGTTGTACACACATAATCATGAAACTCTTCTAGGTATACACAAGTTGAAAAAGTAAGGACTCTTGCTCACGTCAGAGATTTTGAGACCCGAAAAAGGGTCCGTGACTTTTCCTTTTTTGTGCATGTCTTTTGTGCTTGACTTTTCCTTTTGTGTATGTCAGTGGTTTCAAGTACCTGTTTCACCTTGCAAAGAATGAATTTTGTTTACATGATTAAAGACTTGATCAGTGAGAGTGGGAAACTGAAATAGCGGAGCAGATTTTGAAATGCAGGATGCATCAACAACTTGTAGAACCACTGTTCTTTTTCAGCTCTGGAGGAGGAATGTTACAGAAATCTCTGTTGAAAGCAATGTGCCCTTGATTTCTTTTTCATATCAAAGGCTAAGTGGGCTAAATGTGAGCAGTGGCTAAATGTTGCTGTGTTTGTTTAACCTTCCAAAGCTGGGTTCTATTTCTTATCTGGATAGGGCAACATATTATGCTGGCTGCACTTACAGCTTCTCAAAGGGCAGCAACATATCCATACATGAGGTTAGTGACTGTGTTCAGATCTGTATGCCTGTCTCTTACTCTCAATCCGTGTGATTTTGGATGCCTGTGCATCCAGAAGAGCTCACACTGTGGTCCAGAATGGAGAACAGAGGTAGGCTGTAGGCTTCTGAAGCAGTTTAAGAACACCACAGAGGTGGCTGTTGAACTGAAATTATTCTTATGTGTTCATGGCTCAGCAGCATTTAACTCTGAAGAAGAATTGATCCATGTTATTGAACAGCTAATAATTTTTTTACCAATCAACATACTGTATAGAACATAGCTATGCAAATGTTTAAATGTAGATGGGGCTCTGAAAGTGAAGTAAAAACCAGCTTTAAGAAAGCTGAGTTAAAAAAAGCAGAAAAATGGTATTTACAACCCAATGGAATTCCATTACTTACTCAGTCTACTTATTTCTAAAATGTATGTTTACATCTAATGGTTTCAAAGTGTCTCAATTACCTGTCCATACTGTCTGCGACAGATTTGCCCTCTTAAGGTTCTATTGCTATTTGTACCTTGAAAGACCATCTTGAGCCAACCTTCAAAACCTGCTCTTCATCCAGACAGCAACTTCGCAAGCTGAATCCCCTACGCTGTGTCAGCTGCACCTGGGACAAAACTCTGTAGGGCACAAGGAAAATTTCCTTTTCTATGCACTTCAGTGGCTGTTTCTTAGAGCCTTAGTATTTTCTGAGTCCAGAGAAGAGCAACAGAGTCAGTGAAGGGTCTAGAGAAAAAGTCCTATGAGGAGTGTCTGAGGGAGCTAGGGGTGTTTATCTTGGAGAAAAGGAGGCTCAGGGGGACCTTACCACTCTCTACAGCTCCCTGAAAGGAGAGTTTGACCAGGTGAGGGTCAGCCTCTTCTCCCAGGCAGCAAGTGACAGGACAAGGTGAAATTGTCTCAAGTTGTGCCAGGGGAGGTCCAGGATGGACATCAGGAAGAATTTCTTCATGGGAAGAGTTGTCAAGCATTGGAACAAGCTGTTCAGGGAGGTGGTGGGGTCACTGTCCCTGGAGTGGCTTATGAAATGACAGACACGGCGCTCAGTGCCATGGTCTGGTTGACAAGGTGGAGATCAGTCACAGGTTGAACTCAGTGATCTCAGAGGTCTTTTCTGACCTATTTTGCTCTATGTGCTGGTGTTCATCACCCAAGACAATTGACAGCCTTGTCAGAGGTGTAACTATCTGCAGGATGCACAAACTTCAAGTGGAAGCAGACCTTAAGGGAGATAGAAACCTGAACTGTTTGGGTCAAGGTTTCTACCATGCTGTCTTGGGGTGACTTCATGATGCTGTATCCCCCATTGCCTGCCCTATGCCAGGCATGAGCTCTGTGCCTTTAAAGCTAGGTCTGGGAGAGAGGGAGAAAGCAGTGGAATTCTCAGATTCCTGTCCCAAACTGAGACTCATGCCCAGTTAAAAAAAATAATCTGAATTGAACTTGAAATTCTGCTGCCAGGATTTTAACAGTGTCAGATCACATATTCAATGTACTCTCAATGTGGCAAATCAAAGGCTAAATTAAAGGGGGGATTTAAGACATGATTGTGTTAGTCTTCAGTGATTTTTCCCTTTAAATGACATAAAATAGGCTGTCACCTAGGGCATGCAGCCAAGCAGATTCAGACATATGAACATAAAGGCATCACTGAAAAAGTAACTTGAAAAGATGCAGATAACAATAATGAGTAAAGGGTGGATCCAAGTTTCAACAGAAATCACTTTTATATCAACCAAAAAGGTCAGCCTTTATGCAAGCAAGGATTTAAAAGCCTTGCTGTTATTACCTAAAGTAATACCCACAGTTACAGCATTTTTCCTCCTGCCATTTCATAAATGTCAGCATAAGGTTTTTATTCCAGGGATTGTGGAAGAAGTATAGTGCATTACACACAAAATGAATATTTTTACCATTTGAAATATGATTGGGTAACTGGGTGCCTACAAAAACCTAACGATTATGTTGGAATATGAAACAAAATGGGTTGATGGTAATTATAGAGGTTGATAATTGATTTCTAGTGATCTAAATTACCATGTTTAAAATTATATCAGTTCTTACTAAAGACTCCTTGTTTGCTGCAATGTAACATGAATTGCAGAGGGCAAGCATGATTGTGTCTGATGCTTATTCTTTGATTCCTTGTAGATATTAAGTACTTCTAAAATAAATGTCATTGCTATTTCAGATTTATTAACTTCAAATTTAGGGAAGGGGCATAATGATTTTGTGAGACAGCCTTTGTAGGATTAAAACATGCAGATCTAACATTTCAGATGCTTGGGCATTAAAAAAGTAATCTTTGTCTAACTGCAGTTATTGAAACTTTTAAATTTTGGTTTCAGTTTCTTTTAGGTGAAAATCAGACGGTTTTTCTTGCAATTACCTCTGAAAGGATCACTCCAATACCCCCTTCCCACCTTCCCCTTTGGCCTCTAAATTGAATGTGGTTTTATAACCTTGAAGAAACATGCCATTTCAAAGCCACAGGATGCCAGTGTTGACTCCAGTGTTCCAAGGTTAAGTCATTACACAGTGTAATAAGGCCTCTAAAACTTGGTAATTACTGAACACACCATAGGTCCAATCTGAGACTTTGTGCAAATAAGAAACTTCACAGCCAGTGAAGCTATACAATATGCAGTGAATCAAGAACATTGGCTGAAAAAACAGGTGTAGCCTGATGCATTGGTACATGCTCCAGCCAAAATTTCTTCATTTCATTCTTTTTTCACCAAACAGCAGAAGTATACTGAAAAGAAGTGATAAAACAGATTTTACTCTAGCATAGAACATATTTTTTAATCCTTGAAATATTTTCTTCTCCAAACTGTTTATTAGCTATTTCTTCATTATTTAACCAATAAATGTGCAAACTCCAGAGAGGAGCAGGGCAAACTTCTACGTTCATGTTAATCTAGCTGGGCGCACTTTTTGTTACAGCAGAGGTAAGACAGAAGTATTCTTTTGTCTAAAACTAAACACTATCCATAGTCTGAAACCTAATATCCCATAGGTAGTTGACCTATTTGTGAAGCTATTTATTTCCTTTGTTGCACAATGAAGCATTTTTTCTTTGCAAAATGGATTTCTTCAAATAGATTCTTGACACGTTAATTTATGGTTAGAGATACAAATATTACCACTTGTCAGTAGGAGACACAGTGCTGTCACTGCAGTTCCTAAGGAGCTGAGCAAATGAGTTAATGAATGAATGGGTTAATGAATGAATTCATTAATGTATTTACCTTTAACCTCCAGATATTGCAGTGTTAGTCTTTATTCTGTAAACAAGTACATAAAAATGTCACAGTCTGCAGCCTTGGGGTCATTTCCCTATACTTCAAAACCAAGGAAAAACCTAAACCACAATTCTCTGTAGCTGAGAATCTCCAAATCTTAGCAACCTGGGTTGAAGACGGGGAGTAGAGCAGGTTAGTTCTATACTTCACTCAGTTGATATATTCATCACGAAGAAATCATAAGGGAGACTTGTACTCCTGATCAAAGAGTGAATCCAATTTCTTCAAAATGCATATTGCAGCTTTTAGGAATGTCAGCATTCTTCCACTGCTGAACTTTTCTTCCTTTCCCTGGAAGATGACAATCTATGTAGAACTTAACAGGGTTAAGTTCTTGTGATAGAGCAGTGTCGATACTATTACTGGTTTAACATGCAGAAAAGTTCACAGTAGGTTGAACATTTGACTTTCTGTAATAAGACTCTCCTCATGAGGACGCTGTGTGTTTTCTACTGATATTAGAGATAAATGCCACCTATCTAAACTCCTGCAGAGAATAATTTGTTTATAAAATGTGTTAAACACATGTCTACTCAGGAATTAGGTACCTGAAGAGATCTATAAAATGCCACCAAGATTAGAGCTAGGCATGATAAAGATACCTCTCTGCGTATCCACATATTTCAGTATTAAAGGGAGTATAATGCTTTAAGAGTGCCAAAAGAGAATTACTTAAGCTCAGCACACTGAAGGCTGAAGGTTTACTATTGTTGTGTTCCCATTATTGTCAGAAATTTCACTCAAATAATTGGTTTTAGATTTACCAGGATAACATTGTTTCATTCCTTTAGCCAACCAATGTGCCACTTATCTGCACATGGCATCAATGGTGGCTTTTAGCACACAACCATAAAGAACAAATCTTAATCTACAGCTTAATCTTTTATCAACAAGTTTGAAGCTTAGGGAATGTGTTTGAGAAATGTTCGTGCTCATAAATCATAGGACATTGAGTGTTTTTTATCAGTTTGATTGGAGTAGTAGTTTTTGGTAATTGTGTTCTTTTACAGAATAACTCTACAGTCACTTAATTCAAGTGTAAGTGTACAGTAAGTACTCAGAAAAATACAAAGAAACAGTTACTTTTACAACCTCATATTAAGGACTTCCTGAAAAAGAGAACACTGAAACACAAAACGATTGTTATTCTCTGCTCCCACTGATACTGTTAATTGCTGAGCATATTTGTGATTGAAGAAGAAAATTCGCTCCCCTGCAGCCAGGTTCTTTCTTGTAGAGTCTTACCACAGTCATAAAGCTTTGAAGAGAGACTCCAGACCCAGACTCAGCCAAAATGGGCTGTCTCACTGCAAGGGAATAAAGAAACTGGTCTAGAGCTAGGGTCACAGCTTTGTCCAGCACTGCCCCACTGATGCTTGCAGGTACCAGGATGCAGGAGATGCTTCTCCTCCACCCAACCCCACAGCCTGAGTTCCTCAAGAAAAGGCTGTTGGGGGTTGGCATCCAGTGGAAGGAGCTTTGCAACTCACACAGGATCATGGAATACATTCAAAATTACAACTTCATCTGACCTTCTACTGCCTGGTCCCAATAGATTATATGCTCTTTCCCATTTCTGTGCCACTCCTCATCGTCTTATTCCCACTGACCTCTCACAATTTTCTCCATTACTGTGCTCCCTTTACTACATTCAAAGTCCTGTTCCTTTGCATCCTCTAAAGTTTTCATAATTTTTGTCTCTCTGCAATAAACCTCCTCACCTCTACACCAGCAACTTCCCTCAGGAATGTCAAAATAGCAAGATTTTAGTGCTATTGCATTACTCATTGAAATTCTGTGTATAATTAAAGATTATCAGAAATTTTTCATCATAACATGATTTTATTGGAAAATTGGAAAAAACTGCAAATATTTAATTAGATTTCAGAAAATGTTCTACTGGAAAATTTCAAAACAAAGTGCTTTATGTTGATATTTGCTGATAGTTGTTCATTTTAGAATTTTGAAAATTTCCATGCATTGGCTTTGGTTTAAAAAGAATTCATGACATTCTGAAATGAATTTTCTGGAAGTTATACTTCTTAGGCAGTTTCCAGTTTATGGGATATTTTGAAAATATTTTACCAATAAAATAATCTTTAGACTCAAACCAAAAATATGCAAGTTTTGACCTGCTTTTTATATCCCTTTCTTCCACACTGTATTATTAATTTGCTACTTATATTTTCAGTTCTTAAGAGCAGGAACTCTTCTTTGTACAGTACCTAAGACACCCAAATTCTGTCTTTGTTCTCAGGACTATCACAATAAATATGATTTGAATAATGATTGTTTGATGTAGAAATACTTGGATGAGAGTCATTGGTCTGGTTATTGCTGTAGATTAAGATTTGTTCTGTCATGATCCTTTCCAAACAGTGATATGATGAAGCCAGTGCTTGTGGCACTGTTGCAACTTTGGTAAAAAACACATTTTATGTCAGTCACATTACGTAGGGACATGCCACTAGTTCATAATATCACTTCCTGATGAAGAAAGTAATGAAAGCAGAATAAAATTTGCTGGAAGGGTAGAATTGTATGTTGTGATGTAGTACCAAGTAGTAGAAGATTCTATTTAGCCAACCTAGAGTCAAACAGTGCTCCCAGCATGCACACTCTCAAACAGATTTCTGTCCTCTCTAAAGCAGGAATCATTTATTGAACTCTGTCTTTAAACTGCATTTCACCTTATGCTGTGGTTGAGTAACTGCAAACATGATTTCTGCCATATTCAGGTGGATGTTATTGATGCCCTTTTAAATATGCACATTCAAAAAAACCCCCATTTATCGCCCTCAATAAACCCGTTCCTCCGTAATGACATAATGTCTAGCTGCCAAATAACTTCATGGTATTTTTATTGCTCTCTTTAGCTTTACTGAAATGGAGCCAAACAAAAGAATACCCTGGTAACTGAGTAATGCGTCTTCCCACCTGGTCTCTGGGAGATACAGACCATTCTTAAACTTAGTTGGAAAATAGTCTGTTTTGTTTCAAATTGTCTACAGAGAGATTTTGTTAGAAATAGTATGATGAAGTTAGTGATTTCAAAGTTAGTTACCTAATGTATAAGTAGTTTTTATTGCTCTGGCAGGTAAGTTGCCCATTGAAGTTCATCCAAATTCTTTCTTCACTGAGTAGTGTATTTGGAGTGGATGGCAGAGAGCAGGTGGTTAAACAAAGTAGACCTCTTTTGGTCAAACACTGCACATCAGTGTGCTAGAGTCAGCTCAATCAGGTAGCCCCATAGCTGTGAGGCTGCTGTAGGTCCGTATCTTCAGTTTCTCCCTGCAGCAAAGCTGAGCAGCTGTTCCCAGTGGATGGGTGCATGGACACAAAACCCACACAGAGGCCACACACATCGACAGCCCTAACACATATATTTACATGTATATGTGTGCGTTTGCACATAAAGAAATGGATCGCTCTTGTAGCTACTTTTAGATGTTTAGCTGACCTAGTAGCTGGTCCCAGCTGTGGGGAAGCTGCATTTGAACCTGGAGGTTTGCAATCTCTTTCTTCACTGGCTAATCCAGTGGAAAGTTTGGTGGCATCCAAAAGTACCACTCAGAACAGCCTGCCCAGACAGGAGACAGAAATAGGATTTAATGAGCGTATAGGGTAGACTGCAGTGATCCGGCACACACTTCAGTCTGACAAGACACCAGTTTATACTGAATACCTTATTCCCCTTAATTTCATATTCTTGTTTCTCCCCAGTCCATTTTGAACCTTTCCTTTTCTCCCTAAAACCTTTCCTCCCACTGCATCCCTTAATGAGTGTTCTACCTCCTTCAGTCGATGAGTCACGTGGGAAAGGGGATTTGTTTGGTGGGCTACACACGAGGACAGTGGTCGGACTTCGCTTTGGTAGTCAGATGTAGCTCATTCCCTGCACCCTATTTTCACTGATAAAGCTGCTATAGTTCCTCCCCCAGCCCTCTCAGTTTTTATCTGATCGTGTCCTGGCCTGTGCAGATGTTGATTAGCCTCTAATTGAGTAGCCTAACACAGTCTGCGAGTAAATTCAAACTGCATCCAAAGCTCATTGCTCATTTTGTTTGAAACAGATAAAGGAAAGCAAGCACAGTATTTTACCACTGTTCTCAATGTTTAAGTGCATTTACTTAGAGTGTCAGTATCTACAGTAGCTAATACAAAGAGTGACCTTTTTTTCTCTTTATGTTTTAGGAATAAAGTAGTGATACTTTTCGTAATATATTATTCTTGGATTTTTTTTTTCAACTTATCAAGTAATCTGACATTCATGAAAGAGAGGAGTAAAAATCTTCCTCACATACATGAATCCTCTAGGTAGAAAATTCAATTTTATACTTTATGACAATGCCATATATCAAAAATACTTAAAATTACTGTAAGAAGATAATGACTGTGGAGTTCATCCTGGTAGTTGGTAGAGGTGAATGTACATCATATTTCAAGTTCTAATGTAAATTCAAGCTTTCAGTCTCTAAGATTTTACTCTTTAGAAATTATGATTTTCTTTTCTGCAAGAGACTGCTGTAAAAATAAATTATGAAATTATGGCTAAACATACAAACCACCAGGGAAGAAAATGGAATATTCAGGAGATGTGAGACTGATAGAGAAAGATTACTACTGTTAGCTAAATCATTGGCTCTGTTTTAGTGGGAAAACAAAGGCAGTAGCAGTGGTATTTAGAAAAGAGAAGAAAAATGGTAGAAAATTATCAGGTTTTAGCTTTTGTTACACTTCTACTATGAGTTTGTTGGTCATTCTTTGTTTGGTTCCCCCTCTGTAAAGTAGGGATAATGGTAATTTCTTCTTCTCTTGGCTTTTTGGTTTTCTGTCAGTTTAGGTAGTCACAGTTCTTAAGAGAATTTCAGGCTCAGTTCTGTAAAATCAATAGGAATTAAGAGCATAAATACTGTGATGGAGATGTAAGGGTCTGAACTATTTTCAAGAATCTGGGAGTTTGTGATTTTTCTTTTTCAAAATTTACTCAAGTCTTTCAGACTGAGGAACATATCTCCATAGGTGAGGAAATTTGTTCCATTCATCATCACATCTTGACTGCTAATCAAGGGAAGGACTGCCAAGGGTTGTTAGGAGGCGATTTGATTAAAAGAGAAATTTAGGAAAAATATATTATAAGCCCATATATAGACTTTTCAGGTGAAATCTAAAAGTCTTTGCCACTGCTCCCATTTTATGCAACACAGAAATATGAAGCCCTTAGTCACAATAAATTAACTGGATATCTAGGTTCATAGCCAGCAGCAGGTACTAAGCTTCCTCACAAAGTGCACCACAGAACCTATGTGCTTAAAGTAGCCAGCTGGAATCAATCACAAGAAATTCAGATCAGAGGCATGCCTGAGTTCCTTATTTTCTCTGGAGCCTGTACATCACCATGAAGGCAGTACTGGGTGCCTGGGGGATTCAGAGACACCCAATTAGGGCTCTTTCAGAGAGGGAAAGCAGAGCTCTGGTCACACTGCACATCTATAGCTTTTAATTTGCAGTATAATCCCAACCATCACCGTCAATCAGAAACACATCTGGCCATGATGCCGAAGCCATGGCTAGGAACGTGTATCTGGGTTGTCATTTGTGGGAGGGCAGACCCCTGTCTTGTCCACAGTACACAGTGAATGTTCTGGATGGTCTAACAGACCGTCACATTCTTGCTTTATTGAGTTCTTTTTTTGTATTTGGTTTCATATATCTGTAGTTCAGCCCCTTCAAATGGTAATGAACTACGGTGTTTTGAGAACTCCTTAAACTGCCCTCCCCCAGGCCTGAAAGATGAATGTTGTTTATCATCATGACTAATGGAAATGTCAAACTTTTTCAGTAGAGATTGGTAAAGTACTTTTGGCTTTTTATTTCTTTAGCCACAGAAGCAGAACTTGTGCTGGACATAATGTCATTGTCAGTGGCTGATACACAGCTGTCCCTGTTCCTGCAAGCCTGAAAACCTTGCAGATAGAAAATTTTTCCGTCTGTGCAGAACTGAGCAGACTTCTCTGTCAGTCTCAAGAAATTTATCCATCAGCATAGCCAAGAAAGAAAGAAAGAAAAGAATGCAAGAACTAAAAGTCAATTAGGACAAGGATGTGTTTCTCTCAACTCTGCTTCACAGTACCTGATTTCAGTATTGCTGTTTAGCTTTCAGCTTCATCTAGTAGCATTGTCAGCACAGTTTTCAAACCCACAATTTCATTATACTATTAATTCCAGAGCAGCATTATTTTAGAGGAATATCTAACTCTTCTGTGCATTCTAAAACAACAGTAATAATTTCCATTTCCATCAAGGAGCACTGTCTTCTGGCATGTGATGTGCAGCTGTTGAATACTATCTAACAGCTGTGTTAAAAGGGAGAAATTCAGCTAGAATGTCAGAATGCAATAACTTGGTTGGAATTAAATCAAAACTTTCAAAAGGAGGCATATGATCTTTTAATTATCAGTTACTCAACCCTTGGTTTTGGATGACATTCTGGCAAATCAATGTCCACTGTATCCCTTACAAAAGAGTGCATTCAACCCTAAAAGTGAGACGTTACCTCACAGCATCTTCAATAACATTAATTACCCTTCTATGAAAACATTTTCATGTCATAGATAGGGCAGATGCACTTTAGATGCAGTTATGACAACATGGGCATTACCTTTTTATTAAGCAAGTATTTTCAAAGGAACAAGACATGTCTCCAGAAGCCTTTTAAGGTCTATTTGAGTAGCAAATACCAAATAGCAAGCAACCATGGAAACAGTTTACACATTCTTATTTTCCCTCTTTTGTTGCTTACCTCCTGCTATGTTTACAGGTGACAACCACACTTGCGTGGAGTACAAAGCCGATTCTTTAAATCACCATCATGAGACAGTGTCTGTGTCATGTTCATAGCCATGCTCTAGAATCTGTTTGGTTCTTTTTTCCAAGTATAAGTTACCAGAATTGTACACACAGCTTAGTCTGTGGCAGTGATAGGTCCGTATTCCTTCCCTATATCCCTCTTGTCCTCTTGTTCTTTTTCACACAGCCACATTACAGAAGTGGTTCACAATCATCTCATTTTCAAATGCTCCAGAGGAAAAATACTTGGGTTTAAATTCATTAATTTCTTCCTCTTGCTACTGAGTTGGTTCTTTAGGTCTTCAGTTTCCAAAATCATCTCATTTTCCTTGAAGAGTGCTCTAATAAAGATCTTTCTTGATGATGCCTCCCATTCGTTGTATTAAAAAATTTCATTCTTTCAGCCACTGTAATCAGTTTCTCTTTCTGTCAATTCTTAACATAGAAAGGCACATACATAAAAGTAAAAACAAAAAATCATGGTATTAGTTCCTTATCTGTATGAGTCTTGGCTTGAAAATATCATGTTTTGCAAATGTTCCAACTATTTTTAGAAGCAATAAAATATTGTAAATACTATCATATGTACATGAAATAGTTACTGTTCGTAGTTTCATTATTTCACCTTCACCTGAGAAAAATGTGCCTTTTATGAGTACAATCATCTGTATTCCTCATTATATAACCCCAAGTTTTTGGCTGATTTCTGAAGTCAAACACTAATGTTTGTGCCTGTTGTTTGTTTACAGTAATAAAGATTGCATGTGTTTACACCAAACTGGAATTTACATTTAAGTGGTTCTCTGTTCACTGTCTGTATATGCACAAAATGCTCTGAGTGGGTTTAAAACTAACCCAGATGCAATTTTCCAGCCTGTAGCTCAGTTACACGCCTGAAACGTGCCTGGATATTCAGAAGTGGCGTATGGGAATGTAGCCAACTGTTGTTCTCTTCCACACTGTCCACAGTAAACATGTTTTAGACTTAGCTGCATTAACTGACACTTCACTTGGCTTTGTGCTTGAAAAACATTTGAATGATGATGGATTATTCTTTCTTGATATAGAAAATGAATTGCATACTGAAAATTGAGTCATCTGATAAAGCACAAAGGACTTTTCCTCACCAAGGACACATTTTGTTCCCATGCTGTGCTACACGGAATGGGTTGCAAGCATACAAGTACCTGTAAATGTGCTACGGGTAGGAGTGGAAAGCTGAGATAAGGAGCTCCCTACTTAGATAGTAAATTGTTCTGCTTTAGTTTCAAAGAGTGAGGTTGGCTACTGAGACTGCAGTTGTCATCTTCAAGCAGGGAGCATACTGGTGGGAGAAGCAGGAGGTTTGCTTTAAGTCGTTATGTCGTTTCTTCAGGCTAAGCAAACAGATTTAGCAGCGACAGGGACTCCAGAGCACCCAGAGCTGTAACCCGAATTCTGAGGACATCTAGTGGTGTCAGCCCACTTCAGGGACTGGGTCTTGGTCACAGCTGGTGACCTCTCCCACTTCTGTATTTCAGCTGAAATTTACTACAAAATCAAACGCAGTAAAAACAATTAGTTGAATGAACTGAAAGCGTAGCATTCTTCAGCTCAAGTGATCCTGAATTTAACATTGATAATCCCAAATATTGAGAAGTTTTGAGACTGGATCAAAAACCATAAACTTCTAAATATATATGGGACGTTTTCTATTTGCCTTCTGTTTTCGGGACTTTCAGACTTCAAGTATATTGACCTCTTCTTTGCATCAGTAGGGATAGAAGTATATTTTTGTTACTAAAAGGCTGCTTTCTTAGGTTAATTAAGTAATCTAGAAGTTAGAACTCTAAGATAAGAACCAGGATCCCAAGATGCCAAAGAAATATGCAAAACTTGTTAATGCTAAGAAACTGTAATCCTAGTACTGCTAACCATTCAAAGACCTCTGGGAAGACCTACTTGCTTCTCTGTGATTCAGGTTTTCAGCTTCCAAAGTGGAACTGTTGGTGTTGCCTCACCTTTTTGAGACAGAACAAGAATCAATTAGCTGCAATTCAGAAAGGACTTTGATCAAGTCAAGTGATACGTATTACATGCTGAGCATTGTTACTGACTGTTGCATGATGGCGTGTTTTTCAGTGAGCCCTTGATCTGATACTTCTTCCTGAGGAGAGACAGGCATCATGAAACAGAGATTCATTTCATCAGTTCAAATTGTTTTGCAGCTTGCTCTGACTACAGTAGGTCTGACAGGTAAGCACAACACTTCCTGAAACACTTGATTTTTCCTTAAGACACTTTCTTTACAAAAGTCTGAGGCTTTACCCAACCTATTGTGGCCACCACTGGAGCATGTACCTATTTAAATTACTTTCTTCTGAAGTTTGGTGTGGCAATTTTGAAAATGCCTGGAGTTGTCTTTTCTTCTTATACTATTAATTTAAGGATTGTTTGGTGGCAATACAGAAAGGCACTTACACCAGCCCTATACTCACTTTATGCCTGTCACTTTCATGGGAATTAGCATATGAATGGCTACACTATTTGAGATAGTTACGTGGAACTTTAATGTAATAAAGATAAGCTTAGGTTAAAAGGTCACATGCTTTTCATTTTAAAATGAATGTAAATTTATGGTCTGTATTTTTGGTATAAGTTAATGACAAGTAGTCTTAACAAGAAATGTTCTTAAATGTACTTGAATTAACAGGGAATATTTGAATAATTAATGAGTACATTCAGGTTGCCAAAACCCAAAAAACTCCATCCAGACCATTGACTTCCTTCTTTTTATAATTGTCTGACCAGTAATTTTCCCCAAATATGCACAAATAATGGAATTTTAGTTCCGTTGCAAAGTTGAAGGTGAAATTTAATCTTAAAATGATCTGAAGATGAAAAATTTTAATGTTTGTGGGGAAGAACCCTAAAGGTCATATATTTCCTTCCCATCTTTGTAGTTTAATTTGGAGATAAATATACAATTTTGAGTTTAGGTAAAAATTAAATTTTCTTTTTAAAAAGAGAAGCAAAATCTTTCTACTAGCTATTTTAAAAGTTTGAGGTAAAATGTATTTACTTTTCTGAAAATATTGATCCTTTTCCCAGGCAGAATTATTTGCCCAATTCAGTCCATAGTTTCATGTAATTTTATTGTCTTCAAAAAAGCATTCCTTGGTGGACTTATTATTCAACAATAGCATCCAAAATCATTGCCCACCTCTAATTTAACTAGCTGGGTTTTTGCACTTCCCTAGGTCAAACATACCCTGGAAAACCTCAGCTAATAAGATGTCGTTCTCTAGAAAAGGAAACCTTTTCTTGTTGGTGGAAGCCTGCCTCAGATGGAGGACGTCCTAACAATTACACCCTGTTCTACAGCAAGGACAGGTAACAACTGGTGCATACATATTCTGTAAGTGATCGAGTGATGGGTATGACAGACTGAGAGAATGACAACATTAATTTGTAAAGTTGTTTTTATGAATCCATTTTAACCTCAGATAGAAAAGGGCTGCATAAGATCCATGGCTTCCCTTGTTGGAAGAAAACATGACCACTGTCAGCCCCAAATCTTCAGCCTGTCCCTCCTGAAACTCATCTACCAAAAATCCCACTTGTCTGAAGATGCGTTGGGAAAAAAGGCACGTTTGCCCATCTTTTCAGGAAGCACACAGCTTTCAGCTGAACAGGGGCTCCTCTGAGCAGTGGAGCGTGAGGGCACTGTGGGGCAGCAGGTCTCTCACCACCCCAGCCATGGAGCAGGGCAGGAGGGGGGCAGCCCAGACCTGGGCATCGGTCACCTCCTTGGGGATGGGGACAGGGACATGCTGCGGCCAGGCTGGGGTGGGACATCAGCCCATGGGTTGGGTCTGGCTAGGGGGGCCTGTGGCTGGGAAGGGCAGGGCTGTGTAGCACTGGAGACCAGCTGAACTGGGGATCTGGGAGCCAGGTAGAGCATGGAGGGGCTGGGCAGGGGCTGTGAGGGCCGGTGGGGCCCTTGGGGCCCTACCAAGGAGCTTGTCCATTACCATGCACACCAAAACCCCCATCTGAACTGTAGTCATTGTTTCCCTTTTTGGTTTTGTGGCCAATGGTTCCCAAAATGGAGTGTAATCAGACATGTGTATCGCATCTCAAAAGTTAATATTTTGGTAAGTACTGTGACTCCATCATTCTGTTCAGGAATAAAGTGCGTATATGTTTGGCAACTTAAATTAACTTGTCCATCTTTGTATAACTGAACTTTCTTCCTAAAAACAAGAGGTCTTTCAACAGGGACAAGTAAGCAGAGAGGTTCAGACACTAAATTTTTTTTTAATAAATCCAGTGAGATTCAGAGTAAGTGAGTTAAATCCTCAGACATCTCTGCTACAATTAAATATTCCAAATCACTGAGCATAAAAAGATGCAGAAAAAGACTTTAATGAAGTTACCACACTCAACAATAATTTGAGAGCTTTGATTTTATGAAAACCCAGATATTTCAGTCTTGATCAAAAAGTTTAATGAACATTTTAATTCATACCTCTCACTGCCCAGAGCAGTCCCGCTTAGGGAAGGATAGGAGTGCTTATCCATTTCATTAAATCTCCTGAACCCAGGCTCTGTCAAGCACTTTAGACCTGGGCCACGACTGTGTTTCTAGGCTCATTGTCTCTTGGGTACAGGCCCCTTCTCCCATCTTTTTCACAAAGGTGAACTGTGAAAAAACTGCCTGGAAACTAAGAAACCTTATTATTGATGATGCATAGAGCATAACAGTGGGACTAAAGTGTATTCTTGCACATCAGCTGATGTGGGTTTGGGTTTGTGTAGTTCTTCACACCTGGGGTAGGCTGTGAGTACATCGCCCAGGCCAGCTTTGAGTAGAAAACCATGCCTCTCCTAAAGAAGCCAGAGACCTGTATAAAGGCGATAAGTAATCAACTGTAAAGTAATTTTTTTTTTTTTGAGATAGTTGTGATGATGATCATGTTAAAAAACAGATAAATTGACATCAGGAAGGTCATGGAACAGATTGCCTTGAGTGCAACCACACAGCACATACAGGAGGGATCAGGCCCAGCTACCATGGATTCCGGAAAGGAAGGTGCTGCCTGATCTCCTTTTGTGACCAGGTGACCTAACCAGGAGAGGCTGTGGATGTAGTCTGCCTGAACTTCAGCAAATCCTTTGATAGTGTCTTCCACAGCATTGTCTTGGAAAAGCTGACAGCCCACAGCATGGACAGGAGCGTTCTTTGCTGGGTTAAGAACTGGCTGATGGCAGGGCCTAGGGAGTGGTGGTGAATGGAATTACACCCAGCTACAGCTGGTCACTAGTGGTGTCCTCCAGGGATCAGTGTTGGGGTCAGTCCTGTTTAATATCTTTATTGGTGATCTGGATGAGAGAATTGAGAGGACCCTCAGTCAGTTTGCAGAGGGCACCAAGCTGGGCAGGAGTGTTGATCTGCTGGAGGGCAGGAAGGCTCTGCAGAGGGATCTGGACTGGCTGCATTGATGAGCTGAGGCCGATAGTGTGAGGTTCAACCAGGCCAAGTTCCAGGTCCTGTCCTTGGTCACAAAAATCTCGTGCAGCTCCAGGCTGGGCAGAGTGGCTGGAATGCAGCTCAGTGGAAAAGGACCTGGGGGTGAACATGAGCCAGAGTGTGCCTAGGTGGCCAAGAAGGCCAAGGACACCCAGCCTGTATCAGCAATAGCATGGCCAGCAGGACCAGGGCAGTGACTGTGCCCCTGTCCTGGATACTGGTGAGGCCACACCTTGAAGTCTGCATTCGATTCTGGGCCCCTGACTACAAGAAGGGCATTGAGGTCCTGGAGAGTGTCCAGAGAAGGCAACGGAGCTGGGGAAGGGTCTGGAGCACAAGTCCTGTGAGGATCAGCTGAGGGAGCTGGGGGTGTTTAGCCTGGAGAAAAGGAGGCTCAGGGGGCAACTTATCACACCACAACTCCCTGAAAGGAGGCTGTACTCGTGTGTGGGTCAGTCTCTTCTCTTAGGGCATAGTGACAGGGCAAGAGGAAACGACCTCAAACTGCACCAGAGGAGTTTCAGGTTGGACCTCAGGAAGAATTTCTTCACTGAAAGGGTGGGTAAGCACTGGAATGGGCTGCCCAGGGAGGTGGTAGAGTCACCGTTCCTGGAGGTGTTCAAGAAATGCCTGGATGTGGCAATTGGTGCCATGGTCTGGTTGACAAGGTGGTCACAGCTTGATTTGACAACCTTAGAGGTCTTTTCCAACCTAAATGATTCTCATCAGAATCCTTCTGAAAGATCAGAATCTTTCTGAAAACAAACTAATTATAATTCAGCAATAAAAGAGCTCTCTGCCATAGAGCCCACCAGTTTAATTTCCAGGGCAAATATGCAAAGAAGATATTTAGCAACTTATCTAATTGAAGTAAATTTTTCCATTTCCCTTTTACTTGCTTATAAATATTGTTAAATTTTTTTTGTTCTGTCTCTGTAACTTTCTGTTTCTATTCTTTTGTTAATTTATTCCTATGCATAAAAAAAATGGGTGAAAGCATCCGTCAAAACAATTGCAGTAAAGATATCAATGAAGCGTTTATGGTAATAGCATTTGACACATACCAAAGTGTTTCCAAGGGATTATAAATATATATCATGTAAGATTATATATATGATTATATATTTTATGTATGTAATTTAAGATTATATATAAACATTTTGGATTTCTCTTGAACCTAGGCCACTTCTAGAATATTATCTGCTTTGCTTCATTTCCTAAACTTTTAAATCATTTTATTTCAGTGAAGAAAAAATCTATGAATGTCCAGACTACCTAACATCAGGTCCAAATTCCTGCTACTTCGATAAAAACCACACTAATCCCTGGACAACATACATTATCACTGTAATGGCAACAAATGAGATTGGAAGTAACAGCTCAGATCCTCAGCATGTGGATGTAACTTCCATAGGTAAAAATAAAAGAATGAAATGGAAAACAAACTAGTTGGAGATGTATGCAGTTTTTAATCCCAGAACAGGTAGTGGTGAAAGATTTCTTTCCTTATGATGTGAAACTTGCTATTGAGAAATGTTTATTTACAGATGATCTAAAATATGCATTTTAAATGTATGTGAAAACTACATTTTAATTATAAATTAACTACATACTTGATTGTATGAATTTCATGTATGATCATGTATAAATTTTAACTTCAGCTGAAAATTTTCCTTCAGTTTCTAGTAGTCTGCAGTATTTTAATTAGACTCAATGTAGATTATAAAATTTTCAAATTCAGTTAAGCTACCTAATATTTCAAATGTAAAAATCTTTCTGACTGCTGGCATTGCAGACTTGGAAGGGTAAAAATAACTGCCTGAGCATTATACAGGCTTCCTGTAGTATTTTATATTCCTGACTCCATTCTACTCTCTGCACACATGTAATATACCCATTTTAATTATAATGTACTTAGTTGTTCTAGCTATGAAATAGCTGACATTTTAAGTTTGCAAGAGTGGCCTTATGAAATTATGATTTGTATTTTCTTAGCCTGACAAATTCAGAGTAAAGTTTAAGATTTGCTGATACTGTTGGAAATCAGTAGTTAGTTAAACTCGTTAAGGAGAAAGGAAAAATAAAAGGCTTCTTTATCATTCTTTTACAGAAGTGCTGAATTTTCTGAAATTGATGTGATGACATACAAAACCACAAAGGAGGTGTCTTTTCTGGGAGAAAATTAAATCATTAACAACACACTTCTCATTCATTTATACAGTTCAGCCAGATGCTCCTGTGAACCTCTCCCTAGAAACAAACACATCTGCTAACATGTCATACCTTTGGGCAAAATGGTCTCCACCCCCATTAGCTGATGCCAGCTCTAACTCACATGAATATCACTATGAGCTACGACTAAAGCCTGAGGAAAAGGAAGAGTGGGAGGTAAGGGAAAAATACATTTATTTTATAAATGCTCAATTCAGTGAATTCTCTTGTCTCAATTTAATTGGTCCTATAAAAATGTTAGTTTGTGTAAGAATAGAAAAATTAATGTAACCAAATCTGATTTAAGAAAGAAAAATGCTGGAGTGGTCTGTAGAGACTGAGAAATTCAACACATTTCCATAATCATCCTAATGTCATATACGACAAAACCCAGTTATCATCATCCTCTTCAACATGATCAGTTGGAGGCAACCCACCCCTCAGAAATTTTATTGTGTCCTACTCACACATGCCATTTCCATTGGCATTCCCCGCCTGTTGCCGTATTTCTGGGAGTCAGCTACAGTACTGCTACAGCTGAGTTTTCAGGACAAAATATCGTTCTTATAGTTACATGTCCTCAATGCTACCTAGCGTGTTGATGCCTTAATGATGGAGAAAGCTATGTATTTTGAAATACTTCTGAGGAGAAATTGGAAGGGTCTGAGAAAGGCGCTTAAAGCCACAGAGAAGAATTTCACAGGGGGTTTGTATGTGGGCTGGACCACCTATAATGCTCCTTGCATTGTGGATCTGACAGAGTACTAGGAAGTCTTCAGTTCAATATATTCTTCAGCATCAGAATCAGCAGTGATTTTTTTCTGCTAAATCACTTTTGCTTCTTTGTGATCCATATCTTATTAATACCCAACTTAAATTCCTGACTTGCAGAATTCAGTAACTCATGCCTATTCATTTATGGTTTATTTGTTAAAATGGTCCAATTCTTTATTATTTCCCAGTCCATTTTCCTTTCCAGACAATATCTGTAGGAATGCAGACACACTATGAGGTGACCAGCCTGCAGGCTGGGGCAAAGTACGTTGTTCAGGTGCGTTGCATGTTAGACCTCGGAGAATGGAGCGAGTGGAGCTTGGAAAGAAGCATTCAGATCCCCAAAGGTTAGTGGATGATTGCTGCTCTGTAAATTGCTTTTAAATTGTAGCAGGTTCAATGTTGTGAAGGTGCCTAAATGCCAGTCCTGAAAACCTGGCCTCTCACACGGATACTTTGTGGTGCTCAGTGCATTTTACCATAATTTCTGCGTAATTGCTTTGTTAGTCTTGCTGATCTGCTCAGGATCCTCTGCTGAAACTGACTGTGACAAACAAGGTGGGATTTACTAGGAAGTCACTTCTGATACAGGCATGCCTAAATAATTTATTGTCCCCGTCCCTTTATTTAAAAATCATGTTGATTTTATCTGTAGCTATAAATATCAGGTAATGTTTTTTGTATGAGGGCCTGGACTCAAAGCACGGATGTGCCTAACAGAGCATGGCACTTACAGATACTATCACGTGGAAGCCACTGTCTGTGTTTTCTTGGATTTGAGTAGACACACTAAATATGTACGATATCATATCTTGTTTCCAGACACTTTAGCCAAGTTGTCTCAAATCTTCTTCTTCTTCTGTTACTAGCTGTATTATTCATTATTTGACGTGGAGATTGCTGAAGTACTGAAAAAATAGAAAAAAAAAATTAAATGTCCAATTTTCAGATCTGCCTTAGGCACTTAGGTTTGGAAAATCGATGTCTCTGCTCTACATAGTCGAAAATATATATTATTGATATAATAGGACCATATTTTTGCCACAAATACATAAATGCTAAAGTTTCAATCACTTCAGGGTTTTGACTAGCATCATCCTATTCAAAATTTAAGCATTTTTTTCTGCCCAACTCTTAAGTGCTGTGCTTGAAACTATAAAAACTTTCTCAGGAGCAATCATGCAAGTAGCCTGAGTACTGAACACAACAACACTACAGTGAAATACGAGAGCTGCTTCTTTGTATATTTGGAGTACTTCAGAAAAAAATCACTGGCAAGAACACAAACAAATAGACAAACATTTACATTCTTCATTTTTTTTACCTAAAAGCAAAGCAAATGACAGCATACCTTTCAAACAATCAGGATCATCTCAAAATACACCTTTTGAAGAAAAAAAAAATTGTTTGTGTATGTAGTGGCTTAAGCCCAGCTGGCAACAAACCATCACACAGCTGCTCACTCATATGTCACCGTGGTGGAATGAGGGGAAGAATCAAAGGTAAAATCTGTGGGTTGGGATAAGAACAGTTTAATAATTGAAACTAAGTAAAGTGTAATAATAATAATAATAATAATAATAATAGTAATAGGACATAATTATAATGATGATGATGACAAAAAGAAAAAAAAATATGGTCAGTACAACTGCTCACCCACTGCTGATCTACGCCAGACCCCGTTTCCAAATGTTGATGGGCGCTGGTTCCAGGCAACTCCCAAATTTGCATACTGGAGATGATCTGTGGTGTGGAGTATACCTTTGGTCAGGTCACCTGTCCTGACTATACTCACTCCCAGCCTGTTTTTTCTATTTTGTACCTCTTCAGAGCAGGAGACACAAAAAGGTCCTTGGTTTGGAATAAACATGACTTAGTGACAAAATATCCCTGTATTATGAAAATTATTCTCATACTGTATCCAAACCACAGCACTATACCAGCTACTGGGAAGAAATTAACTCTATCCCAGCTGAAACCAGGACAGCATAGAAAATAAACTGGATAGTACAGTATGTTTTAAATCATTTTATAGAGCCTGCTATGACAGTATTTCAACATTCCTTATGAGATTTTGGGGCTGAAGAAAGCTACAGGCAGAAAACTAAAACAGTTCTTCAATGTGGCTGCAGCAAGAGAGAATTCTGAATCCAGGTGAAAGTAGCAAGTTGCTGCCCTAACTGGTGAACAGGGCCTCCTTTCCTGTGCTACTACGAAGCACAACTTTTTCTCTTTTCATATTTTCCTGTTCTCTACTTGACATTGCTTTACGAATTCAAGGTGGACCTAATGGATTAAACTTACTAATTCATTTCTTTATCTCTTACAGAACGGTTACCTCCTGAAAAGCCTACAATAATAAAGTGCCGTTCTCCTGAAAAAGAAACATTTACTTGTTGGTGGAAACCTGCTTCAGAAGGAGGGCTCTCTACTAACCACACTTTGCTTTACAGCAAAGAGGGGTAATAAGCTCTGTGTTGTTATTCAGTGTTTTGTTGGAAGGACCTGGAAAATCAATCCTAATTTGTTTCTTATTTAGGGAGATGCTATTTTCTGTAGTCCATGGTTTTGTCCAGTTGCATGTTCTGCCATCACAATAAAGCAGCAACATATTTAAGATTGAAACCTTAAATCTTGATCTCTTTATAATGTCAGGTGAATTACTGTGAATTCTGTCTTCAAAGTTGCCTTTGCTCAGCAGCTGCACATTGGTAAGCAATACAAATGCACAGTCCTATAACCTCTTCAACCCTGCAGTCTTAGAAATAAAACTTTCCCATAGGACCAGAAACTAAAACTTTTATCTTCTGATAAGGCTTATTTTGCACTAGTATTCATAGGCCATGAATGCCTCTTGGTTTCTGTAGTAACCTTTCTTTGGAACTCAGAGCAAGTGCTAAACATTAATTTTAAAGAAGGAGTCAATATATTTCTTTCAGGTCCTGTGAGCCTTTTTTGGTTCTTTTTCATTCACTTAGTATTGCTCAACCTTGCAATGATGCTGAACTCCGTAACTGTCAGCTGGAGCCCACTTTTAGTGGAAAAAGACAGATACTGGTCCAGCCAGGTATGGCAGAGTAAGAGGTCCACATCCATAGCTGTCTCTTTTGTTACTGTGCATCTAAGAGGAGCATGGAAACAAATACTATATACTCAGCTTTCTCTCCTACCCCTCCTCTGCCTTGGGGAACCTTGAGTATGGATGTGAAGGAGAGGTACAAAGTAGAGGTTTTTTTGATGAACAAGGGATGAAAGATCAAATAAATTCTGAAACGTATTAGTGTAATATGCAGAACTCCTGTAAGTGTGGAATGGACATTGGAGACAGATAATTTTTAATAGATGGATTAGAAGGCTTCAGCAATCACTTCTGCTCAGTCTCTGGAACATGTAGGGGCTCTGGGCTATGCAGTGCACAGTGGCTTTCAGAGAAGTAAGGGCTGTGCTGTACTAGCCCACAGCTGCATCTACAACAGCCTAAATTCTTCAGGCTTCATGGTGTTTACTTCATGGGGAAAATGTTTAGTACAGTCTCTGGAATTGTCCAATGACTCTTTAGTCTGGAAGCAATTTTCCAATTTTCTTCACATTGCCAGATGTGAAAAGTCAGATCCAGCCCTAAATAATGCTGAAGTACTAGTAACCAAAATCAGGTGTTTCAGTCTGTGTAACCTAATCACTGGGATTCTTTCATTTCAGAGAAGAAAAAGTTTATGAATGTCCAGATTACAAAACTGCAGGCCCCAATTCGTGCTACTTCGATAAAAAGCACACCTCTTTCTGGACCATATACAATATTACTGTGAGGGCAACTAATGAAATGGGAAGTAATGTCTCTGATCCTCATTATGTGGATGTGACTTACATAGGTAAGAGTTAAAAAGTAGTTTCTGTGGAACCAAATAATTCAGAGTCATGGGTTTTGACACAAGAATTTTAATTCCAGCTCTCTTCATATATAGTATTATATCAAAGTTAAAAACTTGTACAAATGAGATATTCCTTCTTGTAATAACAAATCAATATTTGTCCCTTTACCATCTTATTTTCAGAAGAAGACAAAAATGCTAAAAGCTTTAAAATCATGTTCAGATAACCACTTATTGGTTTTCCATATTTCTTGTAGTCAAACCCTAAGAAACACCATCCAGCTAAAATCTTTTTTCCACAGTACAAGCAACTGAAATCAATCTGATCTTTTAACTAATAATACTTAAACATGATTACCTAAAAGTAGTTTCCAGACCAAAGAGAAGCTGCATTAGTGCTTTTTATAGCAGCGTACTGATAATCTCTTTATCAGACTTTTTCTACAGAGTGACTGTGGGCAAGTAATTAGGGTTTTATCTAAGGGAACGGAACATTATCCATGATAACCATTTTGTTGTCAAGGATCTGGCTGCCAGGAGTCTGGCAACTGGAAAAGGGCTGCTGGGGAAATGGCTTTATATTTTACCTCCATGCCGTGACCTGATGAATCTTTGATCAGACAGTGGTAAAGTACATGCACAATATGCAGAAGCTCTACCTTTGAACTGAGTAATATGCAAGCCTGACTGTAGCAGAAACCTGTGCTCCATTTTGGTTTATTTTTGATATATAGACAGAGCCTAATTATTGCTGGGTTTTTTTACTTATAAATATGCTTACATAAGACTGTAGGAATCATGCTGTTGTGTTTTCTGAATATGAAAGATGGAGGGAGAAAGTTTCATTACCTACATCCATGTTTTCAGTGTTCTTCAGTGTTTCTAAGTTTTTATGCCAAGCTTTGATAAGATTATGGTAGAACACAACTTTCATAACACAATATTAAAGGTATTAACTTTGAGATATAGTTGTGGGAAAAAGTAACAATGAACGGTTATGTAAGAAAAAATATTTTTGATGATAAATGATTAAGACAAATCTCAACATGAATTCAATATATTTACTACTATTCAGGGCTTTTTAAAAATTCATAAATCTATACTTGCTTTGTCTGAAAACTCTTGGTTTCTATATTCCTCTATCAGTTCTAAATTATTAGACACAAGGGAGATGGCAACCCTTCCCTCACATCATTTTATATTTCTTCCTAAGATGCAAGAAAAAAATCACTTAGATTCTTATTGACAGTTCTTTTATTTCAACAGTACAGCCAGATCCTCCCGTGAATATAACCCTGGAATTAAAAAAGTCAATAAAGAGAAAACCGTATCTGGTCCTGACGTGGTCTCCACCCCCACTAGCTGATGTCAGGTCTGGGTGGCTTACCCTTGAATATGAATTGCGACTGAAGCCTGAAGAAGGAGAGGAATGGGAGGTAATGATGTTGCAAGTTTTTGCTAGATAGAGTTTTCTGACCAGCTAGATTTGGTGAGCCAGGTCCCATGCCTGAATGTAATGAAGCGGACACACAAAATAGTTCGTTATTTTTCAAAAGTGCTTGTGTGACCTATGATTTCCTGCTGAGAACACTGGTATCTCAGATGCTGGTGTACAATAGCAGGTGATAAAGTGCTTGTTTTTAATTGTGGCCATTATTTATTAATCATATTGGCATTGTAGTTTAAATTGTTCATTCTCACTTAGGTTTCTTTGGTGATAATTTGTTCTTAACCACAAGCACTTCTTGGATAACAGAAAGCTCAGTGACACTACATAAAATAATTTAAATTTCTATAAATAACCATTAGGTAGTAATTGCAGTGGTCACACAACAATAATAATTTTCTATAGCCAGGATCTACAACTCAAACAACTGAGTGGCAAATTAAAGACTCCAGCTATTGGTATTTTACTCCATCCCCTTCTTGTCTGCAATACTTACAAACCACCTCTGTGTCTCCTCCTTCCTTCCCCCTCCCACAGCACTTCACAGCCCTATGGCCATTGCAAGACCTACTTTTTACTACCTTGTGCATTTCCACCACTCCACATTCCCTCTTTCTACCCATGTTTTCTTTGTCCATCTCTGTTTCTTGCCTCCTCCTCTTCCTGAACCATTGCAGTTCCCACCATCACCACAGCTCCTCCCCTATTTGCCATATGCTCATTATGTGTTTTTACAGCCGTTTAATTTGCACTGTAAACCAGAGCCAGATCTCATTCCCACCTGCTAGAAAACTATAGAAACAATATAAAGGTACTATTATTCCATGCCTGCTTAACAATTATTAGGAAAAGCTATCCAGACTCATTCTACATTCTATATTCTATATTCTATATTCTATATTCTATATTCTATATTCTGTATTACCAATACCTTAGCTGTGACTTTTATTTAATTTCCAGGCTATTTTTGTTGGACAGCAAACACAATGTAAAATGTTTAGTTTAAATCCTGGAAAGAGGTACATTGTACAGATTCACTGCAAACCAGACCACCATGGATTGTGGAGCGAGTGGAGCCCAGAGATGTATATTGAGATCCCTACTGGTGAGTGGCCAGGCATCCCTTCAGTAATTCAAGCTATATTTTCGTTTGCTAGCTGTTTGTAGCACCCATGCAGATCCCTTAGTTTCCCTAGGACAGACAAGAACATCATTGCTAAGGTAACCAAATCCTTATCATCCCCGCATCATACCCAGTTAACTTTCCCCTTCACTCTTTTATGATAGATCTAAGAAGGTGAATAACTACTTTGCTTATTTAAAGCGTGTTCTTTCTGTCTATTGCCTCATTTGTTCTCTTTTTAGTGGTTTTTAATTAAAAGAACCCTGAAAATTACATTAAAACTGTGACACAGACAACAAAGTGTGACTGCCTTCAGACAATAACCGCTCTTCATTACTCTTTATCTGGAATTAATATGAAATAAGCACTTCAGTATAAAAAGTGTTACATTACAATAAAAATCCTTAAAAATATCTAATCCTAGATCACTTTACCCAGCATTTAATTAATTGTATGGTGTGTATTTAATAATGAAATGGCTACAGTTTTGGTACAACTGGATTTGAACCCAATCTGTATAATTGGCTGTGACAAAATTTTCCTCTTCATGCATTTTTATATGATTTTTCCAAGACAGTTTATTTCCTGTGCAGTACCATTAGTAAAAATTATATTCATTATTTGACATTACAGGGATTGTTGAGATCCATCTGTGCTGGGGATGGCCTCTAGATTCGATACCAAATTTGGCAATTTAGGCCAATTTTAAAACTAAAAGTAATTTGCAACTCTTTTGCATGCTGACTATGCATATGCTAGATGCATGTCCTTAAATAATTCTGTTTGTTTCTTAGATTTTAGAGTAAAAGATATGGTTGTGTGGATCATCGTTGGTGTCCTGTCATCTCTCATATGTTTAATCATGAGCTGGATAATGATTTTGAAAGGGTACAGGTAAGTCACCATTTTCACAATTGCATGGCATCCAAAATCACAGAAAACTTTTCAAAAATAGACTTCTAATATTTCCTTCGATTTCCTACAGCATTTGTCTTATCTTATAAACTATTAGTTACAGGTGTTTGACTTAATTTGCAACTTGTAAAGCAGTATTTCTGCTCCTTAGGGAAACCAGACTAAATTCTCAATTAGTAACGGTCTGTCTCTGTTAGATGTGACTAATCTTGGTTAGTCATGTATAATATTCAGCAAACATTACTTGGAGTATCCCTGTTCCTGTGGAAGACATGTCTTTGAGTTTTATCATAATTTCCTAAAGTAAACAATGTTATATTATGAGATTGTCTTTCTGCCAACCTCTGTCAATTTCCCAAATGATTTCTTACAATGCTGACTAATTTCAATCAAATTTGAAAGAGAAAAGTGTTGCAAAGACTATTGCTTTTGTTCAAGTCTTGCAAAAAATACTGGCTAATTAGAAGAAAGAGACAGAAACTGTGGTTGGAAAAGCCACATCCTTCACCATAATTCCTGTTTATCAGTAGTCAGCTGACAGTCAAGGGCGCACAGACAGGCCCACTCACCCTCCTGAACTGTGCCCCACTTCACTGTTTCTTGGCCAATGATGAATTTACAGTGGTATTAGAGAACTGGAGGTTAAGGGACAAACAACAATTAAAAGGACATTAGTAATTTTGCTTTTCCAGTTGAATAATTTTTGTACTGCTCATGTTTTTTATAAGTAGATCTGAGGGTACTTTATGAGCTGTAACTGGATTTGTGAATTACACAGCTTGAGAGGCAGACAGGAGACAGATGTCCAACTGAGATGCATAAGATATGAGAGAAGTGTTTTAAATCTCAGTCACATTCTGAAGAAATGGAAGTGAGACATGTCTGGATAGTGAGAAATGGTCTGTATTTACACCTGGTGTGTTTGTTCTGGTTTTTATTTTTTTTTAGAATGATGGCCTTTATCCTGCCACCAGTACCAGGACCAAAGATAAAAGGCATAGATACACATCTGCTGGAGGTGAGTACCACAGCTAACAGCAAAAGCATTCACCATTACTCACTTTTCCATATTATGTATGAGCAAACACAATTACCGTGGTAAAGTGTAAAACTGCTTCAATTAGTCAATGTTGAAAATAAGCACCACTTTCAGATAAACATGTGGAGGGTATGTTTGAGTAAGAGTTTTGCCTCACATTTGTAGCAGGAGGCTGTTTAAGAACACAGCTTGTGACTGCCCTGGGACACAAGGAAATGCCTCTGTGAACGTCCTAGTAGCTCTTATGGAAGATGGTCCCCACAGTCTCTTGCCATGCTGAAGAGGCAGGACATGTCTGCACTGTCATTCTCCTCCACTTCCTTCTTGTTAAACTCAGGAGACCCATACCTGCCAAAAGGTCCCTGCTCCTCCCACATTAGAAACATGAATTTTGGGATTGTGCCTCCGCACTGAGGAAACTCAGGAATTTTTCTTCCCTTCTTTCAATACTTTCTGCAGCAGTAGAAATCAGATTTAGGTCTAGCAATATAACTATCAAAGTGCTTGTATATCAAATATGTAGATTGTTCACAGTTGTTCTAGTCAGATAAACCTTAAGGCTGACAGTGAAAAATTATATCCTCTTCATTATACCTTCAGACAGGAAAATCTGAAGAATTGCTGAGTGCTCTTGGTTGCCATGGTTTCCCTCCAACATCAGACTGCGAGGAACTACTGATAGAATATCTGGAGGTAGAGGACAGTGAGGATCAGCAACTCATGCCAAGTCATGACACTCACAGTAAAAACACAAAAATTATACTGAAGGAAACAGACAGTGACTCAGGCCGAGGGAGCTGTGATAGCCCTTCTCTCCTCCCCGCGAAGTGCAGGGAATCCTGCGGCCTTCCATCTACTCTTCAAACACAAGATGTAAGAGCCAAACAAAGGAAAGGAGGAAAGGGGAGCTGGGAAGCTCAGTCTACGGCCTCAGAACAGAAAACACTCCCTTGTAACAGTGAGAGTACAAAGTCGTGCACGTGGCTGGCAGCTCAGTTACCCAGTAATCAGCCTGCTATGTTTGCCTACCACAGCACTGTGGAGGCATTCAAGGTAACACTGAACACCACAAATGTGAACATTTCACCACTTTTGGTGGGAAATGAAGAAAATCATCAGTCACTATATCCAATTGCTGAAACTGTCTATGATGATGTGGAAAAGATAAGCGAGATGGAGAATTCCAAAACTGACCAAACCGCAGTGCAGGTCAGGCAAAACCAACATAATGACAAGTCACCTTTCCTGAATCCTAAACTAATGGACTATGTAGAAGTTCATAGAGTCAGACAAGATAAGGAAGCAACTCTATTACTGAAACATAAAGAAAGTAGTGGAAAGACCAAAAAATGCACTGTTCCAGGAGCCAACAAAGAATATACCAAGGTCTCAACTGTTATGGACCATCACATTTTAGTATTATTGCCAGATCAGCGCACCCAGAACACACCTGTATCTCAAGAACCTGCAGCAGAAACATCTCAGAACCCTCAGCAAAGTCAAGCTGAGAAAAATACGAGCTACAGCACAACAACTCCCAGCGATTCCAAAGGAGACACCAGTGGATCAGACTACATGGACCCATCTTCCTTTATGCCCTCCTTTAAATAACATTTTAGTACAGCGCATGCTTAGTAGTTACACACAGTAAAACAAAATCACATAGCAAACAATTCTTTAAAAAAGCCCAGTCTCCAAAAACCTAGTCTCCTATGTGCATTGTACAGGTAATAAAATAATCTGTGGGTTGAGGGAATAGTCATGGGAGTAAGCCCTGGATCATTAGCACACATTTCTGAGACAGTGAAATGAGGCAATGGATCTTGTCCGTCATGAAAAATACATTGTAAAATAATTATTCAGCTCTGCAAAACTTCTGTTAGTTTATTAAGCCTGAGGAAACACTGCAGATTCAACAAAGATGAAAATTGTTATGGGTCAGTCAGCAAATCATAGTGATCTGAGCAGTTCCTATATTAGATAAATCACTGCTCAACAGTATTCTTACCTACAATGTATTTTCTTCTCAATGCATTCTGACACCAGATTAAGTTTTCTTTATCTTTTTTCTCAATCCTTGAGAAAAAAGGAGCTCTTGTATATGACAAATCATATATAAAAGAGAATATATTCTACAAAAAAGTAAAGGTTGTTACGGTAAAATAACACATTCTTTGAAATATATTTTTGCTTTTTTGTTCAATGTGACAGAAAACTGCATCCCATTCATATCCTAGTCCAGACAAACCAAAATGAAAAAAAGCAGGATGATCTCTGAAATACTGCCTTACTGTATATAATATAAAATTCTACTTTAATATAAGCCCATATGTTTAACAATCTATTTTTAAAGGCTATTTTTCTATTACCAAAAAAAGAGAAAAATAAAATATTTTTTAATTTCCCAATGCTATTTAGCTACCTAGGAACTTTTCTCTTTCCTTCTGCTGAAGCAGTAACAAGTAAAGCTATAATTTCTATACAAAGCATAAAATTAAAACTTTATACTAATTAAGAATATGAAGACATTTTAAAAATATATTTCAAATATATTACAGATATATTACTATTTGAATTGTAAATTCTTTGTTTCACAGGTTTTTTATTACCTGTAATTGTATAATTAAAATAGAATTTAGGTTTTGAGAGCCGAGCATCTTTCCCTGTGAATTCATACTCTGATGCCAATTGCAAATGAAATGGGGTTCTCCTGTATCCTGCACTTTTCTCTGAGCCTGGAAGGAAAGTTTGAAGTCAGATTTTTCATAACAAATTTATGAACATCAGTTTTGGAACCCAGCCTCCAAGGTCTGATTCAGAGCCCCACTGAAAAAGCAGTGGGAATGAGGAGACAAGTCCATGTACTTGGGCTGGCCGTGTGTCCCTGGAATAGCAAAGATCCATTCTGTCCCACGTAACTGAAGACAGAATCAAAATGATACTGTACTGGCTGCGAAGTTACTGTGGTCCTTCCTTCTTGAAACAAAAGTTTAATTTACTCCAGAAAAGTATGACCATGTGATGACTGATTAAAAGTGTGCCAAGTATTTAGCCAGCATCACTGGCTTCAGGGGAAAATGGAAACTTAAGGTGAGGGAATGGTCCTGTACCTGTGAAAGAAAGTGTATTTGATAGATGAGCTCACTTTTGTTAGTCTCCTTCCTGAACAGCTTTACTTTTCTCCATATTTTTATGATTTTATGTACTGAGCCAACCTTCCTGCGGTATCAGGTACCTGCTGCAGAGCCAGACAAAAGAGAATTTCAGATTTTGAAGGTCCCAGAAGGCCACATCTAATCTGGCAAATCAGATTCTCACCCTTTACCTTCAAAGCCATGGAACTGCTCAAGCACAGATTAGTAGAGCTGCCTAGCCTTTCCACGGGCAGGACTTTAGAATTTAATTAATTACCTGTGTGTCTATAAATATCTGTGGTAGTGCAGACTGTAACATTAGGGTGGCATCAGGTCTAGAGCCGATGTCCTCTGTACAGGCAACTGCCCGCTCTCAGAGGCTGATCAGAGCAGTCTGGACGCTCTGCTGGAGGTGTGGGAAGGTGTCTCGGATTCTTAATTCAGCCACTTATTTAACATGTGATGACATGAAGGGGCTATCAGCTGAACATAAAACTCTGTTCAGTCATATTTAACAGAATAATTTTACCATAGAGACACTGTTTGTAGTATAGCTTACAGATTTCTAGAGACGCTAGAAATACTGCAAAGAAACTACCGCGTTATGAGGAAACTTGCGTGTGTGGAAGTGTGTGAGCTGTGTCTGACAGCGTTCTATTTACCCTTCAGTTTTCTGACAGAATCTGATAGAGCTGATACGATCAGACACATTCTCTTTCTTTACACAGATAGCTCTAGCTGTGTTGTTTCCTACACCTAATGATGTGCATGAGGATATGCTGATCTGGGATGTATCTCGTGGTGCACAGAAGCTGTAGTATCTTATCAAGCCTTCAGCCTAAAGATGTTCCTTATAGAGTAGATCTTTTAGGTTAGAACACAGGTGACTACCCAGATATACCACAGCAGCGGGCTGTTCCTGTCCTATCTTTTTACCTGAGGTTACTTTTTACCTGAAGCAAGCAGACACAACATTTAGCAGATTTTAAGTGTATGATTCATCCTGCCTAACTGTAGGCATGTGTGCCTCCAATAATCCACAGAGAAAGAGAGTCAAGGAGTTTCTCTGCTTTGTCATAAACGAGTGCTGAAACTGCAAAATAGCTGTAGCCTAAATTACATCGTGTGGTGTTGAGCATCTCCCACCTTTGCTGATGAATGTCTCAATATGCCAAATCATCATGGCTCTCTGTGAAAAGGGAAAGTCAGCCACAGCGGAAAAGGGGCATTTGCTGGCTGCTTTGAAGTTTTGGGGGATTTGCTAGCTAAACATAATTTGAACACTTTGTCATAAATATATTTAATTCTTGAAGCTGAACAAACATGCAGATAGATTAATTTTCCCTTGGATTTGGTTATATTCTCCAAAACACCTTGTTACTCCCAGTGGCAGAGCTTCTGAGAGTGGCCTTAAACATCTGAAAGTACATTAAAAAAATTAAAAGTCAGGTTCTGTAAAATCAAAATAACCTTCAGTGTTTGGTCCTTTGAATGTTCAAATACTTAATTCTTTCTGTTTGCAACAGTATTTTTGCTTGCAAGTCTTTAAGCTTTTCATTAGGAAGTACATGAGTTTTTGCAGCAGTTCTACACAGTCAGTCTGTGCAAAATTATGACACACCAGTGGGGAAAAACAGGCTCTTGACACATCCTTTGATATCCAGAGAGATGACATATATAACGGAATTTACCCCAGGAACAGGGATCAGCCCTCTAGCTCCTGCACCATTAGTCGAATTTCTCACTTGGAATAATTATTTCAAGAATGACTTTTCAATGTCAAAGTCATCCATGTGTCATTTATAGTGTGAACTACTTTGCGAAAGCATAAAAGCCCTAAAACGTAGCATAGAGACTCTTCTACATAATTAATTTTATACAATTCCTAAAATTGAACATATATACTTCATTTAATTACCTTTCCTTCCGACTCAGACTAATTTTATTAACATTTTTTCTTCAGTATTGGCAAATATGATTCATTATCATAAATTTTTTTATTAGATTTTTTTTTTTTTAGCAGAGACACATTTTATGTACAATTTTGGTATTTCCATGTAATATTTCTGACTTTAAAAGAAAGACAAACTAATGAACTCACATGGGCTCACAAAGCTCAATATCACATATGATGAGGACTTTAAGTTTGGTCTTGGTAATACTATGTAACTATAAAGATAATTTAATAAAAATGCAGTGAATTAACCTTATATGATATTAGTAAGAGGATATATGTGTTTATGGAACAATCTGTAAAACAAATATGTAAAGATGATTTATGTCAAACCAGTGAACTCTGTAGTATATCTGTCTGTGTGTCTATGTTTAAATGGCTGAAAAATAGACAGCTGCTTTAAATGTCATTCAAGTAGTCAAAGTGTAGTGGCAGCAGGTGTTCAAAACGAATAAGCAGATTTTTTTTGTGCTCTCTGAAGCATTGTATATCTGGGGTTTACATCATGAAGCCTGTAAGTGTATTTCGTAACACCATGATAACTGTGAACGATCTGAGGGTGTTGCGCAAGGAAACTGACGTCATGTAAGCCAATTGATAGACATCAGACATCTTCTACAAAGCCATAAAGACAAATAAAGTGAAAAAAGTGTCATGATATCAGGCATCACATTCTCAAATAATTGCTACCTCAGATTTTTTTTTTCTCCCTTTAAAAGGCAGGCAAAAGCATTTTGCTTTGGTGTAAATTTGTGACTCATTCTATCAAGAATTAAAAAAATCTTATTTGTAAGTTCAAATTATTTTCCTTAACAAACAGCTTGTCATGGAAACATTACTTGTGTTGCAGTGGTGGTATGAGGATGGGATATTTGAGATGTGTAGCAAAATTAAATGTTTTTAATATGGGGGGAAAAAAAACCTAAAGCAAATTCCATTTTGTAAGGAAGTCCTTGGTGCCCAGATTGGCAGTCAAGCATCAGTCCCATTCCTGACCTGAGAAGTTTTTCGCCACTACCTGCATTCCCAGGTCTCTAGGATTGAATGAGCTAATGTTCCAGAGGTGCTCTCATTCCGGATCTCAGCCATGGAACTTAATATTTATCAATACTTGCTATTTAGAATTACCTCGTTTTAACTGAGTTCCTAGGAAGCAAACCTTTCAATTCCGTCTCTAAATGAGCAAAAATGGAAAGCCCTGCTCTCAACTATCTCAAACCCTCACGCTAAAATCAGGCTCCAGTTGCTGTGGGTGTGGAAAGATGGACTGAATGACAATAATTTGAACAACCTTGTGGCCCTGCCTTGAAAACCATTTTGAAATAAATCAGGGATTTTCTTTATTTTTCTGGTGTATGTCAAGCAGGAAAATAAAGATAAATGGATGCCTAAATACATAATACATGGGGATATAAAGAGCTTAAATATCGTAGAAGCACTGAATTGTTTAGGCTGGAAAAGACCTATAAGGTCATAGAGTCCAAAGTCCGGCCAAGACCACCACTAAGTGACAGGACGAGGGACGAGGTTGCTGCACGTGGCAGATTGGAAAAGGAGCACAGTCACTATGGGATGGTACATGCCAGATGATGAGAGAAAAAGTGCATTTTGACTACAGCTGAGAAGAAGCGGGAAGAACAGAACATGACAGCAAAAAACTCAAATGTAAGAATAGATAGTAAAAAATGAGAACTAGCAGAACTGAGAGGAGTGATAAATGAGTTAGTAAGGGTAAAAAAAAAGGAAGAGAAGAACATACTTTTGTATCAAAAGTGAGAATATGTATAGCTACCACAGAAGCAGTAAAGCTTTATGAAATGCTAAAGAGTTGGCAAAATCAGCTACTATGGATCAGCTGTTACACATGAGCAGAAAAAGTCCTATATATGAGAAGTGGTCATTCATTTTCTACCAGTTATGGGATTTTTCTTCCCCATATCTGACATTGGTCCCAGGCAAACACAAAACTTGAAGAGTCAGGCTCAGCATCTGACCTGCAGTTGCATTTCCCACATTTCTAAGGGAAAAAATGGAGAGGAATAAAGTGTACCACACTGTTTTTATGAGCAATCTTCTGTTTTTCAGACAGATATACAGGTGAGGTTTATTTATCCATTTACATTGTCCCACACACATGCCTACCATTCTTAAGCATTGTTCTGTTTTTATTTAGTATACGTAATGCAATGACCTAGAAGCTCCAAGAGAAAAAACACTTTGGGGATATTACTAAGCAGTCTCTTGGCATTTCTGGGCATTATTTCAGTTTGTACCAGTGACAATGTATCTGTTAATATTTTCCTTAGTCAGAAAGTCTCTATCTTGGTGATAAATTCTGAAAATTACCAAGTTAGGCTTAAAATGCATCTCTTCAATATAGAGGCACTATTGTATCTGTTGGAAGTAGTTAAGAAAAATACCTGAATTAGTTGTGTGGTCTCTTACAGTGCTGATATGCTAAATGCTGATCTTATACTCAAGATGTTGGTGCATAGAGCAGTTAGATATAAAAAAAGTCTTTTTTTATATATTCCTCTTTTTGGAAGGTTTATTGTCCTTTTCTACTCAGTGATGCTGCTTGTCTCAGATCTTGACATTATTTAACTATTTTTTTTAACAATGCTGCATTTGGATCTATTTTTGTGAGCTGCTGAGTACCTTCACCTCATTTCGACATCAATAAAAATTGAAAGATTTCATTTCAGTTCCTGCAATGGTTTTTAGAGACTTGTAGCACTGAGCAGAATTTTTTTAGAGGATGCTGCAAATCATTGTACAAGTCACTTGTAGAAAATATCCCTTCGGTAGGATGGAAAACTATACATGTCTAGAAAAAGGCAGATTTTTATACAGGCAGAACTATAATGGCATATCATATTTTTTAAGATTCATAATGCTGTAGACTATTCTTAATTCTCATCCCTCTGCCCTTCGTTCCAAAAGGGAGAGGAAACTACTGCTCAGCTATATTCAGAAAGAGCTCCTGGGCTGCTTTATTGTGGTTTGTTTTTCATTTTGGAAAGTAATTTTTTTTTATTCTGACTACAAAAATGGTTCATCACCTGATATAATACAACCATCAGTCTTATGTATGCGTTATATTGCTCAGAGATACTCAGCACTATCTTGGCTTCTGAAAACTTTTTGTTGTGCTTTGGGTATGTTTTAGTCATTGTGTAAGATATAGCAATACTGAGGGCACTGTTAGGAAAAAGTACAGTCCAGAAAAAAACATGTTAGCAGTCATTAACTAATTGTATTTGCTCAAAATTCTGGTGTGCTGTTAACTGAGGGTAAAAGTCTCTGGAACTCTCTTGCCTTTAATTGTGCCAGCAGTCTCTCAAAGAAACAAAAATTGCATCTTCTGATTAATATCCAGAATAAACAGTGTATTTTTAGCAGAGAAAGAGATGACCCAATATTTAGAGCAAACTTATTTCCATTTGCATAAACCATTTCATTGGTAGATTTGCAACACAAGCTACAATTTCAGAATTTGTATGCAATGTGGAACATGAGAGTTATTGCAGTGTCATTACTGTAGCAACAGAATGACTTTAAGCACAATTATTCTATCAACCAGATCCAAATTTTTTTGTAAATTTCTAAAATACAAGAAATTTTAAGAATTAGATTTCATATGTAGTATGTACATTGTTTAGAGAATACTGGTATAAAAGTAGTTGCTCAGGAATTCTTCATTGTTTCTAAGTATATCTAAAGGAAAATGCTTTCAAAAACATTTTTTAAGTTCTTAATATGGAAAATGCTGGCTTTACTAAAATGTTAGTGTTTTCACTCGTAAGATCAATATTGTTATGAAGTCTGTAGCTTTCTGATGAATTTTTTGATCTTTTGTCATTGTAAAATCTCTTTGCAATGGTGTTCGCATTTCAACTTAATAAAAGTTCGTGAATAAAATTCTCAAATTATGTATTTCTTCATGATATGCAGGACTTCTAATATATAATGTATAGAAAGAAAAAGGAAAATCCAGACACCCAACACAGTCTATAGGGCAGAATCCTGCTGCCCTCCATGGGGCAAGCTCCATGATACATGTGTGTTTAACCAGCTTTGTGTGCACTGAGCAATTGAACCAGGTGACACAGATGGCTCACGTGCTAGGTTTTGTGTTTCTTTGTGGCTCATTGTGTTGATGTAAATTATCTTTATCACTGAAATTCAGGAATTTAAAGTTAGCAAAGGTAAAGTTTGATCAAGAAATTTGAGGGTTTGGGGGAATCCTAAGGTGTGTGAGCACTGTCTTTGTCCATAGAAGGTACGGATCTCTGACCCTTTACATCAATATTGGGCAGTTTTCCTGCAAAACTGGCGTCACCCCTTGGGCTACATGTGGTCAGCCTTCCTCCTTAGGAGCAGGCAGGGTCATCAAAAACCCTGTGAAATAAATACCTCTCACTGGCAACTGTGTCTAGTTACAGTGTGTGCCAGTTACTGTTTCAGGAAATGCCACCTTGAGCCTTGTAGTTCTTAGTTCCTAAGTACTACAAGGATGTGTTGGTTTTGGCCAGGGCAGAGTTAATTTTCTCCACGGTGGCTGGTATGAGGGTGTGTTTTGGATTTGTGCTTAACACGGTGATGATAACAGAGGCGTTTTTGTTGTTGCTGAGCAGAGCTTACAGAGAGCCAAGGCCTCTTCTTGGGTGCATGGGAGGCTGGGAGGAGACACAGCTGGGATAGGTGACCTCAGCTGACTGAAGGGATATTCCAGACCATGTGGCATCATGCTCAGTATATAAAGTACTGAGTAAAGACAGGACATTTGGAATGATGGTGTTTGTCTTCCCAAGTCACAGTTTCACATGACAGGCCCTGCTCTCCTGGAGATGGCTGAACTCCCACCTGCCCATGGGAAGTGGGGAATTAACTCCCTGTTTTGCTTTGCTTGCATGTGCGGCTCTTGTTTTCCCTATTAAACTCTCTTTACCTCAGCCCTCGAGTTTTCCAGCTTTTACCCTTCCCTTTCTCTCCCCAGTCCCACTGGTGGGAGACTGAGTGAGTGGCTGTCTGGGGCTTGGCTGCTGGCAGGTGATGGAGGAAGGCAACAGAGCTTCCCACTTATCCCTTCCCTGTAGGAGGTTGTGCTACACCTCTTCACTGGCAAAACAAAACAAAACCAAATAAAGGGAAGAAATGGCTCATCAATTTCTCTCAGCATGTCTCAGTCTCTCCTCATCCACCCAGATGTATTTAACATAACAGAATTCACAGAATCATATACTGGGTCAGGTTGGAAGGGCCCACAGTGGGTCATGTGGTCCAATCTCCCTGCTCAAGCAGCGTCATCCCAGAGCACACAGCACAGGATTGCATCTGGACAGTTCTTTAATATCTTCATGAGGGAGACAGAAGGAAATCTCTTCCACTTCACAGTCACACACACAGTAAGGAAGTTCTTCCTCATGTTCAGGTGGAACTTCCTGTGCATCAGTTCCTGCCCGTTGTCTCCTGTCCTATCGCTGGGCACCACTGAGCAGAGCCTGGTCCCTCCTCTGCCCCTTCCCTGCAGACACTGATGGACATCAATGAGGTCCCCTCTCAGTTATTCCTTCTTGAGGCTGAACAGGCCCAGCTCCCTCAGCCTTTCCTTGTAAGAGAGATACTCCAGTTCCTTCATCACCTTTGTAGTTCTCTGCTGGACCCACTCCAGGACCCCCAGATCTCTCTTGTGCTGCTAAGCCAGAACTGGGCACAGGCTCCAGGTGAGACTTCACTTGGGCTCAGCAGAGGGGCAGGATCACCTCCCTTGACTGCTGGCAGTGCTCTTCCTAGTGCATCCCAGGATTCCATTGCCTTTCCTGGCCACAGGGGCACTGCTGGCTCATGGCCAGTTTGCTGTCCACCAGGACCTCCAGGTCCTTCTCCACAGAGCTGCTTTCCAGCAGGTCGGCCCTCAGCCTGTGCTGGTACCCAGAGTTGTTCGTCCCCAGGGGCAGGACCCTGCATTTGCCCTTGCAGAATTTCAGACAGTTCTTCTCCGCCCATCGCTCCAGCCTGTCGAGGCCCTTCTGGAGGACTCGCAGTCAAACTGTGTCAGAAGACTCGGGATGGGACAACGCAGGGTGACATTAAGGGGACAGCATGGGATGACACCAGGGGCAGAGCACGGGATGAGAGCAGGGGCAGAGCACGGGATGACGCCGGGGACAGCACGGGATGAGAGCAGGGGCAGAGCACGGGATGAGAGCAGGGGCAGAGCCGGGATGACGCCGAGCACAGCACGGGATGACCCCGCGGCCAGCCCGGTGTGTCCGGCCGGCTCGCAGCGCACGTGTCGGGGCGGTGCCGCTGCCCGGGACGGGCGGACATGGCGGGGCGGCTGCGGAGGCTCGGCAGCGGTGAGGGACCAGCGGGGACCGGAGGGGACCGGCGCGGGGGTGTCGCGGGGGGCGCGGTACGGCCGGTCTGCCGGAGCTGGGCTGGCCGGGTCTCGCAGGGGTCCCTGCACCCGCTCCGTGCAGATTTGGGATGGATGGCAGCACCGTGCCTGTACGCGGAGCAGTGCGGGGTAGAAGCACTTTCGGTGTAACTGCAAATCCCTTGGGAAGAGTTCCAGGGGCAGAACTTCCCTAACTGGTGGGTTTTCAACTAGTTTTTTGAGACTGGAATCGTGTAGATTCTTGATTCATTAGTGCTGTAACTGGTTGTAAGGGAAGTGACATTGTATATAATTAATTTCAGGAAATTTTGTTTTTCAGTCATTTGCATTTCATATGTGTTTTAGAAATTGGTTAAAACCCTAGACTTTTAAAAACAAATGTGTAACGCTCAGCAGACAGTGTTCTAGGTACAGAAAGAGTGTTTTAAAATAACTCTTAGCAGAATCACAGAGTCACAGAACGGGTCAGGTTGGAAGAGCCCACAGTGGGTCATCTGGTCCAGCTTCCCTGCTCAAGCAGGACCATCCCAGAGCACACCGCACAGGACTGTGTCCAGACGGATCTTGGATGTCTTCAGTGAGGGAGACTCCAGAGCCTCTCTGGGCAATCAGGTATCTCTTTCTGATACCTGCTGAATTGCATCTGCAGTTATATGAAAGGCAGGACGGTGTGATGTTCCCAGGATTTTGGAGCAAGGATGGAAGACAGCAGTTGGAGTTGTCAGGACCCTAAGCACAGCTCATGTCCCCTGAGGAGCCTCACCCGGGGCTGTACCCCCTGCCCAGGAGCCCTGATTCATCTCTACGCTGAACCTTCAGTCCCTGCCTCAGCTGAGCCGTGAGCCTTGCCACCAGTCCAGCCCTGGCTCTGTCTCCTGGATGGACCTTGGACTTGTGCTGTAGCCTTGTGTCCAGCCCTGTCTCTGGCCCCATCCGCTGCTGCTCCTGCCTGGGTGCCCTGGGTGGGCCCTGGCCTGACTCAGCTCTGTTTATGCGGGGCATTCTCAGTGAACCCTGCTTTGCCCACCTCGTTCAGGTCTGTTGGGCCTCTGCCCCACTCCTGGGAGCACTGCCTGTGCTGCAGTCAGCCTGGGCTCCTGACTGTAGAGCATTCACCCACTGCTTCCAGAGAAGGACTTGTATTAGAAACAGTTTTTATTTTTAAAATAAAAATTCTTCTTCTGTCAAAATAGAAGCCCATGTGAAACTGAAAACTTGAGTTTTAATGGATGAGACATAAATGTCTTTTTTTAAAAATTACATATATTCTGCCTGTTATTTATTTTTCCCCAAAGAAAACCTCTCAGACCAAAGAAAAAACCCTCCAAAACTTTCTGTGGCTGTAGCTCCTGTGTTCTCTGAACAAGCTTATTGAGCAAATCTTTTAGATTTGTGCTTTGCTAAGTGATAATTCTCTTCTCTTGTAGTTGCCTTTAGGCAGCAGAAATGGAAAAGTTCTGTCTCCACACAAGCAAAAATGCCTCCTTGTGATTTTGTACCTGAAAAATATGAAGTAAGTCATGGATACTACACTGAATTTAAATAAAACTGCATTACTGGTTTTGAGTGATAGGCTCATCTGCTATTAATAATTGGCCATTAAATATGATCATAACATTTGCTTCTTCGGGCACAACTCAACTGCTACAACCAGGATATAACTTGTAGATGTACCTGTGTGACAAATCTGTAATTTCTGCATTGTTCATTTGAAAACATTTTAGAAAGAGGTACTTGCAGAGCAGCAGCCTTTTTTCAAAAAGCTGAGTTTCAGAGGTTTGTAGAACAGCCTTCTATGTGCCAGAATTTGTTACCATCTCAGTCCTGTAGACAGCTGTGTAATCTGTGTGCTCCACTACAACTCCATGAGTGTGGATCTTTGGAAGGCACAGATGGATACTGACTGTTTTATTCCGCTCAGTCCTATCCGTATGAACGCATGCAGAGGATCCGTGAACAAAATATTGCTCCTTCACTGAGAACATATTACAAGAAGCCACTGCTGCTGCACCAGGGACACATGCAGTGGTTGTTCGATCATGAGGGACGGAGATACCTTGATCTCTTTGCTGGGATTGTCACTGTCAGTGTTGGACACTGTCACCCGTAAGTGTGTTGCTTTTTGAGTTATGGTATAAAATATAGGCAGAGACACCTATGTTTGTTTTGCTCTTCACTAATCTGCAGCACTGTGGGCCTAAAACCAGAACATAATTAACTGAATTGTCATGTATCAGAGTAAGTTCAATTCCTGCTGCATTTTGAGGAATTCATTAATTCGGTGCACCTGGCACACGGTGCAGCATCTGCATTTGCAGAATCAATAGCACAGAGGTATGTGCATATATGAGTGTGGAATTCAGTGCCTTTGTCTCTCCTTTGCTACACGCAGGAAGGTAACTATGGCTACCCAGAAGCAGCTGGCTCGCCTGTGGCATACCACCAATATCTACATGTACCCACCAATCCACGAGTATGCTGAAAAGCTAACTTCTCATTTTCCAGATCCACTGAAGGTAAATTGCTTCTGACTGGAGCTGGGGCTGGTGAAGAGGGTGTCTGTTTATAAGAAGTATTTATTAAATAATTGAGAGCCATGATATCTCTAGAGAGAAAATCTGTATGGGGAGTACAGACTGTCAGTTAAAGAGCATGAAGGCCCTCAGGGCCTTTTCTTTAGACCTAGCTGTAGACAAGCGCAATATCCCCAATTCCTGTTCTGTTTGTTTTCTCCCCCCACTTGTCACTGTGAAGAGGCATTGCCAGCTTAAAAATTACTGAAAGAAATAAGTAGATGTTTACCATTCTTATATGTAGCCAGCCTTAATTTTCTTGATCTCATGAAAATTCACAGTGAGAAGTGTTTGACCGTATTTTGTGTACTTTACTTTACTGTCATTTTACTTTACTGACATTTAAATAAATAAAACACGTAATTGTCACATTTCATATGCAGCAAAACAGTAAGAAAAATAATTTTTGTTTTCAGGTAAAATAAATTGATGATAAAATGAAATCGGTCTAGCAGAAGAGTACGAATCTGCTGTAATCCTTAAGATGGAATGAGAGTAAAAAAAAAAAATTTAAAATGTGTCATGCTTAGGTTTGACCCAACACTTTAATTTCTTTCAATCAGAATTCCATCTTAGGAAAAGCTTTGAGATTTTTCTGTACTCTCCCAGAGAACATCAGTTAAATCTTTGTTCTCATTCACAGTGTAAGGGCAACACTAATTTTATTATGGTGAGGTCACCCTGTGGCAGTGCTAGGCTATATCTTATTATGTTGTTAAGGGACATGGTCTGATGCTGAAGAATGTTTTTGTGCTGTATTGATCCCAGGCGTTCTCCCACAGGTGGTTTATCTCACCAACAGCGGGTCGGAAGCCAATGATTTAGCTATGTTCATGGCAAGGCTGCACACCCGTAACTTCGACATCATCTCTCTCAGGTAATGCTGACAGAGCTTTACAAAACTCATCTGTGTGTGTGATCACTCTCTACATGCCTAAACCAAGAAATCGCAGAGAACTCTTTCACCCCAGGTCTGCAGAGGAGAATGGCATAAAATTACTTTATTTGACAACCAGGAGCTGAAGTTTTGATAGAGTATGCTAGCACTAGTTTGCAATAAAAATGCAACCTGCAATTTTTGCTTGTGTTACCTAGAAAATGGTCTGATGTCTGTGTTCAGGGTGTGCTTTCATAGGCTTTTGTTCATGGCCAGAGCAAGATTGAGCAACTGCTACATTCTTCCCTCGTTTCCCTTCTGCAGTGCCCCTTTGTGAGGGGTGCAAAGGTACCTCTGGAACAGCGGTGCAGTGAACCTCAGCAGGGAACTGCTCTGGCTGGGAGCTGGTTTTTGTTTGTTTGCTTTGCTTTGTTTTTCTGTCAGAGCCCTGAACCACAGTTCACTGCACAGGTACACAAACAGCTCTTCTGGCTTAATTCCAGGGATGGAGCTGGGCTAAACACCAGTACACTGTAAACACCAGCGTAAACAGTTCACTTTACTGCGCAGCCCAGAGAGCCTCAGATACTAGAATAAAAGGCTGTGTTAATGAAGAGCTGTATTTTTCTGTTACTGTGTTCAACAGAACACTGGGTACCTACCTTGCTTGTGTATTCTCACTAACCAGTTCTGATTTGTGTATAAAACTGACAGCAAACCACCATTTAGTTTAATGATTGACAGCATCTGTTAGAGACAGCAGCTGTTTCCAAGACTCAAAGGACAGAAATGTTTTCTCTATAGGGATCAGGTGCTACAGCAGATCTTCATGAGGCGCTGTCTGAATTGCTGTTGGTTCCAATCACTGTACTCACCTCCTTGCAAACGCTTCTTCACAATATTAATATTTGAAATTGCAGTCAGAGTCAAAAGGCAGAGCAAAAAAATGGCAGTAGGAATCTTCTTAGTTTCAGTGCCACAATGCACATTTTTCCCAACAATTTGTAGCTCAGAAGCGTGCCTTCTCCAAACTGATATTGCTCCAGACACTTCTTGGAAATGAGTGATGTTGATCTGCTTTATTTGTTTGAACAGAGGGGGATACCACGGAGGCAGCCCTTACACGTTGGGTTTGACATCTCTGACTCCTTACAAGCATGGTGTTGCCAATGGCTTTGGCTGTACAGCTGTGAGATTTTTATTTTTATTTTAACATTCTGGGTAACTAACAGCTTATTTGAATATTTCAGCAATTGCTATGTTTTCTGCCCTCAAGTGCTTTATGGTCACTAATCAAAACTGCAGTGTAGCTGTTTCTGCTGCATAAGTTCAACGAGAGCCAGAATCCCCTTTTCGTCTGTGTATAGCTCCGTAGTTAAAATTTTGAGGTGGGACAGCCATAACGCGAGTGGTCATGATTTGCAGTTCTCTAGTCACGCTTGATGCTTGCATGGGAGTCTGTGTAAGGAGCAAAATGATGTTCTGAACCCCTTTTTTCAGGTTTGTTTCGGCAGATCTGTGCAAAGCTGCTTTCAGATGGTCTGGGGCAGATCCTTCACTGTAATGAATAGGAACCCTATTTCAGCGAGACAGGAGACATATCTGTTAAGGAGATCCACTGAGGTTAAATGACAATAGGTTATGTCCCTGCCCTTGAGCAGATGGGAGTAACTTTCTGTCTAGAAGCTAGCATTGGTGACCCAATAATTACAGGTGACAGCTCAGCCACAGTATTAACCATAGGAAGGCTCATTCACAGCAACTTCCCAGCTTGTCTCAGTGAGTGGCCTGAAGTCATATTTTCAGCATGCAGGGATTTCAGCAGCAGCAGCAGGGATTAGAAAGCTGCAGTTGTCTCTATTAGATCTGCCTGCCTCCCTCTATTTTGCAGATTTTTTCATACATCAGATTACTGAAATGCTACCAGCAACTCTTAAAATGCTGGCATTACTCTTTCCTAGCCAATATGCTGACTAAGTTAAAGAACAAAAGAAGAAAAAAATCAGTTCAGTGACTATTGCTGGAATAGTCTAAACTTGTCGGTCCCAAAACTGTCTTTGTTCCACCAGTTTGTGAGGCGGAAATTTGGTGCTATTCCCAAGTGTTCTTTAGAAAAATTCCTTGAACTCTGTTTGCCTCTTGACTCTAACAAGTGGGTTTTTTTGTTTTGCCATTAGTCATTAGATCAAAAGATCTCTTAGAAAGGTGTCATCAAATCTGTAGCTATTTCTCTTATGCTTGACAGACAATGTTACCAGATGTTTTTCGTGGTCCATGGGGCGGCAGCCATTGTAGAGATTCTCCAGTGCAAACTGTTCGAAAATGCAGCTGTACTGAAGGTTGGTCCATAAAAAAAATTTGGCTTTCAGTAACAAAATACTGGAGGGCTGTGAAAATAGGTTATAGTTACCTCCTCAAGAAAAGCAGATGTCTGGTTAGGTTTTGCAAGGGCAACCAAAGAAGATATTGCAGAGAACCTCACGATGCTGCATCCCAATGGGAAAAATTTGGGACAGATGACACCACATTCTCAGATTTCCTCTTGAAATCTCAGTCTTTTTTTCCAGTATTTGTCATTATCACCTCTGGAAGCTGTGGAACTCACTTCAGCACATCTGGAAGAACAGAAGTGTTGATTGCTGCTGTTTCTGAAGTTCTGACAGCTTTCCAGCTTTTGTATTGGAATAAAGAAAATAGTAAGGAAAACCTGCAGCCAGCAATAGGCAGAAGTCTTCCATGGGGAAAAACGTTCAACATGAAACACAGTGTGAACTCTCCTCTACTGCTCTGCAGCCAACAATTCCAATCAGTTTTTCTCCTGCTTCAACTAACACTTTTCAGTATTTTAATTCACATACACATGTAACAGAATGTTTTGGTTTTAGCTTTGCCCTCCCTAGTGAATGGGAGCATTGGCCATATTAATTGCTCTGTCCTTTATGAACAGACTGATATGCAGCTGTATTCTCCACAATCCTCCTACCTGCACTAACCATAGAGTACGTGTCGTTTAAGAGGAAAGAAGAGACTCTCTCCTTTGATGTTTAGCCTTCTCCTGTTCATTTGAGAGGTGGTATTAACCACGCAGTCACATAATGCTTGTTGCTTCGATGTGTAATTTCATGAAGCTAGTTTTGTGTCATAATAAGTCCCTTCAAACTGTTTCCTCTGTAAACAGGTGCATGTCTTGCAAAAGACCAGTACATTGAACAGTTCAAAGATACTCTGAATACCTCAGTGCCCAAGACAGTAGCTGGATTTATTGCTGAACCAATTCAAGTAGGTAGTTCGCTGTTTCTCAAGTGTGATAGCACAAATAGTGATTACTCAAATCTGATATTCTTTAGCTACAACCTGAACATAGACTTTTGCTGATTTTTACTGATTTTTTTAATGCTTTAAACACTTAAACGTTTGAAAGATAGGATGCACTGCCTTAAAATTTCAGCTGTTTTCACTGACTTCAATGGAGCTAGAATTTTTCTCATGAAATTAAACACAGAATCATGATTAAATATTCACATTTCTTCTGCATTTAAACAGTGAGTATGATGGATGCTATACTTTGGTTTCTATTATCTCCTTCCAATTTTCATTAGTATTTCTCTAAACTTTTAACTCAACCCCCTTCCCCCTCTTTTAGTCATGTGGTCCACTGTACGTTTAACAGCTGTCCAGCAACTGGTGGCCACAGGATTCATTCTCCTAATGTTTCACCCTACGTTCACAATTGCTGTACATGTGGTTCTTCAACAGGAAAAATAGAGAATCTATCCTGGGCAAAGAAAACTATGTGAGAACTGTGACTACAAGGAAAACTGGAGCAGTTCTCTGGTTTTGCTGTTTTCTAAGCACTTACACACTTGAGTCTAAAAAGCTGTTCTGGTCCAGCCGTAGGGTAGAGTTGAATTTCCGATCCAAATGCAAACTGCCAAGGTGAAAAGACGTTGAGGAGGTAATGTTGTAAATAAATAAACCACAGAAGGAATGTGAATTCTCTGGTCAACTCCATCAGCAAACACAGTTTCTGGGTTTCACTGTGTGTAGATTTTCAAGGTCCTTGCTTTGGCAGTTTATTGTTAATTGACTTGGTCTTACAGTGATCATGGCCTCACAAACACTCATGCCAGCACAACTAAAGGAACAGCAGGCAGCACTGTGGAATGGGAATGCGTGACCTGAGCAGGAGCTTTTTGAAGCGGTTTCATTGCTGGAGCCAGAAGCTTAAAATAGTCTTGCTGTTACCTGAGGGCTGCTAGGTTTTTCTCCCCAAGCAGAACTCCAGTTTCCTTGTTTGCTCCTTGAAGGCATTGTGTTTCTCTCTTGGCAGGGTGTTAATGGAGCTGTTCAGTACCCAAGAAATTTCTTAAAGGAAGCTTATCAGCTGATACGGGAAAGAGGAGGCCTTTGCATTTCAGATGAAGTGAGTCTGATTTTTTTACGTAAGAATTCTAGAGTGGGGTACCTCTGAAAGTTACCATAAAAGAATTCAAGTGAAGCCTGGAAGTGAAATGGTATGCACTTCATAGCTTAAGTTTAACAAGGTGTTAAACTGCATCTTTCCAAGCATAGGAGCCTCCCAGTTTTTACTGCCTCTATTCTCATTTGGGGGAAAGGTAATATTTGTAGCAGACTTCAGTCCTTACCTTGTGGGAGCAGTAAATTTGCACAAATATGCAACAAATTATACTTGTGATGAGAAATTTGTCAAAATAATCCTTCCTTTTATGAGTATTGTTGACATACGTGAGATATAGAAGAGAGTTGATTCCTGTACATCTGCAAATAAGTTTTAGAAATTGGATTTTCTTAGCTAAAACAATATTAAAATAGTATCAAATGCTTCAAATGCCTTTACATTTCCTCTCCACTTTGAAATGGAAGCTGCATCTTATTTGTGCATCTCACCAGGCCTAAGACATGATGACATGTTATCACATGAACGAAAATCCCAATTCCAATAAAAAGCATTTTGTGCAGAGCCATCTGAATAAGGATCCTAATACAATTTGACTCCAGATGTAGTCGCTGTTTAATGCGAATCAGTAACAACAGAAAGACAAGAACAGAAACTATATCATGAAGCATGAGAAAGTGATGGGTATTTCTCTGAATTTTGCCTTTGAAAGGTACAGACAGGATTTGGACGGACAGGCAGCCATTTCTGGGGATTTCAAACACATGGCGTAGTCCCTGACATCGTTACTTTGGCGAAAGGAATTGGTAATGGCTTCCCAATGGCAGCTGTTGTTACAACAAAAGGTATAAATGTTCTGTTCCGCTATGACGTAAAATAGAGTAATTGCAAAATGTACAACAAAATAATTATTTACTGAGAAATCTGGGTTGAAAAGCTGAGTGTTACTTACAAATTTTATCTCAATCTATCTTTTGACAGATGAATCGGACCCTCATTACATCACTTGTTTCACCACGTGTTGTGCTATATCAGTACCAAGCTGTATTTACATAGGGTTAGTTGTATAACCAAAGCAGGAATGAACTTGTGAGTTAGTAGAACTGGTAAAAGAGCCTGGAAATCCTCACTGAATTCACTGTTTTACTGATAAACATACTGTGAGTAAATAGGGCAGGATGTTACCCAGCTGCTTGATTCCTACAAATGGCTGGTTCAATCTAGTGAGGAAAATCTGTAGCTGTCAGGTAACAGCATATGTTAAAAGCACGCCTTTTAAAAAAAGTTTTGTTTTGGCATCTGCTAGACACTATAGTTTGCACAGACTGCTTTCAGGAAATCTTGCTGTGTTGTCTCCAGTAGCATCAGAGCTGAACCACAGCAAATGTAATTGCTGTTACAGTAACAATTGTTAAAGCAATTAAGTACAGTTACCAAACAAGGCAGACCAGGCCACCAAGATGATCAGAGGGGTGGAGCACCTCTGCTCTGAGGAAAGGCCGAGAGAATTGGGATTGTTCAGCCTGGACAAGAAAAGGTTTTGGGGTGACCTATTGTGGCCTTCCAGTGTAAGAATAATGGAGAGGGACTTTTTACAAGAGCATGGAGGAACAGGACAAGGAGGAATGGCTTTAAACTGAAAGAGATTATGTTTAGATTGGACATTAGGAAGAAATTCTTCCCTGTGAGGGTGGTAAGACATTGGCACAGGTTGCTCAGAGAAGCTGTGGATGCCCCATCCCTGGAAGTGTCCAAGGCCAGGCTGGATGGGTCTCTCAGCAACCTAGGATAGTGGGAGGTGTCCCTGCCCACAGCACGGGGGTTGGAACTGGATGGTCTTTAAGGTCCCTTCCAACCCAAACCATTCTGTGGTTCTGTGATTCTGTGATTCTATGAACTGATGGAATAACCAATGTTGTTCTTTTTCTTTTAGAGATTGCGAATTCCTTGGCTCAAAACCTTCACTTTAATACATTTGGAGGAAACCCTTTGGCCTGCGTAGTTGGAGCTGCAGTTCTGGATGTAGGGAGAACATTACATAAATTTATCTATACCACAAGTTTTTTGTATCAAAAAAAGAAAAAGTGAATGGATAAATGTCTATGTAGGCAATTTTTAAAATAACTAAATAAAGTGCATAAACATACGCATGTATACATGCACAGCCAGTGTGCCCTATGCACAGGAAAAATCCTGATTAGTTTAATTGCAAAAATTTTCAAATCTCTAGAAAGAGCAAGAGCCCTCTACTTACAATTTCAGAATCATCTTTATCTCCCTTAGGTTCTTTACTTTGTTAATAAAATTGTCTCAAAAGCCTTAGCTAATCCTTTCATAGCACTACACAAATCCACAGCTAAAGCAAATCTATTTTCTCACACACATGCTTAACAAAATTTTTTAACTCAACAGCTTTTGCCTTATGCTTAAAAAAAACCTTAATGACCAGACAGTTAAAAATACCTACGGTCAGAATTCCTTTTGGAAAAAAAATCCCTCATGAAAAACAAAATAGAAAAATTTGCAATATGTTTCACTTATTATCCAGTAGAAAGTCAGTCAGTGGGTAGTAGGTCCCTATTTAATTGTCTTGATTATGTACAGACTATTCATTCCTGAAGCTCACTTCATTGCAGCAGACACTGTTTCTATTCAGGTTACTTTCCTGAGTGGTTTGGGGGGTTTAAGCTATTAATAAGACGGATGATTGTATAAAGAACCCATGTTTTGGGGTTTTTCGACTCTGAAGTAACTTGGAGCTGGCTCTGAAATAATTCCAAGGAGATTGTTAGATTCAGGAGGAATAAAATGGAGTTGAAAGAAAAAAAAAAGAAAAGTAGAAACAACAACTTTATCTTCTGTAATTAATTTTTAAATGTGATTTTTCTAAATGCAGATGTTAAGTTCATCTAATAGTTTGTGCGTAGGTGCCAGTATGTGCCTGCAAATAAAAACTTTGATTAATGAGGACAGAGTAAAGAATGAAGATTGTTATTAAAAAGCATGTTGTTGATAAATACAATTAAAGCACTCAAGTTGTTCCCTTCCTAGTACATATAGATAAACCTCGTCTAATAATATTCTTCTCACGATACTAAGAAAGAATTAAAATATTTTGGTAAGATTTTGAAAATAATCCTTCTGGTCAGGTATTTTCCAGTTACCAGTACATGCAAGCAGGAATTACTGGATTAAATATAAGTAATAAGTAACGTGAAAAGTGCCACAGAAACATCGAAGTATTACGTGTGATTGTATCCTGATGCCATTAAGAGGATTTTAAGAGAGGGGAAAATGTGACCACTGAGGTAGTGAAGGAACATAGCAAGGAAGTGAGATAAATACAGTGTCAAGTTCAATGGGGATTAACAGAATGTGTTGAAAGCTTTTCCTGCAACACTGTCATGGTACTTCATTTTAACCAGGCTATTGAAGAAGACGGTCTACAAAAAAACAGTGAGGATGTGGGAACATACATGCTGCTGGAGTTGGCTAAACTACGGGATAAATTTGAGATTGTTGGAGATGTCCGTGGCAAAGGACTTATGATTGGAATAGAAATGGTGACAGATAAGGTTAGTGACATTTTCATTCCTTTCAATTTACAGTGCCATTGAAAGTTTTATCACATTTTATTTCAGTTGAAATAATAGAAATATTTCCTGCTAAAAAGCAGGCAGCGAAGTGGGAAAACATGGTTCTGGCTAAAAATGAGCCAGAATATTCCATCATTCAGCTGTTTCACAAGCTTTGAGTAAACAGTGACATGCACCTTAACTGCACAGACTCATGAGCAGGTAAGTTATGCAGCTAACATTTTCAGCTAGAGGTGGGATTTATTGGAGAGACTGGAATATACATCTTTGTCACAGAACTAATTTAGGATATCTAAGTGAAGTTTAATATTTCCTTTCCTTAGGACAGTCGACGCCCTCTTCCAGCTGAAGAAATCAGTCAGATCTGGGAGGACTGTAAAGACATGGGGGTTCTGATCGGCAGAGGAGGGCTCTACAGTCAGGTACTGAACCTCTGGTTATAAATAAAGCTTATTTTCTATCCTTGTGAACTCCATCCCCATCAAGTTAAATTAATTCAGTTTAGTAAATAAACTGGAACATGTATACTCTTAGGAACTATCTCTGTTTAATGTTGCTTATTTTTTCAAAGAACTATTTGATTGTTTTCAAATATTCTGAACAAGCTCAAAGTTTGGAGTTTTCCTTCAGAGGGACAATTTCCCCTAGAAAACCAGGGTACTACAGTCTCTGTAAATTAGAAGAACTCAGCAATACTCAGGACCAAGTCTTTGCACAGTTTAGGTTATCACCTGATACATCAGTACAAAACTAGTAGTTCTTCGAGTTTGGGGAGCTGGTAATGTTCTAATTCTATAGTAATCAAAAAAAAAAAAAAAAGAAAAAGATGTTGACAGCAAGTTCAGCACAAAAGAGAGAATTGATTGAGAAGGCCATCAGCCCACACCAGCTGAGGATGTACTTCAGAACACTGCACCAGCTCCCTACAGCACTCAGTTAATGGCAGAGAATTGCCTCAGGGCTGGCTGGGTCAGTGAAGCCCTCTGACACAGAGGAGGCAGCTTCCATGTGAGATGGACGGAGGGTAGCTAAAATAAATCAGACACTGTGTCTGTCACCTCATCAGCTCTTCCCCAAGTCACAGACCAGTAGGCAGGTAACAAGCTGCAGCTCAGTGCAGTAAAATCTCATTCTGCCTGATGAGAGGGCTGTTTATCTGTGAGTGTTTGCTTCAGCGGGGGCAGTGGGTGGGAAAGACCATTATTCCACTCTTCCGGTATTAAGCCCTGTGATGTGGTGACAGAAAAAATCTGAAATTTAAGATTCTTATGGAAGATGAATACTCTTGGAAACACAGATCAAACATTCAGATTTAAGAACCTGTGTTCTTGACAAGTGTAGCTGTATATATATCCCTTCCTGATCAACGTGCTTTCCAGCTATAGCACCCTAACTACAAGATAGTATTTAGTGATTCATTCATAATGCATTCTCTTAAAAGCCTTTAAAAACAGCCTATAATAAAACAGCAAATCAGCTGGCACAATGCAAGAGCCTGCCACACTCAGCAGATACTACTTTTCCCTGTGGTAGAGCTGCGAGAAAGGAAAATACATCTGTCTCTGTTCTTTCTTCGTACGAATCCATCTGAGATTTTACTCCATCTCTGCAGTAACATAGCTGCAGACACGACCTACTCTACTTAGGTCTTTTGTGGCAGCAGTTAGGTTATCAAGAGGGGGTCATGAGTCAGATGCAATTCAGTGCAGTCAAGTTCAAAATTGCTCCACTTCAGAGTGCAATTATCATAAGCCTCAGTGCCTGTACCGCTGTTCTCCTTTTTTCCACACTTTTTTTGGGGCGGAAGGGGAGTGCTGACCCAGATACGCTACTTGAAACCATATTCTTTCCATATAATTTGAGCATTTATTTTTCTTTTTGTTCTCTCTCCTCAGACATTCAGAATTAAGCCTCCTATGTGCATTACTAAAAGAGATGCTGACTTCGCTGTGGAAGTATTTCATACCGCTTTACAGAGACACATGGAAAGAGCTGCTGCAAAATAGACTTAATTTGTTTCCTTACGAGAGGCACACACAACCCCTGATACTTGCAACCCAGACTGGGCACTAATCTACCCTGGAAAATAAAATCACAGTGTGATGATTACATGCTTGTTCAGTATCGTAAGAGCATTCTGACAGGTCCAGTGTTCACCAAAGGACATGGTCTAATCTCTTTTGTAAATGTACAGCTCAGTTCTACAGTGGTGATTTGTACTTGTAACTGCACATCTATTTTGCCATTACCAAAAACACCCTGACTGGATTAACTGGTTATCAGATGGAGAGGCAGGCATGTGTTCTTCTTTCACATCTGAAAATCGTATCAAAATCGGTAACTTTTAGAAAGTGAGAAAGAGTTGGGGAAGAAGTTTCAGAGTTAAAACTGTTTACCCTGCCTAAAAGGATACACAGTAATTAGAGCACTACTAAAAGTCTGCAGACAGTTGAGATGTTTCTAATTACAGTAATTGTTTTTATCATGGGGATAAGAAATCCAGTCATCACCCTCTCCAAAATACACTTCTCTTTTCCTCCTGCTGCTTCTGGGATTGCACAGCACACCCATTAATCATTTTGTAAAGGTGCAAACTCTGGAAGATGGAATAAAATGTTCTTTCTTTCTTACATAATCACTTTTTAATGTGAGAGGTCATTGCTTCCTTCATTTTCTAATAAAAAAACAGATGTTGTGGACAGCAATAACTGTACATTTATCATTTTATTTTTATTCCAATTTTAATATTTGAAAAATTCCTTGACCCAATAAAGTACTGTGTCAGCTTTGGGGGGAGAGTATTCTGCAGGTACTTTAGAGGAACTTGGGTAACACAGTATCAGTGTCTCTCCAAATCTTACTCCATGGGTCCTAAATGATATCGTACAGCCTTTGCTGAGCACTGCCTTCTCTAACTCCACTGACAACTCCCGTGAACAACCCAATTCCACTCCAAAATCAGGTGTTCAGTTTTTTTTTTCCTACTCAAGACCAAGGAGATAATGCCTTTAAACAGAAGTGCAGTGTTTTTACTTAGAAATCAGAACAAATTCATTCATTCATGTCAGTAATTTATTTCTCCCTCACTTATTCCAGCAAGGCTGTTCCACTAGATTATTTTCCCCAACACCTGCTGTGGAGGTAGATGTACAGAACAAACAGGAATTGTCAAAACTGATTAAACAGCTTTGTCATCTTACTCCTTCCCTTTTGTCTGCTACTCCATGTAATTAAGTAATTTGAGAATGGCAGAAGAAAAGCATGTGTCTTGGCAGTGTTTCATATTTGATAGAGGATCAAAGAATCAAAGGATATTCTGGGCTGGAAGGGATCCACAAGGATCATCAAGCCCAGCTCTTAAGTGAATGGCCCATAGAGGGATCAAACCCATGACCTGGCTGTTACTAGCACCATGTTCTCCCCAGCTGAGCACAGGCCCTGCTACTGGCTACACTCACCCTGAGCTCAGCCCTCTCAAAAGAAGAGCAACAGCACACGTGTCAAAATAATTTATTATTTCCTCTATGTGGGTACTTTATCCATGCAGGTTTCTACAGGAACAGAGGGTGAATAGCTTTGAGTTACTATTTCCCCACTCATGGTGTGAAAGCTGCTGCAGGGTAAGGGGCTTTAGACAAGGTGGCTTTGTGGAAGCAGCACCTGCGCCATGCCACCAAACCATTCTGTGATTAAAGGAAGGTTGTTAAAAACAGAAGAAAGCACAGATTCCTTCACCAGACAGTATTCCTTTTGTGCATCTTCATTTTTTCCTAAATTGGTACTTGCCTTCTTTGTTTAACTCCAGACACAGGCAATGTGCATGTTTCAGTTCTGGGAGAGTGTTAATGTACAATTCTGAAGACTGTCACTGTAGCAAAGTTCTATCTGTTTTTACGTTTCTCTTTTTTGTTTCTGGCATTCACAGCTCCATTTACAGTTGGTGTCATCGTTGCTCTTGCATGTCCTGTGGCTTTTAGGTGTTCAAACAATTTATTTCGGGATGGAAATGTACAGTTGCAGGTTACACAGTGGATGGGAACTTCATTCTACAATAAGAAAAAAAACCCAGAATGCTTCACATTCGTACTGAATTTCATCAGTGCAATACATCAGCTTCTCGTACGCAGTTTCTCCTTGACAATGAAGCGTGAATAAGCTGTTTGTTTCTATCATCAATATTCCATTACCCATTAATAATTAAACACATACATTTTTAAAAAATAATCGCAAATATAACTTCATGAAATTTCAGAGAGCTTCAAGTAAAAACCAAGAATGGAAATCTAATGAATCTAATGGAAATCTAATGAAATCTAACTCAAAGTAAAGAATAGTTTTGATTACACCTGACCATACAGGCAATAAATACTTTGGGCCCTAAGATGTAGTGAGTTTAATATGTCTTAGCTGTAGTTACTGCAAAGTTTCACTCTCCAGCAAGCATCAATATTGGGAAAGATGTAAATAGTATTGCCTGTCACCTGCTGGGTGACAACAGCTCTGTCCTCAGTTGTTTAATTTATCTGAACTGCCTTGCATACAGAACTTTACCAACTCTGTTAGAAATGAAGCTTAGTCCTGTATTTCTCTGTGAGGACAAGAGAAGAAGTTCCAGTTCTATTAAAACCACAGAGGCAGAATTTGTGGACTGGAGGTGCCCAAAAAAACAGCCTTCTTTGTAGTAATATGATCCCCACCTTTTACCCCTCCTATGAAGACAGGCTGAGAGAGATGAAGAGATGGCACCAGGCAAAACTCACTGCAGCCCTCCAGTGCCTTAAGAGGGCTTATATAAAGGAGGGAGAGTGACTTTTTACACAGGCAGAGAGACAGGACAATGGGCAGTGGTCTTAAATTGGCAGAGGGCAGGTTTAGATTACACATTAGAAAGAAATTCTTTCCTGTAAGGCTGATATGGCATTGGCCCAGAGAAGTTGTGGATGCCTCATCCCTGGGAAGTGTCCAAGGCCAGGCTGGATGGGGCTTTGAGCAATACGGTCTACTGGAATTAGACGATATTTAAGGTCCCTTCCCACCTTAACAATTCTATGATTCTATTTTAAATAGCGTAAGTAACTTGACATACCGTTGTTGAGCTCTCTGAAGATGCCTTGGCAGACTTTTTTGCTTCCTTGGCTTTCTTTCCTTTAGGCTTAGTGCTGCTAACAAAGAGGAACCAAGATCAGTGCACATGAGCATTCAACATTTACAAGCTTCTGATTTTTTTCAGGTATCAGTGTCTCTGCTGCTTTCCCCTGTTCTTCCTTCACACAACAAAATGCAAGTGTATCCGGAAAAAAAAGAATTAATTTATACAATCAATTTTTAATCTCAAGATGTTGAATCAGCTCCTGGGAAGTGACATGGCAGCAATCTGCAGTCAAATACCACTTCAAAGAAATTCCTACACTCTTTGCTTAGTATTGTATTTATTCAAACCTGTTTCGGTGAGCAGCCGTCCCAGTCCACATTTGTGAGTAAATCTATCCTTGTTTGACAGTATCAACCATGACACAGAATGATACAGCAACTGCAATCTTGCAACCCAACACACCTTTTTGCTTCACTTTTTGTTTCATTCTCTTGGCTGACATCATCTGTAATGCCTGTGTCTTCTGACACAGCACATCTTTGGCCATCATTTAATAACTCCTCTGTTGAGCCACTGTCCTTCTCCATGCTGGGCATCTCCTTTTGTTCAACTGTTTCTTCATCAGCACTTTGATCAAAAGAGTCCTCATAACCCTGTCCAAACAGAAGAAATCCAAATTCAATATTTTCAGTTCCTTAGTGACTATGTTTATAGTATTATACTCATTTACCTCAAACATGGGTGGGTTGAGAGGAAAGAAAGCCATGGACCCTCTTAATTTTACTGTGTTTTTTCAGTGAGACTGTAACAGGTAAAACTTTAGTTCTCCTGTTTTGAAAGATGAGGCCACCTGTGGTGAAGGGAAGAAACACCAGTAAAACAGCCTCTGAAACTACAGAAGAGGAGATTGAAGGCAGCTTTTACTTACACACGGTGCTCATCCTGTTCTGACTACCATTTCTTATTTCCCAGATAGTGGCTTGGCTTTTAATCTTTGTAAAAGGCTAATTATTTAGACTACAGTTTTCTGTGCCAGACAACTGCATTAGGACACTTGAGCCAAAATAACTGAGCTGACTGAAATTAGATACACACACTGTATTTTCCTTCCCTAGCATTACAGATACTGACAGCCTTTACTATGTGTCAGATTAGACTCAATATATGCAGTTTGGCAAAATATCAACTCCCTGTTTGAAGCAGAATAGCAAAGCTTCCAAAAGCAGGGTTAACAAGTTGGACCTAGCACCCCATTATGACAACTTTTATCATCTCTAGTGCATAGTCTCAGCCACCCGAAAAAAAAAAATTGGCTAATCTTAACTTCAAGAAAAGAAAACAAAACCCACAGAGATTCCCTGTACTCCACAACGCTTGACAGAGGATGGAGGTTAGGATCTCTCAGCACAAGATTCCAGCTCGTGCAATGCAAGAGTGGCACCTACTGTTCAGGCTGTAGCTAACTGATGGAACAGGGCCACGGTGACTACGTGCCACCTCTGCAGTGAGAACAGACCTTCTGGTCTCAAACAGCGGAGGAAAGAGGGCACTGAAGCCTCACGGCCTGCATGGAAACATGAAGGTCAAGCAAATACTTGGACTATGCAACTGGGCCAGCCAATGTGAAGCCAGGAAACTTCAGTTGCTTTAAAGTCTCAGAAAAGTTTCTAAAGAACAAGAGATAATGATGGAGTGGGAGAAGGCAGAAAAGGTGAACAGAAAATAGAAAATTAGAGGGGAAAGCATGGAAGAGGCAGGAACTGGTACAGACAAGTCACTGGAACAAGGCTAGGATGAGTAAGTACTTGGAAAGGATAAAGCTTGAGGAAGGCAGACAGAAGAATGTGCTGACTATGACACTCCTGCCATTCAAGCCTGAAACAGCTTGTACTTGGTGAATTTCACCTGTTGCTGTCAGCACAGATCTGTCATATCAAGCACAGACTCAGATCCTGGAGTAAAACAGGTTGGTGTTACTTGTGTTCAACAGAAAGGTGGAATGGATGTGTTCATTCCAACAGCTACAGTGTCAGCAGGAAGCCAATACTGTGGCAGCCTTTCCGACTCCCTCTAAATTAGAAATTAACAAACAATGCATTATACCAACTCCTGCAACCAAAGCCAGAAGTGACCACCAAACTCAGCTGTTAATGCCCCAGGGCCACTACTGGTCTTCCTGTTTAATTCCTTGCATTCTCCCTATCTGCCTGTTTCCATCTGTTTTTCTTATACTTCAGACTTCAGCCTTTTTAGAGTCAGCACCACACATTAGCATCTGCACCAACAGAATGAAGTGAGGTCTATGATGTTATTATCATAAAATATTATTATAATAAGTCTAATAAAAGTTTTTCTGAAGGCAAAGAAGACTTAAAAATGTTTTTGAATAGTCTTCAAATTCTGTGGAATTTCAAGTTCTCCTATTTTGCAGGACAAAAAAATAATTTGTCAGGAGGTAACAAAACTGGGTTGTAAAGTTCCCAGGGTATCATTATGACTACGTACCTTCATTGTTTTCTGTTTCTTCCTTTGTTTCTTTGAGAGTCTGTAAAGATAATTTAAAAATTACCTTTTTTTACAGAAAAGCCCCAAAAATTAGTAGGATTTCTAAAAAGGTATCAAGCTATACTTTTCTCTTATCCTTTTAACATATTAGGTAGCCACAAAAAGAAAGTTACTTATGCCTGAAACTAAAACAATAGGTCTCCCAAACTATTCACTGCATTTAGTAAAACATTTATGCTGCTCAGACTGAACCCAAAGGTACTAATGAGATAGATGGGATTATGCTCTGGCTATTTAAAAAATGAACTTGTGTAACAATTCTGATTTTGAGCACTCTCACTTTCCATTTATGCCAGTCATCAACTGACAGTAAGTACCAAATCAATAAGCACTGGCTCTGTGGAAGTCCCTCTGCTTGAAAAATAACAAACCCTTCTTTTCCTTAACATGTAAGCAGCAGAGAAAACATCAGTCTGTTGTTCTATGGCACTCAAATGCAATCATAACAATGGATGTGTTTTACTGGAACTCTGATACTAAGAGGTATTTCAAATTGCAGAATACTGAGAGCAATACAGCAGCAAATCATCAGGAGCTCCCTCTGAAGGCCACTAAGACTTGGTGAATCACGAGTCACGACAAAATTATAACCAATCAGAAGTACTTCTGTTTGGGCATGTCTTCTGCTTCTTCCTCCTCTTTGGTCTCTATTCCATCTGCATCATCCAAAGTCACAGGAAATTTCCCTTCTTCCTCTTCCAGTTGCTGTCGTAACAGTGATACCATCTCTCGATGCTTCTTTGATTTTTCATGATTCTTCATGCTGTGAAGAGCAGATTGTTACTGCAGGCTGTTCTGAGCAAACATCGTTATATTTACATGTAAGTTAATAACAAGCCCATTATTCAGCACTACTAAGTATGGAAATTTCTGCACTGACAATGTCTCTACTGGAAAGACAACACTGACTTATTATGTGAAGTTAAAAATTCTTTAAAATGCAGTTTTAAAGGACTTAAAACCCAACACCCCCACCCCAAATCCCCAACCAGAAGCACTTACGCTTTCTCAGTTTTTAACAATTTGTCACAAGCAGGGCAGTACAGGCCATCAACAAATTCAGCTTCTTCAGCTTCATCATTCAGGTTGTCTGAAAGGATCAGCAGGGATCAGAGAGACAAAGTCAGATGAGCAATTTTTGAACAAGCTGCTCTTTAAGCCCCAGAAAGTAGTCACAGCACTGACATTCAATTTCTCCGGTACTACTGACACACAGACAGATCAAGATCACCTCACCAAATCAGACATTAGTATAAATTAACAGCTGCAGCTTGTTCAAAGGAAAACACCAGAGAGGAACAGACTCTAGCCCAGCACCATCACAGGGAGGCAATGAGCTGCATTACAGTCAGAACTGTGAATCTGAGGCTCTAAGTGAGCCACAGTCAGACTGCAGTGACTCAGTATAGATCATCTCCCCACACACCATACCTTCAATGCCTTTTGTCTCCTGTTCTTCTAATTCATCTTCACCACCTGATCCATCTCCAAATTCCTTTTCATATTGTGCCTCCATCTCTTGCAGCTCTCTCTCCAGATCTGACATAGTTATCCAGCTCTGCTCTTTGTACTGCTCAGCAAGTCTGCAAGCAGAATAATACAGTAACTTCTACAATGTGTCTGTGAGATGGAAACTACAGGAACAGTGTTACTTAAAGATAACTGTTCTTCTCGGGCATTTCAGGAGGAAAGTTCTGAACCTATTATGATGGAGCAAACTATTGGAAATCTGAGCAATCTGAGTTCATTTGTGATGTCAGTGGGCACCTCTACGCTGCGAGCAGGGATATTAACGTAGGTGGGTCCTGGTTGAATTTCAGGCACAACATGCTGCGCAGCATGGTCAGTATCAAGCTGACAGCAAGGAAGTCAGTTCAATCCTGCTCTAAGATCCAAACTCACAAACAATACAGGAAAACAAAATCCACAAGCACATTACTCCTTGATTGTGCGCTATGGGAATGTACCAGCCCAGTTTTCCCAATCTAAGCATGCCCCAAGTTATCAAATAGGGCATCACAGGACAGCTGAATTTTGCTCCAGCTGGCCTCAGAATTATCAACCCACTTGTCAGTAAATGCATAATTCCGCTTTACTGTCCCTAAAGGTAGAAAGTATATATGTATATATATGAAAACAGTACATAATATACTCCATAAATGTTGTTACATAATTTTAATCAATATGCTGTTATTTTGCAAGTGCACTCTTAATAAGAATTTTAGCTCCTCCCTCATAGGTGCAGGCAAACCGTTCTTCCAGTTGAAAAAACAAATTGTGGTTATACTCAGGAGACCACCTCTTCCTATTTTGGAACAAAAGCATCAGACACTGCATTTAGTCCAATGAAAGGGTCCTTTCTAAGAAATTAAAAGGAAAGGCAAAGCTAAGCTCATTTTCCCCTCTTTCTTTTCAGCAGGTACAGCTCCAAGCAGATGAAGGTGACCTAAGCCCAGGTTGTTATAATCCTGTTCTCCCTTATTCTAAAACTTACATTCCTTTTTCTTTAAAGGAACAAAGATAACTATTAAATTTTACTTCCCCAGCTAAATAAAAGCACACTGGGTTCTGTGCTATTACATTTACCCATAGCACCAGATAACCATTCCCCAGTTATCTTAGATCTCTAAGTCAGTACAATGCAGAAACCTGAGTTTCAAAAAGCTCAAGATTAGAGACCAAAATTAATACCTAAAATTTTCAAGAATGTTTAAGAGAGTAAGTGGAGCTACTATTAGAATCTATGTCTATTCTACATCCTTATAGTTTGTACAAGTTAAAAAGAAAAGATTTGTTCCACATGTACATACTTGGCTTGTTTGAGCTTCTGCTGCCTCCGAAATTCCTCTGCTTTCCTAGTTTTTTCAGCATTTTGTTCTTCTACAAGTTTTCTGTGAGCCTGTACTCTTTTATCCCTTTTACGAATAAAGGCTACTAGCTGACGGATCAGTTCATTCCTCTCTTTCCTTGCTTTCTCTCTCGTTTTCTTGTTCTCTTTTTCCATAGCTCGTTTCTCCCAGCGGTTTGAGGCTTGTCGTGTGTCATACTCTTCTTTCCAAGCGAAGTTTTTCTGAGTACAAAAACTCTGCCAATATGCATAGAAAGGGTGGACTACCTGTAAGAAAAAACAAAACTAAGCCGCTTGTTTAGGAGGGGACACAAAAACCATACAAATAATTAAGAACTTTCGTAACAGTTTTGTTCTGGACTTCCATACAGGCCACAGTTTTGCCTAAGAGCAATGAAAGTTTAGAGAAACTTCTAACATCATCCTTGAAGTCTGAAAGTGCATCAATTCAACGACCTTGTCTAGACTACTACAAACTGCAACTTCTAAAAATATCCCCCTGTAGGATTGGATCACGCTGACACTAGTGTCCAGTTACTTAGCTGTGCTATATTTCTCCTGTCGAACTGACAAGCACAATCAGAATCAGACATGCTGCCTGCAAGCTGGTATTTGCACAGACTGCCTACGAACCTCCACATTAAACCACATGAGAGGTCAGCCATACATTTGCACAGCATAAAAAGAGAAGCAGAATAAATACATAATACTATTTCTTCCCTGTATATTCTCTCTGCTTCCTGAGCAAGACAGAAATGAATAGCCCTTGATGATACAACAGCAAGGAGCCATGATTTCTACAGTTCAAGAAGGGGCTATGTGAAGAAACATTTACTCCTGTTTTGTTAGCAAACTACATGACTGTCAGTTAAAATTATGCCCCCTAGCTTTCACATTAAAAGAAAGAGATCATTATTCATTCTTCTCCCTTTTCCTATTCATGGGTAAATGCTGGATTAATAACATGGCATCATAATCACTTTAGGTTTGTTGTTTATTTCTCTCCAAGTAATCATTATCCTTCTGCATTTTGTGTATTCAGCAATCGTGATATGCCTAAACTCCCTTCTTACACTACTTGCCCCACCAGTCTTCCTTTTTACTACTCACTCCTATACGCCCTACTGCTCATATTTTAGGATACCTCATAGAAGTATTTAATGTAATGGTTTAGTGTGTTTTCTTCTAGTGAGTCCTCTTCTCCTCCTGCCATTTTTATTCACAGGAGCTACAACTATCAATTGTTATTCACAGGAACAACACAACAATAACTTCCAGCTGCCTATACATGCAAAATTCATGGCTGTGGCTTCTGGCAGGTAAGTCACCACAGTTTTTCTCTGCTATCACAAAAAATAATCAATAAACCAAATAACCAATATTTCACCCAATAACTTAAGTAAGCTTAGACTAACTACCTGAGATTTCTGCTGCAGAACAGGATACTTCTATGCAAAAGGATGCATACCCATCAACTGCTAACAGGGATCATCCTCCCCTTCATCAGATGTGTAAGGTGAGATCCTCCCTGCTCTCAACAGCTACCTTAACAACCTGCACATCTCTGGCATTCTCCAGCAGCCTGTACAGCAGCCCTTGCTTAACTCCCAGGTGGATTTTGTTTTGCCTACTACTCATACTTGGAGCTGATCACTTTTGTTTCTGCACCTAGCTGACCTACAAGTCTTCTCTTCCCACGAAGGCTTGTGAACTCATGGCCTTACGAGTATCTTTCCTGGCTGCCTGGCACTGATCAAGCTGCCCCTCAAGCTTCTTGTGGATTCACAGAATACACCAAAGCAGAGACTATTCACATGACATATTTTGCAGCCTTTGTAGAGTTTTTGTAGCTCCCTTCTAAAACTCTTCTCCCATTATACTCCTAATGCGTAGAGAAGCGAGCACTGCAATGCTGGAATCCTCTGACAGTGTAATCTCTTTGAATATAAGACAACAAGGAAAATTACCTCTCTATAAACAGAGGCTATTTCATATAAAATATCCCTATGAATCCCTAGGGGGGGAAAAAGTGAGCACTCTGCTTCCAGAACAGCATGAACAAGGCAGATATCAAAGCATGTTGGTACTAGAATTCCAGCCCTTTTTTGCAGTTATTAATTGACATAAGCATTAAAGCTATTTTGAGTCTATAATAATATTTATCCCATGGCCTCAAAGCAAGCAGTTTTTAACAGATGTTTCAAGATAACTACATTAAAAGACAGATTTTAGCTGGTTCAGAGATACTATATATTTTCCCTGGGAAAGATTTCCACTTGTTAAGCCGTCCTGTAACTTTTCCCTGCATCCAAACACCAGTTCTGGCACTTCTTAAGAAGTTTGATTTCTAACTTTTGTTTCCAACTCCAGCCAAGTTTTGTACCACTGAAGCTACTAACTTTTAAAGGATGTATCGATTTAAATTTCATAAAAAATTAGCCATACAGAAAAGGTGACAGGGAGAAGTACCAGACTAGGAGCAATATTTGAGTGCACTTCATACTGTGCAGTTACTCCCTAGGGAAAGTGTTATTACCTCATTATTTAATTTCAACACAGAAATACTGGTAACCTTAAAGAAAAAAATCCTAAGTCTGATAGTTTATAACAAATAGTTGGCAAACCAGGTGACAAGAATTCAAGTCATACAAGTCCCCATACACTTTCTTTTCTTGCTTCACAGAGGAAAGCATGCAATGTTTTCTGACTCAACTCTGACTACAGGCTAACTGAGGATGACAATGTTATCATAATGGAAGCTCACACTGCAGATCAACACCACATCTACTTTCTAAGGGCTGTGCTATGCACTGAGTGCTATGCAGTCTACCTGTATGAGGCAAGATACTACACGTTATTGGAAAAAAAACCAGCTCAATACCCCTTTCTATAATGTAAGTTGTGTTAAACACTTGTAAACTGCTCTCATCAGAAAGCAAAGAAAACATCCATTCTTTTGCTTTATAGGTCTTGCACTACACTTAAGTTCCACTGGCATAATTGATGGTTGGCCCTGTGATGTATCTGTCTGACAACTCAGGCCTATAGGCCTGCCTAATTCTGTAGTCCAACAGGAAATACCAATTTTAATTCACCTAAACATTATGAATCACAAGCACTTCCTTTACAGTAATGGTCTACAACAGCAGAAAATAACCACAGTTACACGGGTTTGTATGCACCTCAGAGACCAGCAGGAGCCTTTCCTTTGGGACAAAGTAATGGCTTAACTCCGCTACCTTCAGTTCTGTTTTACACTTGCCCTTACCGCATCATAGTCGCTATGGGAATATCCAAACATAGGGAACTCTTCAATATCTTCCTGGGTCATGTATTCCAACTCTTCCTTCGCAATCTTCTCAAAAACTTGTCGATAGACTGTAAAGAATCCCTGAAATCAATCAATCAATCAATCAATCTTTTGCACGGCTCAATAATAGATGTACAAATGCTCAGGTGCAGTCGTGTATTTTAGAGAAACGTTGCTACTCTGCAAGAGCAACTCAAAACCCGGGTAAAGGCCTTGTAAGCACTTGCTGTAGGTACAAGACCCTTGTTAACAAAGTTCCACTATCTCTCCTGCCTTTTATTTCCACCTCCTTCATGCAGTCTCTGTCTCTCTCACGCCTGTAGTCAAATATAAATTTTAAAAAAGTTTCCACATGCTGGAGATGGTGATAAGTTTCTAGTTACACAGGATCAGGTTTTGTGCAAGTTCCAGATATAAAATTCACTGTTAAATATCCTATCTTTTTCTAAATTAATATGTTACTAACTGAGTCCTAGTACAGTAACACAAAGACAGGTAAGTATTTTCTCTGGTGGAGGTTCTTCTAATCACCTGGAGCTTTTCAATTTATGGTGAGTATTTTAAAGTCTAACGGGCAATCCAAAAAGCCAATAGGGAATTCAATTATACACACCTTCCTCAACAACTGTTGTTACATTGCTTTTCTGTAGCTTTAAGCATTCTAGCTTGATACAAGTATTTCTAAATAAACAGGTGGTATTGCAAAGCCCTGGAATGCTTCACTGTATAGGACAAATAAACAATATACACACACCTGTAGTTGTATGGCATAGTTGGATATTATGATCAATTAATTGTTGGACAATAGGAATTAAAGCTTCTCTATACATATAGCGTAAGTTTTATCTTAGATTTGTGTAAGCTGTGCTAACAATTCTACATATAACTTAAACACAAGACAAATGCCAACACTTATAATGGAATTTCAACTGATTCATTAAAGATTAATTGATTCATTACCTTTTCATCATCCCCATATCCAGAGTAACAGCTAACAGTGAAGTAGTGCAGCAGATCCAAGCTATCATCTTGATAGTCTCCATCAACTCCCCCTTTCAGCAGAGCCTCCCTGTGATTATCATACCTGGAAAAAATTCACAGCATCAAGGATGTAGAGACACAGAACACTCCTCAGTGGTCCTAAACAACACAGTACAGCTATCTCATCACTCTATAGCTTAACCCGCTGTCTGCAATTTGTTCCTCACATCCAAAGTCCTCAGAGAGAAAAACAGACTCAGTAAATATTCTCTCTTGACCTTAATTTACTATTACTTTATCTGCCATATCTATAGCAGTAATTCCTCAACAGCCAGCTACCAAACAATCACATTTGACCAAGATGCCTCAAAAAACTTTCAGAAATGGGTAGGGCATTATTTAAATCACCCAATACTTGCACACGCCAAAAAAATCCCCCGAATCATACATTAGCACATAAAAACTGAAAAACAGTCCTGTATTTTCAAGGAGGACAAACTCAGGACAGGCAGGTTTGGTCGCGTAATCTGGGAGATGCTTACCCCAGCCCACGTGAAAAACAAGCTTCAGCTCATGTGAAAAACAAGCTACACAGAACATTTAGAGTAGCAATCCCTCAGGGATGTGCGTGTGTGTACTTCACATTAGGACTGAACACCTGTATGCACTGCCCAACGCCTGAGGGCTGACCAGAGCTGCCGCGCATGCTGCCCCGTGCTCGGGGAGGAGAACCAGGCCAAGCCTGGCTGTTCGCAGGGCGCTCCTCGGGGCCCAGCACGCCATCGGCTGCCGGCACACCACGAGGAAGGTGAGCGTGCGGAGCTGTGCCTCTCCAAGGGGCTGCATGGCCCTCAACTCCTACAAAGCCTAAGCCAAGCGGCCGCTCCTGCCCACGGACGCCCGCGCTGACTTGCGGCGAGGCCCAGGAGCAGCACGGGACAAGCCCCGGCAGAGCCAGGGCTAATACAGCCTCTGCCAGGCCAAGCGCTGCTCACCAGGCCCGTTCCTGTGGGTCGCTGAGCACGTCGTACGCCGCCTGGATCAACTTGAACTGCTCCGCCGCCTCCTCCGCGTTCTCGAGGTTTTTATCTGCAGGACAATTTAACGAAACCGTGTCAGCGGCGGTAAGGCTCGGCGGCAGCAGCCGCCCCTCCGCCCCCGGCGCCGAGCCG
>VZRS01009351.1:191460-245647 GCA_013398055.1 Ifrita kowaldi
CACGTTGCGGACGCCTCGCCCCGGCCCGCGGTCCGCGGCCGGGTTTGGGCGCTGCAGTCACGCGGTGTCGGATTAACGGGATGCCTTGTGTTGGAATTCACAGAATCTGTGAGGGTGGAAAAGATATCCGAGATAATCGAGTCCAACCTGTGACCCAACACCACCATGTGAACCGGACCATGGCACTGAGTGCCGCGCCCAGACTTTTCCTAAACACCTTCAGGGACCGTGACTCCACCACCTCCCTGGGCAGCCCATTGCTGTGTCTAATCACCCTTTCTGTGAAGAAATTACTGCTAATGCCCAACCTAAACCTCCCCTGGCACGGCTTAAGGCCATGTCTTCTTGTCCTGTTGCCAGTTGCCTCAGAGAAAAGGTTGACACCAACCTGGTCACACCTTCCTTTCAGGGAGTTGTAGAGAGCAGTAAGATCTCCCCCGAGCCTTCTCTTCTCCAGGGTAAATACCCCTGCTCCTCTTAAGACCTGTGCTCCAGGCTTTGTTGTGCTTCACAGCTTGGTTTCCCTTTTCTGGACTTGCTCCAGCACCTCAAAGTCCTTCCTGAAATGAGGAGCCCAGACCTGAACACAGGACTCGAGGTGTGACCAGGCCAAGCACAAGGGAAAAACCGCTTCCCTAGTCCTGCTGGCCACACTGTTTCTGAAACAGGTATTTCTGATTCCTGTGAGTGCTGAGGAGCTCAGAGGAACAACCAGCAGCACACATTCTCAAGGTAGCTTTTTTTTATACCTGTGCTCTTCACAGATCTTAGGGTTGGTCCAAGCCACTTTCCTTCTCTAGGTCAGGTGTGTATCAGTGGACCCTACGCAAATGGAGCTTTGGATCAGACAGTGAGATCTGGAGGCCCTGATCTCACAGTAAGATCTAGAGGTCCTCATCTCTTTCTCATCCAAAGATGGCAAGTTGAACACGAGCCAGCAGTGCCCGGGCAGCCAGGAGGGCCAACCCTGTCCTGGAGGGCATCAGGCACAGCACTGACAGCCGGGCAAGGGAGGGGATTGTCCCACTCTGCTCTGCACTGGGGCGGCCTCACCTTGAGTGCTGGGGGCAGTTTTGGGTCACCTCAACATAAGAAGGATATAAAGCTATTGGAGAGTATCAGGAGGAGGGCAGCTTGGATGGAGAGAGGTCTGGAGGGCAAGACTTGGGAGCAGCTGAGGACACATGGCTTATTCAGCTTGGAGAAAAGGTTGAGAGGGGACCTCACGGCAGTGTACACCTTTGTCACAGGAGGTCTTGGCTGGAATAGAGTTGATTTTCTTCACAGTAGCAGATATGGAGCTGCGGTTTGGATTTGTGCTGAAAACAGTGCTAATAACAGAAATGTTTGTTTTCATTATTGCTGAGCAGGGCTCAGAGTTATAGCCATTTTTGCTTTTCACACAACCCACCAGGGAGGGGTGCACAAGAAACTGAGAGGGGACACAGCCAGGACAGCCAACCCCAACAGACTGCAGGGCTACCCCACACAACATGGCACCATGCTCAGCATGCAAAGCTGGAGGAAGAAGGCGGGAACATTCAGAGTGACACATTTGTCTTCCTGGGTCACCGTTACATGTGATGGAACCCAGCTTTCCTAGGAGCTGAATACTTGCCTGCCCCTCAGGACATAGTAGATAAATTCCTTGTTTTGCTTTGCTTCTGTGCATGGATTTTGCTTTACCTATTAAATAGTCTTTATCTCAACTCTCAAGCTTTCACTTACATCCTTCTGATTCTCTTCCGCACCCCACCAGGGGACAGTGAACAGACAGCTCTCTGGGGGTGAGTTGCCAGCTGGGGTTAAACCACAAGTGTGCCAGGGAAGGTTCCAGTTGGACACCAAGGCTCTTCAAGCAGAGGGTGGTCAGTTCCCAGGGAAGCAGTCATGGCACCAACCCTGTCAAGAGTAAATGAGGGTCTGGATGATGACCTTAGTCATGTGGTTTAGTGTTACACAGTTCTGCAAGGAGTTAAGTTGGACTCAATGATACTGATGGGGGTCCTTTCCAACTCAACTGTGACTATACATTAGGCTACATGAATTGAGCATATGCCTGTATTCACCAGTCCTTCTTTCCAATCCTGTGGCACACAGACCACTTTGTTGCAGAAGTCATACTGGACTTCCCTTGCCCTGCTGGGTGGAGTGATATTTAGAACTTAAAGAGGTCGGCTCCTCTTGAGCCAGTTGTGTCTTTTCAGCATTAAGATGCTGGAAATTTAAATAGAGGAATCAAATAGAAACAGGGCATGAGCAAGATTTTGAAACACAAGTTTGGAGGAGTGCACAGGGAGACAGAACTAGTCAGTGGAAGAACCACGTCATGAGGTCAGGAACTGCAAACTAGATTAAAGCTTTGTAATAAAGAAATAGTCCAAGAGAGGTCTGTAACTACTCATTAATAGTCTACTACTACATCAGTCAAGAAAAGTTTATTGGAATCAGACTATAGATACTAGGAAAAATTCTCTCCTATGAGGTGGTGATGCCCTGGAACAGGTTGTCCAGAGCAGCTGTGGATGATCCATCCCTGGAAGTGCTGATGGCCAGGTTGAATGGGATGCCATGTTATTTCTCAAAACCCAGAAGACAATAAAAGAATGCAAACTCAATCTTTATAAAGAAATGAACGTTTTGTTTACTTAAAAACTGAAGTTCAGACATGTTTGTCTGTACAATGTAACTTCAAATATTTACAATATTCGGTCAATATTGCATCAAGTTTCATCCCTTGTAACATCTATGCAGATCCTTCAGTTCTGAATAGCTTTTTTTGCTTCTTCCTCTGAATTTTGCGTAGCTTCTTCTTATCTTTAACAATTGGCTTTGACTCTGGTTTCACAAGCTGAATTTCCACTGGCTTTTCCTCAGCTGGAGTTTCAAAGACCACTTCGGTAGGATCTTCTTTAACAAGGACCTTAGTCCCTTTTTTCTTAATCTTTTGCACTTCTTTCACTTGCTGCTTTTCTCTAAACTTAGCAGCCACGGACAATCTTACCAGCCGGCGATGCTATAAAAACAAGAATTTAAATTTCATCATGTTTCAAATAAGCAAGATGGAAGAAATCTCGTACTAAAGATACACATGGTAGTTTCTCTGCTTAATGGTCAAGACCCTCAGAGTAGAGCCATCTTTTCAGCGACAGTGACTTCTGCATACATTTAATGATTACAGAACTATTCTGTTCACAAACTGTCATTAGTTTAGGGCACTACAAAGGGTCATGGGAAAAGGCATAATGTGCTCCTGCACAGACTGACTGCAAGACTGGTTTTCAAATTAGTTGCTAAATGAAAAAGAGAACAAAGACAGAGCTGCTTACCATATTTGGGGACTGGTAATGAGGATTTTCATAGAGAGTTGGTCCTCCAAAGCTGCCTTGGAAGATTTTTATGAGGTTCAGGACAAAACGAGGCCCAATTTCTACTAGGGATGCATCTTCTTCTATTATCTGCAATAAAAAGAAAACTTTCTCCATTTCTCACAGATTGAATCAAAGCACATGACCTTGTAGGCACATTGCATATGGTAATACACAGCTGAATTTAAATCTATGATACAGTACCTGATCAGTTAGATTTGTATAAACCCAGTTCTGTACATAAAGCAGTTCTTTGAAATTCAAGCAAGCTTTTGGACTATTTGGTACTTGTAAATTCCTTCTACAGAAAGTAAGCTCTAGATCACTTTGGGTCAAAGCAGCAATTTAGATTAAAAGGTACAGTTTAGGTCTTGGGTAGTATGTCTTGCTACCAAGACATCCTTCACAGAATCACAACTCACTGAATGCAAATTGACTGAACCAGATCTCTTCAGAGATATGGGAGAAGGTAAGTCATTTCAGGACACTGAATCTGCAAGCACTAGGGGCTGGCGTATTCTGATAACAATATTGATGATTCTCCTCATTTCATTTTGATTAATGGATTTGACATGAAATTACTCCACCAAGCTCCTTCTGAAGAGCTAAGAGAGAACACTCACCTGGTAATTGCGAAACCAGATCCTTTCGTCAGTGATGGTGAAGGTGAAGACATGGTCAACAAAAGGCTGGCTTTTAGGGTGGTACTGTGGTGTACTAAATATCTGTAATAAAAGGCAGTATTTCTGAATATTGGCAATTTAAAAGGTCAAACATACATGGCTTATTTTAAATTCCTTTTAATTTTCTAAGATCCCAAACCCAGGTACCACTTCATAACCCAAAACTTAAGAGTAAGTGTCAGAGTCATACTAAAAATATGATACCAATCCTTTGTGACCTTTTCAAAGTTCAGAAGTGTAAAACTACTACTTGAAAAAAACATTTTCAGTTTTTAAGTATGTTGCCAAAAAATATTTCCAGTGAAGAAACACTGGACTAGAGACTGACCTGAATAAACAATTCTTTAAGCAGGGCATAGTGTGGCTCCCGGTCAAACATCTACAAAGAATAAAAATGTAATTTTACTTACAAGGCTAAATGCAATAGTCATGCAAAAGAGAATAAAAACATACTCAATGAAATAAAATCTGTACTTACTGGATCGAAAGACAAAAGGGGTCTTGAACCCCTTAGGCAATTTCCTGTCATCTTCAATTCAGCCAGTGTGTGAACTACAGTGATTAAAAAAAAATAAAGTTATTTTATTACTCATAGAAAACTGTTCAGACAAAACAGCAAGAGTACAAAAACAATAATGTCAACCCGCTTACCATTCTGCACCAAGAATTTAGCAGATGGTCCCTGTGGTGTGTTTGAAAGCCTGCAGAGGACAGGTGGTGGGGAAGAGAGAAAAGAAAAATGTTAACAGCAGTCAGAAGACGTGCTATATTTCCACGCTACACCCCAACCAGTTATTCCTGCACTGAAGTAGTTCCTGTCACTTTTACAGACATACTGAGTTCCTTTCACATGCTCACACACACTTGCTTTCTAAATAATTTTGTAAAATGCTTCTGCAAACAGTCTCCAGAAGCTGGTCATGCACTATCCACAGAAGTGCAATATTAGAACAGATTTAACTAAGCAGCACTATTTCATGCATCTTCACTATTACAGTAGGAAACTTCAGCTAGAACTGAAGCATCTGCAGCTATAAACAGAAATGTAACAATGTAACAACAAAAACATAACATTTCCGTACCACATGTAGAGATCCTGTTTCTTTTTGGCTTCAAAAAAGATGCACTTATTGCAGTTTTTCATTTCACACACCTACACAAGACACATCAGATTAGCTGTTCAAAAACATTTGAAGACATTTTTGAAAACTTTCTACATTCATATTTCCTCCTCTCCGAAATGCAAGTTCAAAAGCAAAGATCTTGTCTTACTAAGTGACACCTACCAATCCCCGAATTTTAGCCGTTTTTTTTTTTTAAATCTCACATACTTACTATAAGGAGTAATAACTTCATTAAAGCTACAAACAACCTGATAGGAACAACCTCTCCAGGGTACCAACACAAGAGCAGGAGCTGAGACATTAGGTTCTAGGTTCAGAACTAGCAATGCCCTTCTACATTTGGGCTGGCTGCATATTTGTGTCCTGCATTGTTCACATATAAGCCGTACCACACCTTTCACCTATACAGAAAAGCACAACATGCTTTATTTCTTCATTATGAGAATCTGTATCTAATTAAAAGTTTCATTCTGGTTTTATTAATCAAAAGTCAACTTCCTGTTTAAACACAAGTGCTTTCTGAATATCAGTAATTTTTGCCTATGAAATTGCACAACTCCTGTAACTAGTGTGAGATCCTTTGAACTTGATTGCCCTTCTCCCTTGCACACCGAATTTCCATAGAAAATAAAATAAAGAAACACTAGATAAATCCTTGATTACCTCATTGATTACAAATAACTGATCTTTACGGTCCATTTTAGTATCTGGAAGACAAAAACATTTACAAGGCTAGAAAACAAGAGATGCTTTTAAGAGTCAGTTGTTTTGCCAAAATTTGACTAGTTTATAAATGAAATGTTAATTATCAAATTGTTTCTGTCATGTTATGGAATAAATAAAGCACCAAAACTAACTGTGCAGGTTCAGGACTGATGCCTTAGGATTAATTTCCCAGAAAATATTGTGATACAACAACAACTGCTGTTCTGGTTGGCTCAAAAGGGGTTTGGTGTTTGTTTAACATATAAGTTTCATCAAACCTCTTCTGTACCACATTTAAAAAAAAAATAAAAGAACAGGTTGTTAGCACCTCTTGGCTTAAAAGTTTTCACAAAATGTAAGTCAAGAATGATGTTTAACCCCTACCTGCTTTAGAATGAGGCATCAGTGTCCTTAAGTCTTGCATTAGGTGCCTTGTTCTGAAATTAATTCCACGAGAGGAGAATATCAGCACTCGCTCCTTGTTTTTCCATTTGCCCTATTAAAGAAACACAACAATTATGTGGGAAGCTTCTAGCCTTAACACTGTTATAACACAGAAAAAAAGAAAGTTTGGACAGTAAATACAGAAAGATACAGTAAGAATCTTTGTTTTTATCTGCCCACACAGACAGAACCACTGTCTCAGTAAGGGTGGAGACTTCCCTACTGAATGGAGGGACACTGCTTTTACAGGAAGAACCGTCCTCATCCCGGATCGAGTGTGCTCCCAAGGCACAGCCTTTCACTCCCACCGAAGTACTAAAAAGCCACGTGCATCGCTTATTTTCCTGCAAAATGGGCTCAGGCACAATTCCAGAGCACAACCCAGCTTTTACTGTCGGTAAGCACATTGCGAAATCTTTGTGTTTACACGCGTTTTTCTTACAAGCATTACCGAAGCTTTCTCCGGATGATTCTTAAATGGAACAGGCACAATTTCCGTATATCCTCCGTACACAAAAGAACTACCCAACTCTTTCAAATATTTCTGAGGTAACACTTCTCATTGGCATCGACCAGAATCGCGCTCTTCGCGTATCCTCACGGAAACAAGGCACCGCCAGGTTTACTTTTATTTGTGCCGGGATTATAAAAGATTACGAATAAACCTCTCTGCCTCGGCCTAGCAGTGTTCGCTCGGACAGCCCGAGCCCCGGGCCGAGCGGCGGTACCTGGGACACGGGCGGCGGGATGCTGTATTCCTGCGGCGGGACGCCGGGCTCCCGCGGGCCGCCTTCCGGCACCGCCTCGCCCGGGCTGGGGCCGCTCCTGGCGCGCTTCGCCTTCCCCGCAGCCAGCGCTCCCCGCTTTCTCTTGGCCGCCATCCGGCCGCACGCCATCCGTGCTGGCTGCTCGCGTGCTCCGCTTCCCGTGCCGCGTTTCCTGTGTCACATTTCCTGCGCTCACGGCTGTGTGAGCTCACTTCCTGCGCCCGCTGTCCCTGTGCCGGCGTTCCGGTGCTTGTGCTGCCGCCTGCCGTGTTCCCCGGGCGGCCGCGCTCCCGCTGCCCGCCCATGCCGTTCTCGGCGCCGCTGCCCGCCAGCGGCGAGCGCTACGCGCTGTCCGCCAGCCTGGACAATGCCCGGCACCTGTCCAGCCTCCTGCGGGCCGTGCACTTCCAGGACCACGCCACCTGCTTCGCCACGGCCAGCGGGCTGCGCGTCACGGTGGAGGATGCCAAGTGCATCCAGGCCAACGCCTTCATCCAGGTACGGGGACCTCAGCGCGGGGGAGGGCACCGCTGCTAGAGACCTGGCACAGACCCCGGTTACCGCCGGTGTGGCAGAACCAGAGAGACAAGGAGCCACTGGGCTGGGTCCAGCGGAGGCCACAAAGAATATTGAGGGACTGGAGCATCTCTGTTATCAGGAGAGGCTGCAGGAGCTGGGTCTGTTCAGTCTGGAGAAAAGCAGACTGAGAGGGGATCTCATTAATACATTTAAATTTGTCGAGGTGGGTGCCAAAAATTTGATGCCAGACTCCTTTCAGTGGTGACCAGTGACAGAAAGAGGAGCAATGGCCATAAACTAAAACACAGGAAATTCCACCTCAGCATGAGGAAGAACGTCTTTCCATTGAAGTTGGCAGAGCCATGGAACAGCTGCCAGGGCAGATCTCTTTCTGGAGACATTCAAACCCCACCTGGATGCATTCCTGTGTCACCTGCTCCAGGTGACCCTCCCTTGGCAGGGGAGTTGGACTGGATGGTCTCCAGAGGTCCCTTCCAACCCTAACAATTCCGTGATTCTGTGTTCGCCTGCAGAGAAGGGGAGACCTTGCTGGAACCAAGGCAGGGGTGTGTGAGCTGGTGTGGAGGAAGGGCTGTGGTGAGGCTGCCCTTGTTTATGGGTGTCCATGCTGCTGGAATTCCAAACCCTGCACTCTGTACATCCCTGCACACCTGGGAGTGTGGTGGGCTTGCATCCTTGTTTGATGTGTTGTTGCCTAGCAAACCCACGGCTCCTTCTGGCCATGCTGTGCTTAGTTGTACAAGCAAGTGCTCATAGTATCCATCTTTAAGTGTTTTTATATCTCATCCCAAAGCCAAAAGGTTGGATTTTTGTCAGCTGTGAAAGAGTACAGATTCACAGACACTTGACTGAAAATGGTTGTGCTATGCTCAAAGCTCCCCAGGTTGGGGTTTGCCCTCTGTTCTGCCAGCAAAATATGAAATCGCTTTTCCAAAAGCAGCTCATGCCACCCTGCTTTATTTCTGAGGTAGTCTGTTCTTGCAGGTGCCAGAAAGCAGTGAGTGCCAGTGACAAACAGGATAGCATGGAGCAGTTTACTCCGGTCAGGCTAGTCAGAGGAAGGATTCAGCACATATTTCATAGTGATGAACTCACTGTTCTGTTCTGTTCTGACATACTTTTAGTATTTGGAATGTTTATTCATGCTCTGAGAGGGTGACACATTGTATAGTTCGTGAATGTTCCAGCTCCAGAAGTAGGTGGCTTTAGGCTTTAACTTTTGTAGCTTGTGCTTAACCTGTAAAAGACAAGTGTTTAGGGTTTCATGTTTATGCCATCCTGCCTTGTTTCAACTGTGACCTGATTGTGTTTTCCTAGTTTTGAGGATGAAGACCCGTTTTTCTATAATTGATGCTGTGTTGCATGTAGAAATCACTTTGTGTTGCACTGATTTCTGAAAGGCAAACTCTGAAGTGCAAACTGTAAAATAATTGCAGAAACTCCCCACTTTTCATCTCTTTACTTTCACTTACAGGCGGAAATTTTTCAGGAATTTTCTGTTCAGGAGGAATCAGTGATGTTCCGGATCAGTTTGTCTGTTCTTCTGGACTGCCTGACCATTTTTGGAACCAGCTCGTTGCCAGGTGTGGTATATTTTCCCTGAATCCGTGAAAGGCTGTGTGGGTGCTGCAGGATGCACTGTGTATTCGGGTGGAGGGGAGTGATACCATGACAGCTTTTTGGGCAGTTCTACCCTTGCAGCTCTGTGCTGAATTCCTTGTTCGTCTGCAGTTTTGGTTGGGGCTGACCTAAAGATCTAAATCAAGTGTACTAAAGAGTGCTGTGATTTTGGGAAAACAGAGGTTCAGGTGGTGACAACCTGCAACAGGAGAGTGTGACTGCAGCACAAGCTCGGCTGCGTTAACTTCAGTTTAGGTTTCACAAGTAGCAAGAGTAGTAAGGAAAGATAATGTGAGCCAGAGAAAGACACAGGACCAAGAGGATTTTCCAATTCCTCTGAACTATTTGTAGTGTGTCTTCATTGTCACAGCTGGCGTTTCCTGTCTCGTGGGTGAAATTATTTGTCTACACACAAGTCATTTAATTTTGTTGCATAACCATTAGCACTTCAGAGGGTGTCTAGGAGGCTGCTCTTGGAGTGCTTTGGTAACATATTGGGAGGCTGGACCAAACGTGGTGAATCAAATTGACCTGTGCCCCGTGTGCCAAAAAAATGTGAGTTTTCTAAAATGATCAAATGTCCTAGCTATGCTATCTGCAGAACATATATTTCATTTTTTTTTTCCAGGAACATCAACGGCCCTTAGAATGTGTTACCGTGGGTATGGATATCCCCTGATGCTGTTCTTGGAAGAAGGAGGAGTAGTAACAGTGTGCAAAATCAATACTCAAGAACCTGAGGAGTTGCTGGATTTTGATTTCTGCAGTACAAAGGTTGTTAATAAAATTATCCTGCAGTCGGAGGGACTACGAGAAGCATTTGCTGAACTGGATATGACCAGTGAAGTTCTGCAGATTACCATGTCTCCAGATAAACCCTACTTCAGGTACTAGAAACTGCTTTCAACTAAACGTTCCTGCTTGGCTTCCTTTGGTGAGGACTGAAGTTTTCAGGGTGGAGAGAGGGACGCTATTTTAGAGTACTGGTTCATTTCAGGAAGAATTGTAATGAGTATTGCAAATCACAATATGTATTCTAATTAACATAGTAGTGTGTTTTGTGAAACAGTCATTGAGATATGTACAATGACTCATTTTGATGAGTTTTTACAGAGCTCTGATCAGGTATTTTGAGATGGTGCTTTTTGTCTTCCAGGTTATCCACTTTTGGAAATGCTGGAAGTGCACATCTAGACTACCCTAGGGACTCTGATTTGATGGAAGCATTCCATTGTAGCCAGACCCAGACAAACAGGTTAGAAAGTCTGTGACTGATTCCCTCTATGCCAGGTTGTGTGTTCTTGATTGGAAGATTAAAAGCCATTTTTGCATTACTGTAACATTTATTTTATTAGTATGGGGGGGCAAAAATGCTCCCCATCTGATAAAAGTCTGTGTCTGTAATCAAAAACTAAGTGCTGACAATGACAGTTTAATGTTGTTACCAGGTAAAGACCAAATAAGCGTGTTCATAATTGTTTTTTATTTATTATGTGGCTTTATTCGTGACTAATGTCTCAGCTCCTCTTTGCACAATGTATTTTTTTTCAGATTACTGTTTTTTCTCCTGCAGGTACAAGATTTCTTTGCTTAAACCATCCACAAAAGCACTGGCTTTGTCTTGTAAAGTGTCCATTCGAACAGATGCTCAAGGATTTCTTTCACTGCAGTATATGATTAGGAATGAAGATGGACAGATCTGTTTTGTGGAATACTATTGTTGCCCTGATGAGAACATCACTGAAGCAGAACTGTAGGTGTGTGTACTGGTGTCTGTAATATATTTTTGGTTATACAAAATACTATATTTTTTTACAAAACTAAATTAAAGCTGTAAAGTTTGCTAGAGTTAATATTGTCTTTATTTTTTAACTCTGGAATAGAAAGCTAAAGACCTTCATTTTCTTCCACTGCAAACATTTCTTAGCCATGACTCAAACTGAAGCTGAAAAAGCAGAAAGGGGAGTTGATATTCTATAGACACTGCTTCCAGGACAGATGTTAAAGTATTGTTTGTGTAATAACAGTAGTGCTTTTTACAGTGTTCTCCAAGAAGTTGGTGTTTTGTTTTTTGTCTTTGGCTTCTAGTAAGCAATTATACAGGGGAAAATCTGTACACTAGCTGTATATTAGCCAGTTAACTTTCAGTGACTTAAAACAAAATTTCTCTTGAAGGAGGATAACATTTTCAAACTGATTTCTTAATAGCAGCAGGTGGTTTCTTTCTGGCAGATGCTGACATGTTTTGTCAGTGAACCCACTAGGGTCCTCCTCATGTTGATTAATTCTTAATATAACTCAATTCCTCGGAATTTCGTCTGACACCAATTTACCATTTTGTCTGCAAACTGATGTTAAATTGGTAAATTGATATTGAAGCCAGGATTTACTTACTCATTACTCATAACCATTCTGGCAACATCTTTGTTTTGGATCAGTAGTTTATTACACATCTGCAAGAATGCTGCAGCTGAAGTGTTTCTGTACGTTCATGTCCTTGTTCCTACCCTGCTGCTCTCTACTAATGCTGTTAAGAATCATAAGAGAGAAAAGTTTCATATTTAAAATTATTTGTGAAATTCACTTGCCTTCTCAGTAGTCTTTTCCAGCAACAGGAGTTGCTCCTAAACAGCAGCAGGGGAATATCTGCCTCTGTCCCATGGGGTGGTGTATTCATATCACTGCTGTAAATTGGCTGACCTCACACTCATTGAAAAGGGAGTGTGGTTCCTGGGCAGTTTTCTGCAGTGTCCCACCTTCAGAACAGAAGCTGGGTTGTGCTTAGGTCAGAAGTCTGCTTGCCCTTTCACACCAAACAACTGCTCAGAACAGGAAGTACCTGGGACCAGCCAGGCACTGGACTGGATGCAGTCTGCAAATCACACACAGAGACTGAGCCCTCCCTGCTGTGGGATGTGATCGAAGAGTCAGCGATCTGCAGGTGGCTTCTACAGCTTCAGACTGTGGTCAAGTTTTGTTGTTTGTCAGATGAGGTCTTGCTTCGTTTTCTGTGGAAAACGGTGTGTTTGTATGTTACCAAGTTGATTGCTCCGTTGTTCAACAAAACCCTTTGGGTTTATTTTAAGTTTAAAATGCTTTTGTGGATCATTTTTCACCTCTTGTTTATGTCAGCAAGAGTATACTTTCAAAATGCACAGTGTTAGCAGTTCACTTTTGTTGTTTTTTGTGCAAGTCATCCATTTATTGCAATGAAGTTTACGTTTGATAAACAATTAAAAATTTTTGAACTACAAGGCTGATATAGATACCTAATATTCTAAGTTACTCTTATTTATTGGGGTTTTTTTCCAAACTTAAGTATTCAGTATGAATGAACTTCCTTCTAGCTTACTGTCTCAATTTCTTCAATCAAAAAAAAAAAGTTGTGGTCTCATTGGGAATTATTAATGTTATCCCTGACTACTGAGTGTTAAGGATGATTTACATAATCCTTAGGTGACAGGATAAAAGTGAAGCTGAACACACCACTTTCTTGGTGTAATTTATTTTAGAGTATCCAGGTTTCTTGTATTGTGTTCAGGAACTGTGGCTTAACATCTGAATTTTTATATAATTGCCTATGGATGTACTGTGTTACTTCTTGAAGTAGTACTTTTAATGATGTCTTCTGTAGCCTACCAACAGTGATCATGGAAGTAATACCCTAAGAAGTCAGAACACCACGGAATACCAGAAAGTAACTTGCATTTCATAATTGTTACATATTACAGGCACGTATGGTTTGTGCAGGACTTAATGTCTGTACTCCAAATGGGCTGAGTCCCAGCCTAGACTCCCAGAGGTGGGGAGGTGCTTGTGCACTTTTGCCTTCATAGATATGGTTATAGGGGGACAAAAACATGGGCTACAGACGTGTTGCTGAAAGGCAGTGAATTGATTTAGGATCCATCTGTGATGTGGTCTATTACATTTCTGCCTTCCAACACAGTAAAATAAAGAGGGTGAAGAGGAGGACGACTGGAAAGGCACTGTATTTTTTTGACCGAGTAAGTTACTTGACTTCTGCAGATTTCCACTGTTGGATTAAATTTAGCTTCCTGCCACACTGCATGGGATCCAGAACTCAGGTTACCTTTAGTACATTTTGTCTCTTGCTGTTTAACAAGACTTTTCCCCTTGTGGAGTACAGGAAACCTGCAGCAGAAGAAATGTTTAGTTCATGTTTTTTCCCTTTAGTGGTATCACAGAAGAGGCTTGTTGTAACTCAGATTTTGCCCACCTGCTTCCTTTTAAAATGGTGCATGGGAGTACTCGGAATTACTGGTCATGTGAACAAAACCAGTTCCTGGGGTGGGAGCTGTAACCAGTGCCTCCCACCCGGGTTCAGTGGAGCTGTGGTAGGTGCTGCCTGGCAGCTCTGATGGCAGCACTGGGGGCTGTGGGCATTCCACATCCAGAGGCCACAAAACTAGCAAGTGATTTTTCCCTCCAATAATACTGATTTGTGCTTTTCAGAGTAAGAACTGACCTCATGTCTTCAAGAAGGCACTTCTTCGATTCTACCAGAAAACTACTCCTGGTAGGCCTTGAGTCCCCACCAGTTTTTGAAGATTCCAGAAGTCAAAATAATGCCTTGGGCTCCTGGTCCTGACAATCTTTATGCAACTGAACAACAATGCTGGTGCTAATGTTATCTCCTACTTCCCAACATGTTGAATTTTTGTGTCTCCTTGGCTTTCTACAACCTTTTGGATCTGTAAAGCACAAAATTCCCTGGGGGGAGTTCAGTTCTATACCTCTGTTTCAAAGTTCGTCATGGGAAAGCATCAGTTGTTTAATTTTTATTTACACATGGATTTATAAGGAAATAGTATTCTTGTATACTTGACTAGATGGGTCTTTAGTGAGGTTAGTGGAGCAGCTGGAAAAGCTGAGATAAGCCATATGCTGTTTCCTGTAGGTGTCTGTTTTTAACTTCATTTTATAGCAGCTTGAAGAATCCAGCAGGTGAGTCTTACCAAAATAAATATGTAGAAACTGTGTACAGTAGCACTAAACAGTGCTTTTGCTGAACAGTAGCGTTAAAGAACACTAACATTAAACTGAACAAATACAGAATTATTTTGAAAATGCTGCTCTTACAGAATAGTCGCTTGATGCCTTCCTGTTGAGACAAAAACTCATGTCAATCTCGCTTTGAGGGGGGGCTAGGACTGCTAGGTATAAATGGAAGTGACAGCGGGTGGGTTCAGCCTCTTTCTGCCCTGCTTCTGCCCTTAGCCGTCTCTGAGGACAACAGGGCGGTGCATTAGCATTGCTACAGCTAATTGCAAGGGCTCTTCCAGGCAGAGGGTGTTGGAGGGAGATGTAATCAGGTGCCCCACACAGCTCTGATCTCTGTGGAGTAATAGACTCTCAGAAGTGAGAAGTGGGCTTGAATGTCCACCATGACTGTGAACTGTCAATCTGTGCAAGCATTCTGGAGGAATGCATCCAAGGAAGTCTAGAAAGAGCTGCAGTGTCCAGGAAGATCTTCCCTTCTGTTACACCGTTGAAAATCTGGGCAGAGAGACAATGGGCATTTCACTCCCACTTTCAGCCCCACGAGGTCTGGTAGTGGGTGGGGGGGCTGTGTCTGTGTGTGGATTAAAACTCTCAATGGAAAATTGTGCAGCCTCCTAGCCCTTCCAGCTCAGATGGGACTATGGAGTCGACTAAAAAAGAGCAAGTGAGCAGAAAGCTGGAGGTCTTAGATAAGAAATCTCTATGAACATATGTTTGGATTTTACCCCGTAAATGCCGGTGGAGTGCAGTAACGGGTTTGCAACATAAGGGAAGGGTGGAGGGACTCCACCCAATTAGACCCTTGCAACCGTAATCAACAAGAAAGGGGACTTAATCCATGAAACAAATAGCAGCTAACAAGGCCTATGTCCAGGTGTTAGAAAGATAAATTACTTCTCGGTAGAATTGCCTTGTTAAGGTATATGGCTTGACGTGTTTCAATGATCTCATGCCTAGGAGGAGGTTAACAAAGTTTGGGAAGAAGGATGTGCTATTGATAGTAGGTAGACACAAAGAATGCAGAACTTTAAGGCCAGAAGGACATTTGGCAGAACTCCCAAGATTAGGAAGAAACTAATAAAGGCAACTCAGCAACTGTGCTGAAACTGAATCCGACTGGGTAAAAAAAATTCCAGCGGAGAGAGATCATGGCAGACTGAGTCATGGCCCACCATGTTAAAAGAAGATGAAGACTGAGGGTGTGGACTAATTAGCATAAGAATTGAGGGAATCATTAACCGATAGAAGATAGAATACTAATTCATAAGAGAACTATGTACCTTGTAGCCCATGGACGTTAATGCCTATGTTTGCTAATGTTCAGGGATACATCTGGTGCAGGCAGCTGTGTTTGCAATCTGAATTCGCGATGCAGATTGCGCTCTGGGTGGGAGCCCAGAGAGACAAGAGGCCGTGAACTGCCAACCTTTTGATTAACAAAGGGCACAAAGGCCGGTGAAAATAGCCAGGGTGAGTAGACGCTGGGAGACACAGCAGGAGCCGGGAATTGCAGACATTTTCGATAACAAAAGTGATGAAGACCGTTGATGCCGAGGTGAACTGACACGGAGAGGGTGGCAGGAGCCGACTAGGAGAGGAAGAGCTACACTTGCACCTGGGTAGACAGTGAGGGTGTAAAAGTCCCCGGAATTCCTTTTTGGGGGGGTTCCTTCCTCGGAGGCATCAGCACGAGATGTTTCTGTGTAACTGCGCCACGAATCGATGGCTTTGTGGAACGAGACATCTGAGACTGCGATGGGAAACCTGGGGTGGAACCAGCAAGGTAACCTGGTCTGACTGTGAGTGGGGTGAGTGGAGCGTCAAGTGCGGCACTGGAGCCGCCCGCTGTGAAGGCGCTTCGGTCCCAGCCGAGAAAGTCTGGCCATTGGGAGTGTGACTGCCAGAGAGGCTCAAGAAGGGTCAGACCGAGGAGTTTCCTTAACGCTAGAGTCTATAAAGAGCAAAAAGTTTTGATGGTTAGTGTGCTTGATTTGTGGAATGCCACTGAGCACCCAGGCTTGTGCAACTGGAATAGATAATCAGTGTCTCTCTTGAGTGTGCGATTAGTGTGTATTTAGCGGCTTGTTGCACACCGGGTAACGAATCTGTTTTTTTCTGAACNCAAGGTAACCTGGTCTGACTGTGAGTGGGGTGAGTGGAGCGTCAAGTGCGGCACTGGAGCCGCCCGCTGTGAAGGCGCTTCGGTCCCAGCCGAGAAAGTCTGGCCATTGGGAGTGTGACTGCCAGAGAGGCTCAAGAAGGGTCAGACCGAGGAGTTTCCTTAACGCTAGAGTCTATAAAGAGCAAAAAGTTTTGATGGTTAGTGTGCTTGATTTGTGGAATGCCACTGAGCACCCAGGCTTGTGCAACTGGAATAGATAATCAGTGTCTCTCTTGAGTGTGCGATTAGTGTGTATTTAGCGGCTTGTTGCACACCGGGTAACGAATCTGTTTTTTTCTGAACAGCAAGTTGGTCAGAGACTTTCACTCTCCTAATAAAACTAAATAGTGGCATGGAACACGTTCCGGAGGAGCTGGGGTATATGCAGGCTGCGACTGCGAGCAGCCACTCTCCGGAGCTGATCAAGGCTCCCGGAAAAGCTGCCAGAGAGGCACGGGCTGCACAGAGCTGTGCAGAGCTGCACACCCTCCTCTTCTTCCGTGCTGCAGCCCAGCCTGGGTGATCCAGCACGGCTTTAATTATGCAGGTATTTGCAAGTGAACAGGGTGCCAGACACCGACCAGCCAAAGCATCTGCGGGGGAAACTCTGCCAACCTGCCCCTCGCCGGTCGTCGGACGGTGACACCATTTCTTCACGTGGCAGCAAGGGCAGGAATTTTGGAGACACTCTGAAAACCACACAGCCACCCTCAGGCCGCGCAGGGCTTCGGGACAGACCCGCTCCCACTGCCCACTCCCCGACCCACCGCACATGGGCGGGGGACAAGGCAGGAGAAACACAACCAGGGAGCACTTGCCCTCCTCACCGGGGCCTTCCTCCAGGTGCCCGGCTCTGCAACATCTGTCCAGCTGTGCTCACACCCAGCTGTGGCCTCACCAGTTACTGAACACAGCGCTGGTTTTTTGGGGGCTGCACTATGAACAGCAAGGCTCCAGACAAACTATTTCTAGTAATGGGGCAGCGCAGACCATTGTGCTTTGAGTTGTCACTCTCTACAGTTTTCCAGCTGCGAGGGAGTCTCCGAGGGGAAGGAATGACAGGTTTCTTTCTCAGGAATGTTTCGAGTTTTTTCTTTTTGTCTGGAAAAATGCAGATTAATCCAGCACCTGCCTTGCTGCCCAGACTCTTCAGGGGATGACTCCTGGTGGGCAGCAGAGTGTTTACAGAGAAGCAAATGCATCCAATCATTTTTGGACAGGGCTTCTGGATGTGCAGCGGGTGGGGACTGTTGCTGCCCTACGACAGGGAGTGCAGGAAGAGTGCTGTGGGACCGAGCCCAGCCATCACTAAGGAGTACTTCGGTTAATCCCAAAGGGAAGAGTGACTACAGCAGAGCAATTGCTTCCCATAAAGGCACACTGGTGTTTTGATGCAGGCAATGCCAGTCTCCTGAGGGTCACTGGGTGCAGGGTTAACACCAGCACTCTGTGAGCGTGCCAGGCCCAGCCAGGCAGGCAGGAGCAGACGGCCACCCGCGGGGACAGGGGGAGACGGGCTCCAGCCCTGAGCCCCTTGCAGGAGATGATGTCACCGGGATGTGCCTGTTTCCAATCTCCAGCTGCTGGTAGGAGGCCCCATTACCAACTGTCTGAGCATTTCAGGCTGTTGGAAAATGTACAAAGAGGGCCAACACTGTGAATCTGGACAGATCGGCATACGAGCAGGCTTTTCAAATAGTAGACTGAAAACCCGATGATTGCGTAAATACCCGTGTTAAACTCATCAATTAAGAGTCTGTCAGGGCAGCCAAAGGTTTGTAAATACCTACAAATGCACTGCCATAAAATGCCCCAGGAACTAAGGCCTGTACCACAGAACAGACCCTCCTGAAGCCAGCAGTGGGATGGGGACTGACATCAGCATGGCTAAAAGCACAAACCTTTGCTGCTTGTGCAGAGGCAAAAACTGATTATCAGAAGATCCATATGTTTCTGACAGTCCAGGCATGATGCCACCACTGTGTCTGATGTGTCATAGGCTGTCATTTCTCCTAGAAGACTTTTTGTGACACAGTACCATAGCCTGGAGAACACTTGTAGGCGTAGGGCAAAGCACACAGCTTTCTTGCCAGCAGCAGGCTTGGCTGGCAGATCTATTCTGTAGCTACAAAAATTGTAATTCAGTTACAATTAGTAGACACTTATTGAATCACTGACTTTGATTCAGCTGCAATTCCAGTGTAATTCTAAGACAAGGGCTTTAAGGAAATGACCACTGAGGAGAATTAATTTGTTACTGCCCTGAGAAGAACACAGACATAGAAACAAAATAAAGTATGGTTTTAATCTGTGCTTAGTGTCTCTTACTTCTGTTCGAAAGGATCATGACGGATCCAAACAAAAGAGGAGGCAGGGATGAAGAAAAGCATTTGAAACTTTCACTTCTATGAAATGCTCTGCTACAAATTGGTGAGCATCCACAAGCACTCCCAGTGACCCACATCTGCAGAATCAAGTGGTGTTATAGATGACAGTTTCAAGGTACTCAAACTCTTGTACCGTGCTTTGACATTAAATTCAGTACTTTTAATATTTTCTGTGGCAGACCAAACCCACAGTTAACAGATGATTTAGACCACTGAAATGTCTTAAAAGTCTTCCACCAATTCCTATTTGAAAAAATTTGCTGTGTTACAGCTGTGCCTGCAGAACATGTGCTGGGATACATCACGTCTGCCTATGCTGATCCACACCTAATTTCCCCAGAGCTTTTCCACAGTTATTCAACAGGCACAGTTGCTCTTCAGCCTGAGTCCCAGGATGCCCCACAGCAGCAGACTGAGGCCCTGACCCCACAGACAGCCAAAGCCATAAACGCACCCAAAGACCAGATTTATGGTCTAAACACAACCTGTGTACAGCAGCAGTTATTTATGTCGCTCTGGAACAGTCACCACTGAAACCACACGCCACCTACCTCCTTCCCCCAGACAGCTACTCTCAGGCAAACTCACAGAACATGAAGTTGGCTTTAACAGCTCCATATCAAGAAGTGGCATCTGCCAAGGGATTTCTTGCCTGCTTCTCCACTGGCCCTTTCTGGGCTGCTTCTCCTGGGGCCCTGTGTGTGGTTTGCTGCAGCACAGAGCAGAGTGGTCTCCCCTGGGCTTTTGCTGTCTTATGCTGATGTTCAGCACATCGCCATGTAGCTGACATGAGGAGAGGTGGGAAGGCAAGCAGCAGGCCATTCTGCCAGCCCCAAGCCCCCTGCTCAGCCAGCATGGGGGAAGACTGGCTCCCCACCCATGGGGCTCCAGCAGCACATCTAGTCTGCAACATGCCCAGGAACCCAGACTCATCTCAGAGGATAATGACCCCTGAGCTCAGGTGCTAGCTATGTGCCACTATGTGCTGCTGCAGCCAAAGGATCTGTCCATCAAGGAGACATCAGGTTCTTCTCTGATTGCTGCTGAAATCTTCTGGGTTTTCACCCTCCACCATCTTCTCATGTTGACTCAGGTTGGCAAAAGAAGGGTGCTGTGAGAGCCAGATGATAAATAATCAGGGTAACACCTGCTTGCAGAAACTTGCCCTTAGTTTACATAGCAAGAGAGGGGGATGAAAAAGAAAGAAAAGGATGAAAAAGAAAAGGTGATCTTAATGCAGATCTAGGAGGTTGTCTCCTCCCAAATTCCAGTTGAAGACTGCTACCATCCTTTGTCATTATTCCTTACTGTGACAGGGCACAGGGTGGGTGAGAAGAGCCAGTATGCTCAAGTTCTCCGACCAAATTATCTCTGTTGTTTGTAAACGGCAGTAAGCGAGTTTGACAAGAGTTCATTCCCAGTACTCATACATTGAGTGGGGAGAGGGAAAGGAATTCACCACAAAAATGCTGCCCATGCTGTCATGACTGACCTCCACAGGTGTGGAGGTTTCAGAGTAGCAGCTTAGGCTGATGTACCCCACACGCCCAGATTCTGCACGTCAGTTTGTCCATCTTCAAAGGAAACCTGGTACTGGCTAGCTTACAGAAATTTGCTACAGGAGGCTAAAGAGCCCTGGGATGTGACACCTCACAAGAGGTGCAATGCCTTCAGGCGAGAAGATATTAGCAAATCAGTTACTGACAAAACATTTTCTCCAATACAACTGAGATGATAAAAGGCAATGGGGCTCACTGTATAACTAAGTTTAAAAAGCAGATATATCCATATGCATATACACTTCCAGGTATTCCCACTGTAGTTTGAGTGTGAAGTGCTAAGTGACAGATAACCACAGTTTTGAACAATTGTGGGACATCACCAATCTGTGCTACAGCTGTAAAGTATTTTAAACTTAACTGGAATAAATCCAGTGGCAAATGGGAAACCTGTATTACCTCTAGCAGGGTGTCCATGTGAGAAGTGGTGTCAAACTTATCAGTGAGACAGGAGGCATCATCTGCAAAACTCACTGCGTGGGGTTTGGGCTGGATTTATTCCACACAACAGATCAAGATAGTCAATAATAAAGTTGCAACTTCAAGAAGGAAAACCCAGTTCTTGTGGCATCTATCTAAATAGAAAATATAGAACGCATCTGTACTATGTTGGAACAGTGTAGTGAGATTTCCCTCAGTACAAAAAGTAAATGAAGACAAAAATGCAAAAAAAATTGGAAATACTTTATTTGCTGCATAAGGAAACTTCTTGGAAATTACATATAAAGAAACTTGTTATGCTGTAGTATATAATTTCCAATATTCCACAAAGATAATTGTAATAAATATACAAACCAAACCAAAGTAGAAGACTAAATCCATCAGACAACCTACAAAATGGTTCATCAAGTTTTATACTTGCAGCATTAGCATGCTTAAAATCTTGTTCTTTTTGAAGTGATGCAGCAAAATTTTTTTCACATTTCTTTGGAGCGTTTTCAAAGCTGTCTAACTACAAAATACTGTTCAAAATTAGATGGCCTTAGTTAAACCACTTAAGAAAAGTAACACCAAGGTCTAACTGTTGTGAAGGTGTTGTTTTTCTTCTTGTTTTTAAAATCCATTTAGTTTTGCCAGAGTTAGGAATTATCTGATATAAGTGCACTATGAGTCCAGTCAGCCTGAGGCACTGCTGACTCGTCATATTATGACTCTATATAAACTTCATAGATTATATAGCTCTGAAAGACTTCTCTATTAATAGAGACATATCCCCATAGAATAAAAAGAACACAATACCATATTGAAGCCGCAAGCTTGTTAAAATGGTTGTACCCTCAAGTGCAGTGTGTGCTTAAAACATTTTTCCATAGTTTCATTCTATCCCACATCAGGCATTTTTATTTGACTTTAAATGTAGAAGTGCTGATAAAGGCTTTACTGATGCTCGTAGCCTCTAGAAAAAACATACAGAACTTTTTCACGCCTCCTGCTGTTTTCTACCTATCATTTCTAAATTTTTTTTTTCGAACAGCAGGCTGAATTTTACACTTCACTGCTCTGGACCACACTGACAGACAGGTCTATTATTCCATACAAATCTCTTACAAACTGAAAATACTTCACTATGCTTCACTATTACTGAATACTTGGGGGTATAAAAAGAAACTCTCTAAGACAAAATTACCTAAAAATATTTGTTAATAAGCTTAATGCAAATATTATGTAGAAAAAATGGTTTAGTTACAAAAAAGTTCATTAGAGGGCCAGTAAAAATATACTGAAGAGATCTTTACAAAAGTGAGGTTAGGAAGTATGAGGCATTGACATTCACTGTAAACATCCTGTGTTCACTAGAATTCCTTGTCTAAAGTGTATGTCCTGGTTTTGTTCCTGAGCTTCATGGCCAATGCTTGCATAGACAGCTAAACCTATCATAAAGGGCTGTTTATAGAGACAAGTCTGTGACTTCAATAAACTAATGCTTTTACCTTTTGAAATAGTTTCATTCCACTACCAGGTAGTTAAGGAAACTAGGAAGTATGGTATGGTTTTTGTGTACTCAGTGCATTGGGTGAATTGGGGCAGCTACCTTTTAGTGTATTAATCTTAAATAATATTACACCAGGAAGTGTAGCTGTTTGACATTCTGTCTTAGCATAAATATCTACTCCTGCTCACTGCTGCAAGGCTCACTTCTGCTCTGCCAAAGACTGCATATGGCAAAATGTCAGCAATCTGAGTGCTACAGCATCGAACATACTCAGTAACGAGATGCAGCTTATAATCAGTACAGAAGACCTCACAGAGAATTTCACCTTTACCCAGGCAACACCAGTGCTTTCCTCCAGGTCAACCTGCTGCTGTTGGAGGAAGCTGGAAAAGTACTCACAGGGTAAACACGACATGGAGTGGCCCATGTAAAAAGTCTGAAGAACATACTTGCGTTTTGGGAATGAAAAGCAGGCATGTGTTTAGCTACTGCACGTGGAAGTGCACATGGAAGTGGTACAGACAGACAAATATATCCCCCTCACGAACAGCACAATAACACAAAAGCAGCAAATTGCCAATTTTAAATCTTATGTTAAGGCAAATCTAGATAAACAACCATAACAGGATTAATAAAAATACGGAGTTTTCCTTGGCTTTTTTGTTTACTTTTTCTGTGACTGGCTTTTACACATTGATAAAATTTGTTTAAGCACTTTCTGGACATCTTCATCCATTTGACCCTAGACAAAGGGTGAGAGAAAAAAAGATGATTGAATTCATGCAGCTCTAGTCTTTAAGAATATTGACAAACTATTTTTCATGTACAGTAATTAGATCAATTTCCCAAGTGGAAGCAGTGTTATATTTGTTCTTGAACTGTCATACCTTACGGGAGGGATGTCTTAGTTAAAACATGCAAAATTCTTACTCAATCTGCAGAAGAAACATCTTCAGTTAAAATACTGAGTAACTGACAGCATGAAACCATACCTGCACAGCATAGAGAAGGTGCATCCTGTAAACCGAGACAATTTCCTGGTGTTGTTTCTTTGTTTCCTAGAAAACAGTTGAGCAGAAAGGCACAGAGCATTCAGAACTATTGAACTGGGAACTCCCCAGCCAGATTCAGACTGGGGAAATTGCAAACCATAGTCTTATGTAATGCACTGAAAACTAACTCAGACACTGTTGTGTCATCAGGCACTCTAAATTTGCTTGGAAGCACGTCCAGGAAAATGCTGTAGTTCTGCCTACCCCAGTAAAAGAGCTGGTGCAATCACCGGTTTTAAGAAGTGCTGAGCTGCAAAGGTGTGGAATGAGCACATACTCTGTTTCCAAGCTTATCAGCAACCAGAATTGAGGAAAGCCAACAATACTCTGACAAATCAACTCTCAGCTGCAGCTTGGCTTTTCCCTGAAGGCAGTGACTCCTCCACCAGAGCTGATGCCTTGCCAGGGGAGAGGAGGTGCTTACAAAGGTCTTACCCTGTAAGACCCTGACTTAATGAAAGCCAACCACCTTTTCAATCATCACAGACTGCCACGACTCAGAAGCCATCTTTCCAAAGAAACATGAAGCTGTTATGAAAGCTAACTTAGAAGAAGGAAAGAGTGTTTCTGTCCTGTTTTAAATTCTACCTGCTTTCCTAATGTGCTGCACACCTTTGCACTTTACACTACTTTGCTGGTCCTCAATCAGTGGGAGATGAAGGGTCCTTTCAGACATGAAGGACTGGAATAAGAAGGTCTGGGTCTTCTTCCCACTGACAGGATGCTCTGCCTGCTATTTCTCTCAGCTGCAAGGGAATTTTTCTGGCATACTGAGCCCTCTTTCTTTCTGCTGGGAAAGGTAGGAAGCAGACACCACTTAGCATGGCAGTCTGGGAATTCTCCATTCAGAGGCACTCCAGAGCCCTCAACAAAGGCCTCCAGTGGACAATACTTTCTTTTCATCCTCAACAGTGAATTAAAGTGCTCCTTTGGGCAGGCAAGCTCTAGGAAATATCAATTATGGCTCAACCCAGCTTAGAAGACTGGGCCTTTCATGCACAAACAATGCAATTAAAAAAAAAAAATCTGTAAGGCATTCAGAATTTCAGAGAATAAACTATGCTCCACATAAACAGATGCATTTGGTTGACTTGAAACCTCATGCTTTCTTCCAAAAAGCTTAAAAACCCAAAACAGCTTCAGCTGATGAATGTTCTTGAAAATCCCCTGCACACTGATCATACTTTTCCACAAACTAAGGTCTGAGCAGCAGGTTTGGTCACTCCATTCTACTATAAGAAATCTGTTTCTCTATTGGTCTGAGAAAAATACGTGGGAAACCAGCTTTCTTTAGTTAGGCTCTTTCTAAAGCACTGTTCATGACTAGCAAATTCCTACATGTTTCAGAGAAACAGAAATCACAGAAATTTTCAATGAAAATTCTTTCTGTGTACTCAGTGACAGTACTCTGTTCTAAACAAGGCAGATTGAAGAACAGCACGTGTTTCTTTGGAGAACTGGGACTAATGTCAGGTTTACAAATTATCACACTTACAGTCAGTTGGTTTTGCAACTGCTTCACTTGTTGCTGTAACACCTCCAGCTGCTGGCTTTGTCTTTTGGGGGCACTGGTTGAGTAGGAGAGCTGAGAAAGGCTGTTCAATGCTTCTTTTAATTTGCTAATTTCCTTGGACATTTCATTGATCTAGGGAGGCAAAAAACCCCAGGTTTTCATTAAAACATGCAATGGATACTGTATTCCTGTGTGCCTTATCTTTGGGCTATTTGTGATTAAAATTTAAGAAGTGGGGAAAACCAAATTGTAAACAAACTCTACAGACAAAGAGATGTCATGTAAGCAAGGAATTACAATGTTTCTCTCTTCCCCATCCCAGCCTGGTCTATTCAAACTGCACTCCTTGTTCTGAACTTCAGAAATATTTAACAAGAAGGGCTGCATCTACCAACTTTACAAATTCTGTTGCTGAACCAAACACAGGCCACTATTCACAGCTACCAAAATGCATAGCTCTTTGTAAAGAAATTTGTAGTGACAAGATATGGTAGCTGCAGGGGAAAATTAGTCAAATCATGCTATGGTTGAGATAAAATAGTAATATCACAGCAGTAAATTTTTGCTCCTTCCTGATATTTCATTTTCTTGTCTCTTCTGTAATTGCTTCCTGCTGTAAATCTCACTTCTGTGACTTCAGCTGCCTGAATGATGTGAACCCAACCTATGCAGAATTTAAAAGAGGTAAATTGAAAGATCATGTGTATCTCCACAGGGAGGGAATCCAACTGCAAGGCCAAACATACTGAAAACTTCCTTGACTTTGATTTTGATTTCGACATGGCTTTTCAGAGGGGTAAATGCACTCAGAACTTACTTGAACCAACATTGCCTGTTAGGTCACTCGTGCACCAGCCAACACACTTCGCACTCTGAACTCACACTACCCCTCCACTGTAGTGGGTCACTCACCTTTTTGTCTTTGTCTTCTTCTAGTTTTGATGAGTTTTTCATTTCGATAAGAGCTTCTTGAACTTGATGGTACTTGTGCTGAAGATCAGTCACCTCCCGTTCCTTTGCTTCAAGCAGAGTATGCATACCTTCCTTCGCTTCTTTCAAGTGCAAAATCTCATTTCTCAGTTTCATGGCATCTAAAGATATATTTTCCTTCTCTCGGATTACATCCTTCAGTTTGGATGACAAAGCACTAACTTCGCCCTCTAGTGAGGACTGGAGCTTTTCATACGTGGCCTTGGGTACCATTGCTTCATTAATTGCAGCTTTTTCTTCCAGTAACGCCTTTTCCAAGTTTCTTAATTCACTTTCCTTGTTGCTAAGCAGTCGTTTCAGCTCATTTATTTCTTCTTCCATCTCCTTTATAGTATTTCTGAGTGCACTGATTACCTGACGGTGTTCAGTAATTGGCAAAGAGTTTTGTTTCTGAGTGTCTAGCAGCTGCTTGAGTTCTTCTGCTTCATCTAATGCTTTTGTGTACTGGGATTTAATTTCTGATAACTCATTTTCTGCTTTGTATTTCAAAGAATTTGTTACCTCCATCAGTTTCTCATGTTCTTCTCTAGGAATGTAGTCTGAAGCTATATCATCTAGAGTTTTTTTCTTCCTATAATCTTCAAGCTCTGTCTGTGCTTCTTTGTACAACTGAGACAATTCACTAAGTTGCTTGTTGAGCTCATCTATCGTTCTGTGCATCACATCTTTCCTTTCTCCAGCTTCAGCACTAGATTCCAAATGCATCTGATTTGTCAGCTTTTCCTGTAGCCTTTTAATTTCCTCTTGCCCTTCCTTGTACCTCTCAATCAGCAATGCTTTCTCTTGATTAATGTTTTCAATAACTGAACAATATGAATTCTTCATTTCCTCACACTCTTCCACAGACAATTTGCTTGCCACATTCTGCTCTCTGTCTTCAAACTTTTTCTGTAGCTCTCTCACTTTTTCTTTTTGTCTTTCGCTTTCCTCCAATGCTTTCTTCAATTCTTCCTTAAGTGCTTCAACTTCTCCATATGTAACCTTCAACATACTCAGATCAGAACCAGTTTCTTCACTTTCAGAGCAAACAAGACCTGGCTTCTTTTTCCTTTGTACATTCAAAACCTCTTTCACAGCTTCCTCATACCTGTTTTGAGTTTCTTGAAACTTCAGATTAAGATCAGAACCATTTTCTGAAATGTCTGGGCTATTTAAATGATCTGTTTCTGGGACTCTAGACTGAACCTGCGTTTCCACATGCTTTCTTTTGGCTTCAGAATTCTCTAATTTTCTCTGCACATCCTTTAAGTCTTCCTGGAGGTACTTCATTTTTATTTCTCCGGGGCTTGTCAACTTTTCTTGGATTTGAGTGGCATTTAATGTAGGCTTCAGCTCCTGCACTAAGAACTCATTTTGTCTCTCTGCTGTTTGCTCAAACTGTGTTTGGGTTGAATAAGATTCTGCAGTTGAATCCCCTTCTTTAGGTGCTCTTTCCTGTCCAAAAAGAACCAACAATTGCACAATAAAAATAAGTACATGATTCTATTTTTTTAGAATAAAGTAAGTAAGGAAGTATTGCCACATCCTACAGAAAGAGATGATTCAAGAACCATGGAAGAAAGTTTTAGAAAATTCAAAACTCAGCTGCTCCCATTTAGCTATCTATAGTGAGAGAAGGCAGTAAGTGCCAAGCTCCTCTGAAAGTCTGGGCTGAGCTCCATAAGCTAATAAGCAAAGCTATGCAAATTAAAATTCTGCTAGCACAACTGTTAACAACATCTTTTAGAATGCGGTTATCATAATAAGCAAACTTATTCAGTAATTTATGGGAAAAGAGAGAAGATCAAAACACTGATTTAATCCTTTGGGGCAGAGTGTTTTCATGATCTTACCAACAAGCTCGTTAAAAGATCTTCACAGCACAACTTTTTAAAACAGTAAGCAGCCCTTTGTTCTGCCTGGCAGACTAAGAGAGCACCAGAACAGCACAAAAATATGACACCTGTAGTTTGTCCTGCAGCTCCTTATTGTGCAATGTCAGAGAGGCAATTTTTGCTTGCATCAACAGAAGTAGATCTTGTTGGTCAGCTTCAGAACTCACATCCAATAAACTATCAGCACCTTTGGAGAAAAAAATAGATTCAAAAGCTTTCAAAAAGCTGAAATGCTAGCTAGTTAGTTATTCTAACATTTCAAATTAGACAATTTGTTCCCATTACCGTTAAATGCAGTGAGAAAGCAAACTGTTCCTATAAACTCCCCAAGAATATGTTAAGTTCACGCAATAGAAGTGGGACGTTTTGGTGGGGACCTGCTTGTGGAATTACAAAATATCACTCTCAATACTTAGTGTGTCTCATGTTCTAAGTGGAGAGGTACAGAGGTTTTCAGCATTTCATGCCACCTAAAACACCTAATGAAACAAGGATTAATTGCATACCTGTTGTGCTGTCACTCAGTCTGTCTTTACTATCCCTGTGCAAGGAGCTGAATTCTTCCTGCTAAGACATCAAAAGAAAACATTTTCACAGAAAGCAGATGTAAAGCTGGACAGTTCACCAAAAAGAACTATAGACAGTATAGATTCTGCTGCAAAAAAGGCTGTCCAAGTGCATGTCTTTTATTTCTGAGATCTTGATTAATTGTAGCACGTGATCAGTATTTCAAAGTCTGTTACAGCCATTCAAGTTCCATTGCCTAATTCCCATTAAATACTAATGAAATATAGCCAACTATCTTGTAAGTAGTTTGGAAGACTGCAGACCCTGTGATAAGTACCAGCAATATACTGACACGTATTTAAAAAATCTTCAGCAACGTAAGGTAAAGATCAGACAGGACACACTCAACCTTTTCACTGATGATTTTTGGTAAAAGGGTCTCTTTTTGCACTGCCCAATTCCATGCACTTTGCTGGTATTAGAAATTGAACTCTTGGAGCATTAATACTTTCATAACCATACTCCTAAACACTGACTCACCCATGACTATCTATATGCACGTATTTGTTACACATTAAAGCAGTCTTTACACTTGTTTTATGAAATGCATTGAAATAGATTTGGATCCATTTTTATTCCTAAAATTCAGCTAATTAAGTCGCAGGAGACTCTGCAGTCATCAAAATAGAATATCAAGCAAAACAGATCCTGTACTTTCCTTCCCTAAGCTCATAAGAACGGAACAGATACCTTGCACACTTGATCAGCAAAGAAAGCCTGTCCTTTTCCAGTCATGGGAGTTGAAGTTGATGAGTGTGAAGAGGACAAATCATTAACCTGTAAAAAATTTGATAATATAAATAAGTATGTGTACCGATATGCACATACAGCTACCTCTCTAACACACGCCTATATATATATATACACACTTACACATATATATATGCACACACATGCATTAAAGAGTACTTTCACCTGCACTGACATAAGTCACAATTCTAGATTATTTTCAGAGAACAGACCTAATTATTTAGTACCCTTCTGAACCAGTATTACATAAGGAGTGCAGCTGTTACACAGGTAGCATTCTGGTTTAAGATTAAACACAACTATTAAATAGATTTATGTAGTACCAAAATGCAGTTTAAGTATTTTATTTTGATATGCATATAGGCTCACAATAATATGTATCCATACATATGAATAACTAAAATATACAGAACTATTTTCTTATTGAAATCAGCAAAAAGGATTCAACTTTAGTTGGAAGAAGCGGCTGTACAGTAAAAATTGTACAGTTGTACCTTAGGCCATGCTGTATTTTAAGCAATTTTGCTTAGTTAACCTAACCAACATGTGCTTTCATTGTGTCATTCTAATGTCAGGAAAAGCACTCATGGTAAGACAGGTATAGAAAATAACGGCGACAGAGAAAATCCTGCCCACATAATTCTAACAATGTTCCAAATGTTTTACATCCCCTAAAAGCATCTCAAAATTGGTCTTTTCTTTACCTGAATAGGACTGATAGGAGGAGGTGGGGCTTTGCGTTTTTTTGGAGTTCCACTTCTTTCTGAACTTAATTTAGAGCCTTGATCATGCTGAAAGTTTCACCAGCCAGAAAAGGTAGGTTTGTTAGTTTGGTTAGTAAAGTCCGAGCAAGTTGTTTTATTTAAAAAAAAAATAAAATAAAATCCCACATTAATATCAACTTTAGCAGCTCATGCAGTGCCTTTTTTCCCCCCCCTATGTAAAGACCACATCTCTACTAACACAAAGATATTAAACATGCCTGACAATAAGAATCTGCTCCCTTGTAATCCATGCTTCAGTGAAAACAAACAAGATTTAGTGAAAAAGCAGAAGCTGACAACAGGTTTAGCACCAGTGACCTTAAAACACTTCCATTCACACACAGCCCAGTCATGCCATTCTTCACAGCTACCACCTTCCTTCTCCACCAGCTTTTGCCTGAGCCCCCTGAAAACCCCCCTCTGCACTCAGAGAAGGAACAATCCGATGATTTGCACCCTTGTCTACTTCCCAGCCCCCAGGAGCAGGTCTACAAGGTCTATTTGCACTCCAGGATGTGACACTAAATAAAAAATGTAAGAAACTAATTTAATCGCTTAATTCTGCAGGGATTCTCACAGGAAGGGGTCTCCAGCAACCAGGGATAACCTTCAATTTTGCATCTTAAAAAGAGAGACTTTTTCTAGATCCTCTTTTCTGCAGTTTAAAGAGATGGTGTCCAACAGCCAAGCTCCTGCATTACACATGAGGAAAGCAGGAACCATCCCAGCACACGTGCACATACACACTCGCCCTGCTTTCCTTCCCTCACCAAGGGTGTTGACTGCTGTTACACAGAGAAAACAAGTCTAAAAGTAATTTTCCTGAAACACGTTTCTTAACTAAGCAACAAAAACCTTTTACATTACATAGTAGTCGTGGCAACCCATCTCACAGTGACATTTACTAGCTCTTCCAGTTACTGTTTTTTCATATGTTGCAAGTGTAGAGAGGCACAGTATTTTCAAAATCAAAAGAACATATACCTGCTTTGCTTTTGTTGGAGACTTTGCATCTGTAGAGCAGAAAAGAAGAGAGTAGAAAAGAAATAAAGAAAAGTTATTAAAGGAAAAGCTTTTTGCCATTCTCAACCCACCTCTCCACTCTACTTCCCATACCATAGATAAAGGGTTTGGTTTTTGAATTCCTGTCTGAAGCCTGATAAAATAATTTACAAATTCCATTTCAATCACATCCTTTCTCTGATACTGTCTGGTTTCATCTTCAGAAAAAACCTGAAGAATCATGACAATTCTTATTCTATTATAGTCGTGCATCATTCTTACACACTAAGCTTTAGAAATCCATTGTAGTTTGAACATAAAACCCTCTGCCTGCTTTAGTTCCTTCTCCCACCCTTCTGCTGAGGGGTTCTATGTATAAGAGAATCCATCCCGAATTGTATGCAAAACTTCACAATGCTGCTACATCAACTTATCTTTTCTTACTCCAAAACACCTCTTTTTGGGCTGCTCAGGGCTTTATTCCATGCTAAATATTACCATCTATGGCAAAGAGTTTTTGGGAAGTCTCAGCCAGATGATCTTAAAAATGGCTTTTGCAACATCTCATGCTACACTTTGAAGGAAATTTGTTCAGTGCTGAACATACATGTAGCCTGTTCAAGAAGTGACAAACTGCAGGTCAGCCTCTCTCACATACCCACATCCTGCGATATCTTTGACGACAGGAGGTTCTGGATCCCTGTGTTCTCAGAGAGCTTGGCGTAATGCAGGGCATTCTGTCCAAAGACATCTACTAAACTGACATCTGCACCTCTCCTGAGGAAAGCTTCCACCATGTTAAGGTTACTAGCTTCACAAGCCATCATCAAAGCAGTTCTGAACAAGAGAAAAAAAAACAAAACACAAACAGCAAGTGTCACGGGCATCCTTCTTAAGCAGCTCATTTTTTCAGGAAAAAACCAGTGTGACTGTTATCATGTAATGAAGCCCAAGATTCCATCGACATATGTATTGGTACATAAATGTAACTGCTGTTTCTCCTTACAAACACCTGCCAGCCCCTCCTCCTCTTCCTCATACACTCCAGCTGCAAACACAGGTCTGCAAACACTTCTAGAAATGTCTTCCTGAGGCTGAGAGGAGAGCCATACATAGAAATGGCTGCAGGATGGAGTCAGACCATCAAACTTCACTGCTACACTCCAACTGCAGTGGTGGCACAACACGAGAGCCTTTATTTCATTGCTGCTCTCCTTCACATGTTGTGTTTGAGACAAAACAGACAGATTTCCAGCAAAAAGGCAAACAAATCTAAAAGATCTTCAGTGAGTTCAAGAGATTAATTTGACCTCAAACTCTGTGCTACTGTCAGCTTAAAAAAAAAGAAAGAAGCTCGTGAGAGCACACACAATTCCCCTTCGAACACAGGGCAGCTGCACAGAGACAGCTCCTAAGGACAGCACACAGAAGGAGCCTTTTCCCAACAGGTTGTGGCTGCTGTTCTCAATTATTTGATGGGGTCGTGAGAGACATACAGAATAATTACAAACACATAGAAAACCTTGCCTTTCAAGCATGCTCTAATACTGCCTTCCTTCTCGGGCATAGTTCTCCTTTCCCAGCATGAAAATGTGTCTAATAGGTTGACCAAGTTTGCTGCCAAACACATTCCTCAGTGCAGATATGAAGCTGAAAAGTTACTACAGTGATAATATTTGGTAAATATTAAGACAATAGTTTCACTAATGAATTAAACATACTCCCTGTAATGGGTAAGTCACTTGGAAAAGTGATGCTATTGCAGTGCTGTGGTAAAAGTAGTGGTAAGTGATAACTCAGATAATGACCCAGCATCACAGCGATGGTTTTAGATTACCAAAATAATTCACTTAGTCTGGACACAATAGGGACCTGGAGATGCCATTTTCAGAGGTTATCCCTCTCTTCTCCCAACAAGGTTTCTCCTGCTTCAGTAAAATCTTGAATACTCCTGTGAACATGAACACCCTCACCACAATGAAAGCACGAAGTAAACCATCATATTCCATGTTATAATGTTTTGTTGCTTCTACACACAGTACTGCCTTTAAAAAAAAAACAAAAACATAGAAATGGCAGTCGTGTCTGTGGCAGAAACTCCTTTACCCAATTAAAGCAGAGAGTTTTAACACCATCTGCTGATTAAACACTAGGAGAGTGAGGGGAAGGCAGGGGTCCCAGAGTGTGCAGCACCTCAAGTTCAAAGCACCAACGAGGCCATGAAAACTGACAGACAACAAAGGGGTTTTCTTCAGACAGCTGGAAACAAAGAGCGCACTAATGAACTTTGGACTGATAAAAAACAAGTTAGGACCCAGTCTTATATTCACAGGTGCTGCCAGAGAACAGAATCAGTATTGTGTCACACAGAATAATCAAAATTACTATGAAGTGTTAAGTGCCAAATCTTCTCAGTATCCTACTTTAACTTCACAGTTTAACCAACTGTTTTATAAAACAGTCCATAATTTTGTAAGACTCTTGATCTTTGTCAGTGTCATCAAAACAAGTGCACTTTTCACTACTAGGATGCTGCTTTTTAAAAGTTTTCTGACACATGCATATCTATTAATGCAAAAAAACCTCTAATTGGCACCTTCTAAAACAACAGCATCTCCACTATAGAGCTTTACTGTATTTTTTTCTTGCTGCTGTGGCTGCATTATGGCAGAAAAAACAACCCTCCACAGATTTTGCTCACAAGTAGCAGTTTTAAGGATTTGAGTTGGAGCTACTAGCTCATCCCAAGAAGAGAGCAGCATTCAAACTGGGACACTTAGAAAGCGATGTGTGGGTAAGTGCTATCAATCAGATATGTATAGGAATAATTTAAAAATGGGATATACTGCTCTGGTAGCCCAAGGGAAATCTTACAGGTGCATTAGTTTTATAGTCACATAGTTTCATCTTCTGCTTTAGTCAGAATTCTGTAAGCCTTCTCAGCCATCAGGATAGGCTGTCTAGTACAGAAAGCATTATTTCACCTAACATCAACTATTTTGGGAAGGATTTGAGAAGAAATCTTCACTTGACAGTCAGCTTTGGTGAAGAATCAACATGTTAACCTGCTGTACCTTCCATTTTTATCCCTGGTGTTGATGTCTGCTCCATGATCCAGAAGGTATTTGCAGACTTCTACATGACCATTTTGTACTGCAAGCAGCAGAGGTATGTTCCCATCCTAGAAATGCACATAAAGAGACTATGAACGATATTCCATTCACTTACAAAAGCACACTGAGATTAAAAGTCAGCTACAAATTTTACCTTTACATAGCAAAAATGAGGTGCTATCAGTACATTTTTCTCGTGCACCATAAATATAGCTGGGTGTGCTATGATTCCTTTCTTGTCTGCTGAGGATGATGCAAAACATAGGAAGAAGGAATCGTTTTTGCTTTCGTACTCCCTTTGCTGTTTGCTCAATGGTAAGACACAATTATTTTGAAACTACAAAACACCTTTCAGTAGCTCCGCAACAAAAATTATAATTTTAACTAAATACTAGGCAAAAATACAACATTTCATAAAGCCATACAATAACACAGTTGGAAGACACCTTTAGGGGTGTCTGGGGTTTCTCCCACTTTTTTCTCAATCCAGAGCTAGGCAAACTTTGAATTGCAGTACATTGCTCAGAGACTTGTCCAGTCATGTTTTAAGCATCTCCAAAGGTAAAGACACAGCTCTGGGTACCAGTTCCAGTGTTTGACAGCCTTCAAAGTGAGGTTATTTTTTTACTAGTAGCTAACTGGAATTTCCCAATTAGGTCCACTACCCAAGTTCTGACCATTGCTTATCATTTTGTCATCCACCTCTGAGGCTGGTCTCCCTCTTTCCTATAACCGGCCATTATGTAGCTAAGGACATTTTTAAGATACTCCTACAGCCTTTTCTTAAGGCTGAACAAACCTTTTATGGCTTTAAAACGCATCTGCTGAAATCTTAGATCAGATGTCTATGACATATTTGTTTTTGTTAGAAAGACCAGACAAGAAGGACATAGACCAAAACCGAAAACAAACAAGTTAAAATATCTTTATCTCTTCCTGCCTGGCCTGTGCTTTACAGATCCCCTCCCTTCATGATTACGTTTTCTATAAGGCAGTTGCATCATTCCCAAAACCAGACCTGGCTGGTTGTAGACATTTCACAGCAGTGAATGTAGTGTCTCTGAGCCTCTGGAATATATCAGGTATATTTTTTCCCCTCAGGCTTATCATACTCTGGTTGGGCTTCATGAGCATTTTGCAGCCCTTGGCCACATACTGGGTCTTTTCCAAAGCCTCCTGGAGACAAGGGAAACACTTTTAATTGTGTTTTGAATGTGTAAGAATCGATTGTAGACACTTGTGCCAATGTCTCAACGATCAGCAAACCCTCCACTGTGGTATCAGATTGTGAAGTGCTTGCACACCTCTGCAGAGGCAAGCTGCAAAAGGAACTTCCTCCAGCAGAGAAATCCAGGAAGGTGTATGAGCACAGCATTGCTTTGAACTACTACTCCTGAGGTGGAGGGTGGTAACAGCAGGGAATGAGGGTGATGAAAGCTCTGAAGTATCTGCAGTACGCAACAGAAGAGGTACATACCAAATCTTTGATGTTAACGGGACATTTGTGTTCACACAGAAGTTGAACTGCCTGAAGACACCCACATGCAGCTAAAAGAAAGTAAAGATAAATTAAAAAAACAAGACAAGCACGGAAGTCCATTAAACCCCAATTTCAAAAATTGTGTCCCACTCTTCCACTAGCAATACTGCAGCATTACATTGGGGCACAAAAAACCCAAATTCTAGGCGGATGAGCTAGGAATATCAAGCACAACAAAACAGTACAAACTTTCATCAAAGAGGTTACCTGCATAATGTAAAGCTGTTTTCCCAGAATTGTCAGTACTGTCTGCTGGACATTTACTCTGCACAATTCAGTAAGGAGAAGGAAAAAAAAGCAGTTAGAGAAGTACAAAGAAAATAAAACACATGTTTTACATTGACGGAGTACTTAACATCTTCACAAAAAGATTTATGTGCTGCCTCAGATAAGAACACTGAAGGAAGGTACAGCATCTCTCTCTACCAATCTGGTGTTTCCTGTCTTTGTACCAGCTCAGATTGAAGCCACAGGAAATCCTCATGATCAAGAGAGCTATCCCTAAAAACTGCTATAGTTTCAGAATAATTTCAATCAGTAAATAAAAAACAAAATAAACTCTCTCCTTTGCCTCAGAATTGTATTTTTTTTTAACACTAGAGTAAAAGCTAAAGCAACAACATCCTAAGGCAATCTGTTTGATTGATAATCAACATTATTTCATAGAACTGCAGCATGGTTTGGATTAGAAGAGTCCTTAAAGATCATCTTGTTCCAACTCGCTGCCATGGGCAGGGACACCTTCCACCAGACCAGGTTCCTGAAAGCTCCATGCAACCTGGCCTTGAACACTCCCAGGGATGGGGCATCCACAGCTTCTCTGGGCAACCTGTGCCAGTGCCTCACCACCCTCACAGCAAAGAATTTCTTCCTAATACCAAAGCTAAACCTGCATTCCTTCACTTTGAAGCCATTCCCCCTTGCCCTATCACTACACGCCAGTGTAAAAAGTCCCTCTCTGGCTTTGTTGTGTGGCCCTTCAGACACTGGAAAGCAGCTCTTTCCAGTATCTGAAGGGCCTGCTCTTCTCTAGGCTGCACAACACAGTCTCACCCTTTCTTCATAGGAGAGGTGCTCCATCGCTCTGATTACCTTCACATCCCTACTCGGTACTGACTCGGGCAGGTCCATGTCCCTGCAGTGCAGGGACCCCAGAGCTGGATGCAGGGCTCCAGGTGGGTCTCAGCAGAGCAGAGGAGCAGAATCCCCTTCCTCCCCTGCTACCCACGGGGCTCTGGTTGCAGCCTGGGATACATTTGGCTCTTTGGGCTGACCCAGGTGCAGCTGGTTTTGCCCTGACCCAGGTGCAGCACCAGCACCTGGCCTTGTTAAAGTTCATGAGGTTCCCATGGGCCCACTGTCAAATGCAGGAAGGGTTCATTCACATTTTTGAAAATAGGCACCAACAATCCAGTTATATCTTGTTGTATTACAATTATCAGATGCTACTGATCAATACAGAATTCAAAGCAATAAATAGTAATGAAAAAACAATTCAAGTCCTTGTCAAGGCTCATTTTGATACAGATTTTTGTTTTGATTAGAACAAAGAGAAAGTAAAATAGAAATTTAGATTCATTTGGTTTGGAAATAACCATCAAGATCATCAAATCCAACTACTAACCCAGCACTGCCAAATTCTTCACTAAAACATGCCCCAAATCTACACATCTCTTAAATCCCTCCAAGGATGGTGACTCCACCACTTCCCTGGGCAGCCTCTTTCAATGCTTGACAGCCCTTCTGGTGAAGAAATTTTCCTAATATCCAACTTAAACCTCCCTGGGCTCAACTTGAGGCCATTTCCTCTTTTCTCACTGTGATATGGTCTACCCTGAACTTCCTTTTCTCCAGACTAAACACCACCGACGCCCTCAGCTGCTCCTCACAGGTCTGGTTCTCTAAACCCTTCACAAGCTTCAATGCTTTTCTTTGGACAGGAGAAGCCAGCACCCTAAAATTACATGTTTTGAGAAAGCAAACATTATGACTTTTGAGTTTTACATGCAGCACTGCCTCCAGCATGCCTGTGATTATCTAGGAAAACAGGATCACAGAGATCACTACATTGCATGTAACAAAAATGTCAAGATTCTGCCTGTGTGAAATAGTTATTCAGCCTCTTTAATTCAACAGCAGTTAGGCATTCCTCACACCCACACTTTGGTCCACGGAAGATAATCCTAAGAGCATGAATTACTGGAGAATATTACCAACGGGTTTGCACTTAGGAACATATTTAGAAATCTGCATAGTGAAATAAAACAAGAAAAAACATCAACAAAAGCACTCTGTGGTTGCAGCAGGCAAGTGGAAGGGGAGCAGGTATCTTGGTGTTAAACACACTTAGTTCTGAGGTGCTGGGGCTGCTGCCTGCGATGCCACCAATGACGGCCTGATGGCGATGTGGATCCTGGCAAGGGGACTGGCCATGGTGACTAAGGATAACCCTTCCCGCCTGTGGAGCAGCAGGGGAGACAGCTTGCAAGGAGTATGGAGGTGGGAGTCAGTGAAACTGGACCCTGTGTTGTCAGAGACACTGACAGAGGCCAGTCACAGGACAGCTGGAGAGCCCTGAGGCAACCAGGGAAAAACAATCTGGAGGCTGGGATACAGGATCCATTCTCTTTCTGCACCATCGTGTTCAAGCGGGGTTGTTATTCACTACTTCATCTGTATTCTCAGTCTGTATTCATTATGTCATCTGAGACTTACTGATAACTCCAAACAGAAAAATCTGTTCCATTTCTCTCATCATGAAAGCTTACCTGTATTTCTGAAATGGAGCTGAGATGGACAATGCCTTTGCTTACTAATACTCATCTTCAGCACCATGAGACTCTTCTGTTCATCTTCTCTTTTGTTTTTCTTATTTTCTCTCCCCATTCTCTCAACTCCCTTTCTAAGCCCCTCACTGTCTTTTACCTCATTTCATGGAAGATTCTATTGTTTCCATTTTATTTTTGGATCTAAACTACTTTGGTTTCATCTCTCTTTGACTTTAAACTTGAAAACATTTCTGTGGTGAACAAACAGAAAACATTCCAGTGGAACATTAACAGAATCCCCCCAGAAGTGAAAAATCCTTTTCCCCTGTAACTCATCATCCACCTAATTCCAAGTCATCCAACCACAGAGACAAAACACAGGAAGTTAAACTGAAGCTACAACCTGCTTGAAACCCAACCAAGCTATGTCAGAGCAGCTGGACATGGAAAACTGTACGTGCAGACCACTCAGGGAAGATACAGTTTTCTAGCATCCATTCACAGTGCCTGAAAGGTCCTTAAACTGTTTATGTTTAAAATCTTGATGCACCTCTCTTGATGTCAAGGAGACACAACAACAGTATAGAAGTGTGGCACAGATTATTAGCAGAAAATGTGTCAACATCTAATGGAACCAAATGAAAATTTCAAAAATCACAATTAATTTGATTTTTCTTTTACCTGAAGCAACCTCTTAACGCAATCCGGGTGGCTGTTCTTTGCTGCAAGATGTAAAGCACTGTGCCCTAAACGAATAAAAGCAAAGCAAATTACTTATTCAATCATGCCAAAGCACAGGAATAAACCCTTCCATGACAAAGGCAAAATCTTGAATTATGCCTTTTATTACATAAAAAGTGAGGGCAGAGGAAACAAAAACCTACATCAAGCAGAATGTCTTTACTACAGACTGTTGTTCAGGCAGGTAACAGAATAATCCTAAAGTCTTGATGCATATAAAGGAGTGACCCAAACATTGTGTCAGACTACACCTTGGCAGACGTAAGTCTAAGATTGTACATCATGTCTTGTTTCTTAGAAAACCATTTTCCAATATTAGTCAGCCTCCCTCTCACACGGATGTCTGTCAGTGTCTCGATGATTTTTGCTGTTTGGCAATGAAAAAAGTAACCCAGCATCAAGAGCATAACCTGCCAAATTCACCACCTACAAATGTATCAAGTTTGCGTCACCCATGAGGTGCACATAGAAGACTCAAACACAGGTACTTTAGTTTGCACCTCATAGATTCCCTATTCCCTATCAAACACAGGTCTGCATTGGTTTGCATTTCAATTAATTTATTTAGCACCTCTGAGTTGATAATTAGCTGTGCAATGCCATGATTTTCTGACTATGGATTTATGATGAATTGCTGAAGACTCTCCTCCAGCTTCATCTTACAGAACATCTGAAAAACTGAAGATGACAAGACACCAAAAGAACGAATTATCCATGCAACTAAGAAAAGAAGGAGCCAGGATTTAGTACTCAATAAGACACTTGTGACAGGAAACTCTCATTGTAAGTGATGTGACTTTTACAGAGAAGGATTTCACTGATGAGCCCTGGGCCGACACTCTCAGGTGGAAGTCAGCAGGCAACCTCTTGCTACTCAAGCAACTAATAAATCAACTAATAAAGGTGAATCATGAATTCTGAATAATAGTCTGCATCAGGTACATATATTCCCTTATCATTATGTAAAATATGAATGTTTCTTCCAGTATCATAGACACTTCTTTATAGAGGCAAATAATTCCCCTGTATGACAGAGAATCCCTCAGGCTGCAGTAAGTGACCAAAGCAGAACCCATGAGCCCAGCATTTACAGGCCATTACTGGGGACAGAATGCTGACAGGTCATCCAGGTGGCCCAGCTAGCCAGAGAAAATGCTGGGCACAGATTCCACAGATGTGTCAACTGAAATCTATTAAAAAGAGTTTGCCAGTTTCAAATTCAGCTCCCATCATTCTCCTAGTGGAGCAGTAATTAAGCATAGGACTTTTGAGAACTGAAACATCATACTTAATAGCTCTCAGCTCTGTTTTGGCCTGTATCAGCTGTTTTCACTGTGTCATAATCCTGAGGAAATGTCTTACTGCAACTCCTGTAAAGTTAATGGGATTAATAGCTTGGATAAACATAAAAGCAACACTGGAGATCTTGATGCAACCTGTAATAATAAGAGCTGGGGGAAGAGAATTATTTTCTTTTTTTTTAAACTTAAAAATAACAATTTAAAAAACTGAGCAACTATTTTACATCTGGAGTCCACTACAAATGCTGAAATTTGTAGTATCAGGACAAAAGTTTTTAAGGACTTTAGAATCTGAATTCTCTGTGCAGGAAAGCAAGTATGCCTAAATCTGCAAGTGTTACAGCTGATTTCCCTCCACGCTGTGTGGGGAGAAGCAAAGTTGTCAAATCAGTATTTTCACTCTGCACATCAAGAGCTACATAAGCAAATCGAGTGTATCATGCTACGTGTATAAGTTCAGAGGGGCATACCTGCACCGTCTTGGGCTGTCACATCCGCACCATGTGTCACCATGATCCTGAGGCACTCTGCATGCCCTTTCGTGGCTGCCAGGTGAAAACTGGAAGAGAACATTTACGTGTCACTTTTCTTATTATTAAGATATCTTTTCTCTTGCATTCACAAACTGCATACTGGCAAGTTCTTTCCTCCATGTCCTTAGATCTTTTGGCATCCCTCCACTGCCTCCCAAGAAGATAACAGCTCTAGCAGTGAGATGGAACATCAAAAAGACTTTGTAGTCATACTTTCATACTGCACCTCAAATAATGTGTTCATTTTGGGACCCTTATTACAAGAAAGATGTTGATGTGCTGGAATATGTCCAGAGAAGGGCAATGAGGCTGGCTAAGCATTTAGAAAACAAGTTATATGAGGAGTGTCTGAGAGAGCTGGGGATGTTTAGTCTGGAGAAAAGGACGCTCAGGAGGGACATTATCACCCTCTACAGCTCCCTGAAAGGAGGGTGTAGCCAGGTGGGGGTCGGTCTCTTCTCCCAGGTAACTTGGGACAGGATGAGAGGAAATGGCCTCAAGCTGCACCAGGGGAAGTTTAGATTGGACATGAGGAAAAATTTCTTGATTGAAAGGGTTGTCAAACACTGGAAAAGGTTGTCCAGGGAGGTGGTGGAGTTACTGTCCCTGGAAGGCTCTTGAACATATTTAAAAGATGTGTAGATGTGCCACGGATGGGGGAACACTGTTTAGTGGTGGACTTGTGTTACTGGGTTACTGGTTGGACTCAGCGATCTTAGAGGTCTTTTCCAACCTGAACAATGCCATGACTCTATGATTTCACACAGGCTGCTGTCCCATTAATCCATATAATATACCTAATGTACATCTAGTCCCACACAATTTCTAAACTTATGTCCCTAGTGATGTAACATATCCTCAAAGAATGCCTAGGCTTGGGGAATTAGTAAAGAAAATAGTCACAATAAATGACTTTGTTCTAGTCATTTTAGTCAGAGTAGTCAGATTTATTTAGATTTAGTCAGATTTATTTAGATTTTCCCCTTTCAGTGGACAAAATTTAGTTCCTCTAAAACATGATTCTGCAATTCCTTAATTAGACTAAATGTAGTTGTGTTTCTGCACTGTCCTTTATAGAGCTCATCTTTCCTTCTTGTATGGGTGGGGGAAAACACTTTACTGTGAGTGTCACCTGGAGAAATCAAAGCTACTGGATATTTGTGAGACTATGCCAGAAATGTATTTTTTCCACTTTCGGTTTTGCTGTTCACCCCAAGTACCTGCTCGTTTAAATGGTGTGAAACTGCAGACGTTACCAACCACACCATGGCAGGATGCACTTCCAAGCACCAATTACCTAAGATGTAATTACAGAACAGACCAAAGAAATTATACTGAATTCAAGCCTTTTTACAGCTGAAATTTCACGTTTGACATCCTCAGGCTGGGCACATCAAGATTCACAGGAGTGGTGCTATAGAGCTGCTGCTGACTTCATTTTGCCCTGAAGCAAAAATGAAGGAAAAGCTTCTGAAAACAGAGAAGTTTATATCCTCCTGATGCATAGCATGCCAATGTTGTCAAGTCTTAAGACATGGGCAAACATCCTGCTGTCATGTGGGTCCAACCAGCATCAGCCTGATGCACACAGAGCAGTTTTTCAGTGGGAGTAATGTAAAACACAAATTCAGGACAAAACAGTCCTAAATGCTATTTCTTTGTGTGTGGAAGTTAGAAGCATCACCAAACATGCACCAAACTGAAACAGCCACAATTCCTGGGAGGGTTTCTAGTATCTTTCAAAGGAAGGTATTAATTTTTAACTTCATACACCCCTGTGTAAAAGGGATTTTCCCCTGGAATGTAAAAAAAATATCATAAATCATGGAGCCATGTCAACTACTGTATTTAGGAATTTATATTTTGAACAACTGCTTCCTTTAAGTGTTAAAGCTAACATTGAAAGTTCAGCCTGCTAACCAGGGAAACTTGGAACAACAGGCAGGAATAAAACGGGTATTTCAGACACAGAGTCTGTGAACTGCAACACCATGTTTCTCTGAGCCATAGACTTCCTTGCAGCCTTCTTGAAAACTCAGCAGAGAAAGAGATGACACACAACATCTGGCAAAGAGAGGAGAACTAATCAAAACAGGAGAGCTCCTGGAACAGAGTTCTCTATCAAGGACAGCAACCACCTCACTTCCTACAGGGAGTCCTTCCTTCCACACTGGCTGCTGCTGATTGCAAATGGCAGACAGGCAGCGCTTAAGCTTTGAACCATTCTCTGCAAATATAAAAGCATTCTGTGCTCATCCTGTGAATTCTACTGCCATAAACAAACTGAAGAGCTAATGCTTCCAAGAGCGCAAGAAGCACTGCTGCTGTCTGTTCTCCAGTCATTCAAAATCAAAACTTCATGTACTTGGTGCCCAACGCAAAGTTGTGTAAACATTCTTCTTTGGAAGAAGTGGTTTCTCAGGCTCTGGGAAAATGACTGGGGGAGGGACACAAGAGGAGTCTGACAAATTCCAACACCTCTAATTTAGCCAGCACAACATACCAGCAAATACCAAAACATGTTCAGATACATTTGTATAAACACAAAATGCAATCAAATTCACTAATGTATTAGGAAGATAGTGAAGCACGCACTTGGCTAACTTACATTTGACAATATTCATAGTAATAATAAATACCTGAATAATAATAACTTGGCTAAATCTGGGGCACTGAGGTTTTATGGACAGACTGTGTAGGACAGTGCCAAATGCAACATTAACATGCAAGTGCTAAAGAAGTTTTATTTAGGTAAAGTCCGACTGCAAAAAAGTATCAGAGAAAAGAAAAATTAACTCTTTTCAGGCTATGCTTCTGTGAACACATGAATCCCACCAACAAAAACAATTCTCATGGCAGTTCTTAACAAGTCATCACACACACAGATGTTTTATTTCACAGAGAGCTGCTTGCTGTGTGTCCCCTCCCTGCGTCCTTGTACTGCTACCATCTCTCACATAAACCTGTAGTGAGATATTTTTTCTTAACAGTCTCAAAGCAATTGGAAGGGAATGGGGGATACGGTTACTTAACTGCTGGTTTAGTAAACAGAAGACCTGCTCAACAGAGAAGAGAACTACTCCAGACTGGGGTAAACCTATTACAGTCATATTTAAATTGCACTATTTACAGAGTGTCGGGCAAAATCTCCCCCCTTAAGGGGCAATTCTGATTTTAAAGTTAATAGCCCCTGGTTTGTTTGTTTGTTTGTTTGTTCTTTAGTTAAAAAAACCCAAATGAACAAAACACCAGACCCAAAACAAACAAAGAAAACCCCAAACCCAAACACTTGAGTAGTAGATACTGAGGACTCCTATGTAGTGAGGGAGGATCTTGAAACAAAGAAGCTTGTAGACATTCATTTCAGTACAGAAAAATTCTTTACAAGCTACATAATTTCCTAAAATATTTGAAGGAAAAGCTGCAGGTTTCCAAACACCAGAGTTCTCACCATCAGGACGCCTTAAGGAGTGGTGCATTTTACTTGCATCTTCCATGAATAAACTTTCCTTGACATGAAAACAAACAACTTTTCCTGCCATTTCCTGGTTGTGCAACGACTTAGGTAAACAAAAACAAACACGTAAGGCTTGATTTGGACCAAGGGCCACACTGAGGGTTGGATTCTCGTTCAGCTGAAAATCCCATTACAACGTAGTTCATCTTCCCTTTTCCCCGATAGATAAGACTGTTACTGCCACTTAGAGCCACATCTTGATAGCCCAGCCTGAACTGATTTGAGATAGATTTCTTTTATTGCTGTAAAACATTTCTGTTCTTCCTGAGGGGCAGGACGGTCTTTTATTATTGTATCCAGACCTGCCAGTGGGCAGAGGAGCAGCTACCATTCCCAGTGGTTCAAGACCCACCACTGCAGCAGATGAAAGATCGTTAGGTTGACACTGCTTTTTCCTACTGGGAACGTACAAGCCTCATAATTACTCAGTCCTTAATGAGAAAAAGTGAAAAACTATGTTTGTTGTGAGGAATGCAAAGCCCGGTTGGTGTAAGCAGGCCTTTAGAGCAAGAGTGAACTCATTTCATGAGGTTCGGGTTCAACTGGAGAGCAGCTACACGACTATCACCTCAAAATCTTGTCAAAATTTCTTGACCTGAAATGTTACTCACATAAAAAACCCACACTGACGGATGTTTTTTGTGACACTTGATGCCTGAACAGAGGGCACAGCTGTGTATGATATCCCTGAACTAGTCTGAAGCAGCAGATTTCTTAGGAATCTAAGAACAGATAGGAGATGTCAACAGTGGAGCACTTACAGCTGTCCTAAACAAGTCCATCCCTTATTCAGGGAAAAGGACCTTTTCCACATTTTGGTTGCAAAATTAAGCCAGCCAGGGCTTCTTTAACCAGCATCTGACAGACAAAGCGCAAGAGTTCAGATAGAGCCAGTCTTTGTCAAAAGACCAATTATTAGTGTTCTCAAAATTATTTAAATGTCAGCCTAACTCAAATGAAAAAGTACTATAATTTTTACTTCTCAGCTGACATAAGACTTTTCTTTACAAATCATTACACTATAAGTAGATGAACAGAAATAATCCCCACTTAGGGGTTATACCTGTAAAACTGTAGCTGATGGCAATTGCTAAGGTGGTATTAGCAGTAAGATATGGCTCTGCTATATTCAAGTTCTCTGCTTAACCATTTGCAGAGCTACTTCCTGCAAATCCTCTTACTGAATGTTATTTTGACAGCTGGCTTAAAACAACTGGGTGGTCCATATATCTAGGGGAAGTGCCACAAAAGTAAAGTGGAACACGATAAAATCAGAAAAAATAAATATCAAGTCTTAATTTAAGACAGTAACCTTCTAACAAGGAAATTTTCATTTGTGGAAAGAAAAACAAGGGGGAAAAAAGCAGAAAAATTATACCAAATCAAAGGGCTCAATCTCTGTTTGGCAAGGTCATGCTCCAGAGTTTTTTTCTGGGCAGAATTAGCATTCTCTGTAACACAGATTTTCCCCAGGGCCTGAAAGTAGTTCAACACACTACTTACCAAAATCCAAAGCAAATAAAGATCATGGCTGAATTATGGATGCTAAGAGAATATTGTATTTGCTATTTCCTATTATGACAAACATGGAACCCAGTCAAACTTATATGCAAGCGCATAATACTATTGTTCTCTGTCATTTTAATCAGAGTGCTCTGAAAATATTTTAAGTGCAAGAATGTTTGAAAAACACTATGAACTCATATACACTCATTGTCAAGGTTTATTTTGAGTAAAAACATCCCTCCCCAAGGCAGATCATTCTTCTTCATTTTCTAATGGATGTCAACCCTTTGTTGACTTTTAAAAAAGTCTAACTTTCCTGCCAGCAGTTTGATGATTTATAGTTTCCCCACCGACCAATACCTTCACACAAACAAACAAGAATAATAAAATAAAGATACAGTGCTGCCTAGAGACCTTGTATTGCTGATTTAAATGTGTATATATATATATATATATATAAATGGAAGACATTTAAGCTTTGCTACTACCAGATCAGACAGGCAAGCAATTCACCAGCTATCTCAGCCACAGAGTGACTTACTGATAACCCGGCTGACTTTCTGAACTGACTGGAGCTTTTATGTATTTTAGAAGCAGCTCCTAGCTTACAGTGCTATCCCTCAAGGCCTCAACTCCTCCTTCAATAACAACAGCTAAAATAAACACAGTAGATGATATCTGGCTTTCGATTGCTTTCCACCACAGGCTGAGCAGCAGAAACACCAAAGTTCCCAAGACCTGACCTGAAGGAGAAAGGGCCGTGAGTTACTACTAGAGCAGCACCTTCTGTGCATGAAGAAAATACCTGGTGTCACACAGGAGGAAGTCCAGTGTGGTCTCCTCTCACGTGTGGCACCATGACCAGTCACTGTAGAAGAATACGGTTTACTGACCTGTGAAGGGCTTGAGATTTTATCAGCGCTAAAACAATCTTGAAAGTAAGCCCTTTTTGACACACCTTGAACTTAATAATAGAAAAATTACCACCTTCAGATTAAACGATTGGGAAAGCCCCAGAATGGTCCTGAAACTGGAGGTTTCTGCTTTCCTCTGCAAGCCCTCTCTGAGTCCTGCCTCCTCCTTGCACCAGCACAGGTAGGTAGGCAATTGTGTGGCTGGTGAGCTGGCACAGGGAACAAAACCAGTTGAAAACCAAAGCTGCCTTCCACTGTTCCATCACACAGCATAAATGCAGTCTGTCAGTGAAAAATAAGGAGCAGCACGTAGAATTTCACCTTAAACCTAAAATTAAACCATGGATGTTTCGCCATGAAAATCAAAAGAACCTTCATCTTTTCCTGACTGCATTACCAAGATATTGTCACCCATTTGAGACAATATATGCCTCAGGGAGAACCAGTCATTTAATCATGGAGGACCTATACAGATGTTTGGCAGATCAGACTGCATTAAAAGAAAATCAGACATCTACAGGTAATCACTATCAATACTTACTAGTTCTTTGGGGTTTTTTATTATTTTCTTTAAGCAAATAAAAATTACAGCTTCACACTGCACCCATTTTATCACCTCCCAATAGTAACTGTAAAAAAATGTGGCTTTTCAATAATGGTGGCAGTCCATGTCGTTATCTTGTCCCTCACATACATGAAGCCAAAAGAGTGCAAAAATTATCTTAGGAAAAAGAGAGGAAATACATTTTGTTTTCATGTAAGAGCTGGCACCGTTGCAAGCTGGGAAAATTATGTGTCAGAGTTTTAAAACACTCAGTCAATGAGTTGCTGCAAACAACTTCTAGAGCGCAGTGCAAGATTTTAAGAAGTTGACAGAGGCAGGTGTGAAGTTACTGGGAGCTGTGTGAGATTATTTACCCCTCTCCCCGCTTCAGCACCAGCCACTGCAAAGTGAACTGCTGCACACAGCCTGTGTCCTTCTGTTTTAACACGGGATGGCATCTGCCCTGCCCCAGCACACCCAGAATCCTCTGGTAAAAACCCTGCATGCCCCTTCTGTGTCAGTCTGTACTCTGGGACAGCTTTCAAAAAACCAAAAAAACCAAAAAACCCAGCACTGAAACCAAAACAAATACAGTTTTCATGTGAAGTTTCCAGCTTTGCATCGCAGCATGAAAAGTCTTGTTTCAATCATACACACCTCGAGCTATAGGACATTAATAAAAGGCAAGCCGCTTTAATGGCTGTTTTCTTATTAGAAAAGAAACAATTGCATCATGCAACACAGGAGCTGGCAAGTTACAGACTCCTGATTTTAGCCTTCAAACTCAGCAAAATATCCACCCAGCTGCTCTTCAGAGAGATTTCTGGGATCCCCAGCAGCTTTATACTTTTCATTCCCAGGTTGTGCTCCAGCAGTTCCATTTTCATAGAGAGTTTTCTTTGGCAAACTCTATTACCGCAGTAACACAAACTCCCATTTCAAGTCTGAAATGTATGGACTTGCCTTCCATGTACCATTAATTGTAAACATAAGTGCTCACAATTTAGATTTATCACATAAAGTTTCTTGCACAGTGTCTATTTTAAAATTCCTCAGTAACTAATGTCAGCAAAATGCAACAGAGATTCTGCAAGCAGAAGCTTCATGGCACTCCTAGGTGTTGACAGAAAGTCTGAAGTTTTGACATACTTCTCTTATTTTTGGAGTTGTAGGGCAGGAAAATCAAAAAAGTACAACAAATGACGAATTCTCAAAAAGCTTAAAGAGCCCAGAAATCTGTGCAGTGTGACCTGAGCCTCCAAAGACAGGTACTGAAGGATAAGGAAGGCAGACAAGTAGGGAAGATTCCTCCTGATAATTTCTTTAAGACCACATCTCACATACGAAGTCCAAACAGGTGCACGGTTACCTTCTCCATGTATCTGCCTTCTGGCACAACATCTTTGTAGCACAGGGTGAAATCCCTGAGGATGTGCCCAGGTTGAGATGACTTTCCTCCTGAAGCTGGGTAAAACCAGCTAGCCACCTTCAGCCCTTTCAAGGCCCAACAGAGCTCAAAGTTAAAACTAAGCCCAAAAATGAGAGCAATGATTACTATCTTCCCTGACCTTCATCCTCCAGTACAACTCACTTGGTATTGCTGCCTGTGGGTCAGCAATTGCTAATAATCACCTTAGTATATGGAAAGTCATGAATATTAGAGCAACAAAATCCCTAACAGTGTTGGCATAACAAGAGGCCAGGAAAAGGCTGGAAAGAGTGAGAGCAGTTGAGTAAAGGCTAATCTAAAACCAAATATTTTTGTCGCATGAAAATCCAGCAAGGCTTAAGAACTGCATTTAGTGCTCCAAGAACTGATGAGCATGGATATCCTTATGAACCTGAGGGACACTGACGAAGGATGGCTCACGGTTGTGTGTTGTGATTCATGTTTCTGTACCTTTCACACTCATGATACTTCCCATCTCTTCAGATTTCAAGAAACAGTTTGGATTTACTTTTTTTTATTAAGCTGTACGAAGTGAACTTCTCTTTCTTCATAGGATAACTACAAACCAAGTGCAACAATATGTACTCATAGTAATTAATCTACTTGTAACATAAAGACCACTCGTTAATATGACCTCTTTAATATATTTTTTTATAAACTCTTTAGATTATTATGACAATATCCTTTTAATTTTGTATTTCAGAATAACTATACTACTTAAGATTCCATATTTCTGAAGAGGAGTAGGGGTTGGACCACAGTCTTGTGCAGGAAAATACAACTTCAGAGCTTTTCTACATTTTTCAGTTACTTTCCAGCTACTTTTCAGCAGTTTCCTAACACAGAATGCACCTGTAAAGAAGGTAGCAGAAAACAGATTGAAACATAAGTCCAATAAATAAGCAGCCACCAGCACAGTGTATTGCCTGAGACCTCAGTTCGAAGTTTAAAAAAAAATTACGTAAATTCAACATTTGCACATTGCTCTGTTTTGGCTGTCTGTTCCCCTTCCTAGACTGGAGCACATTTTTAAGCCAGTAACAGCCAGTGGGTATAATTAAAATCTACACACACATACAGCTCATTTGGTTGCATAAGTCTTTGGAAAACATGTAAAACAACTGCAGCCCATTATGCAGATATAAATCTGAAAAACAACTGCAGCCTTAACCCTGTCCCCTGTAGCCTTAAAGAGGCTGATTCTGGCCCAACCCACAAGAGGCACGCTTCCTTCATGGCTCTCCTGCCAGCTCAGATGGGACAAGTGCAGAGAGCAGCCACAGCGTTCCCCATGGGAAAGTGGGGCGCTGGGTTTTGCCTCCACATGAGCCAAACTGCAGCTGTTTCAACCCAGGCATACAAAAACTTCCAACCATCCAGGCTGTGCTTCGATCCAAGCAACAGACAAACTTGTTGAAAGCTGGCCAGGTCTGGCAAAACCTGGGTATTTGGCAATTCTGCAAGTGGAGCTGCTTTAACAGGGAATTCCAGCGGCTGCCTGATGCTGCCTTACAGGTTTGGCCGATCCTGCCCGTAGGCAGGAGGCTCACAGGCTACCCAAACACAAGTACAAGGGCCCTTCAGAAGAGGATTTGCTTCCCTCTGAGATGACAGCCCCTCTAAAAGACAGTGAAACACAACAGTTCTCAAGAATAGCCATCAGCTGTGTGAAAAAGCAAATATAGAACAGAAGACACAAGCTGGCTCCTACAAGAAATTGCAGACTGTTTTGTCTTTGAACTTTAGATATCATCTGCACAAAGCCTCATGTATGAAAGATGCAAAACGCATTGGGAGGCTTCTCAATGCTCAGAGAACTTTATATGGAATAGGGAGTTTGTTCTTCAAATACATGGAATTTGTTTGATTTACAACATAGGAAATCACTAAAGTGATAAAGTAAAAAGTTTCAGTTTGCCAGAAGTTTGGGATCTTTGTAACTGAAATCCAACTAAAGATTATTAATTTCTGCCTCTTCAGAAGATGGTCCCTTCTCTTTTTTTCCCCCTAATAACACGAAGTGATAAAAATGCTAAAATGTCTTATAAAAACTGCTGTAAAAATGTGTGTAATAGAGCCTGGATGCTGTTGATTTCAAATCCTGTCAAAAGTGTAGGCAAGAACTAAAAACTGGAACATGAACTTTTCCAAACTCTAGTCGAAGGGGTCAAGTGAGAGGTCATGTGCTCAAAACCAACAGAAATGGTCTACGCAGTTTAAGTCAAGAGCCCGGAACAAACCACTGTCACAAATTCCACTGCATGGATCTCATTTAAAAGCCTGCATGATTGTCAATACAGTGGTGTTTGTAGGCAATGTGGATTTTTTCATGTATTGCCAAATTATAAAATCAAAGCTAAGTTTTGCTCCTCTGTTGTGGAGATAAAAGCATTCCCTCTCACCATACATTAACAATCAGCTCATACTGAACATAATAGAAAGTTAATTAGCCCAATTTAGCATCCTGGCAGTGGACAGATTCATCCAACCATGGCCTAGAGTTTCATTAGCATTTCTGAGCATTTGTCTAAAGTGGAAAGCAATTTTTCAGGAAACTTAATATCAACATCTAAATTAAATTATATCCCTAACAGTGCTGCAGGGCAGGGGAGGGGACAAAAAATGAACAATCATGATTTGAACCTAGAAAGAACTTCAGAAAAGATTTAGAGAGACAAAAGCTTTTACACCCAGATCTCCCATGGAAATAAACTTTACAAGAAATTTTGGAATAAGAACCAGATTTCAGCCATCTGTTGGCTAGAGATAAAACAAAGGTTGAGATCCTGGTGGTCTTTCTTACTTTGTCCACGTTTGGAAACCTAGACATTATTGCGACCATCTGGACCATCAGAAATTAAACACTGTGATACAAGTAATTTTTTTTTTTTCCTCAGAGATCAAATCAATGATGTACAGCTCTTCAACAGCCTGACTCTTGCATTCATGTGCATCTACGTGACATACTTTCACAGCCAACTTCTCTACATGGGCAGCGATGTCTCGCCACAGTTCAGCAGCCCAGGTGGGGCTCTGCACTGCCAGTTGGTGCTTTTCTGTCGGTCCAGCCACACCCACAGAGTGTTTGCCAACATCCACAAGTCAGTGTAGAGGTAGAGCACTCTCCATTTCTCTCATTCAGCGATATGAAAAGCCAGCAGGATGGCTTTTAGCCCTGCTTCGGTGCCCATCACTTCTGAGGCAGCTCAAACACCCTTCATAAACTTCATAAATCTCTTACTCAGCTGGGGTATAGCTGGCTTCAAATCCTCTGTATCCCAGATCCTGTAACCCAACAGGTTGTCCTTGAGTCTCCCCAGGTCCCTTCTGCCACAGGCTCCTGGAAGGATCATTCTCCCCAGCCGCAGTGTAGAGCACATTCCTCACATCCTGCCCCGTTCTGACTGGCCCAAGGGCGGCTGCATGGGCAGTCTCCTGCTTAATTTGTTCAAAAACTTCTTGTTGTTCATGACCCCATTTGAAATCATGCTTCTTCCATGTCACTTGCTAGAGAGGGCTTACAGTCTGACTGTGCTCTGGAATATGCATTCCCCAAAAACCCACAGTGCCTCAGAAAGCCAATGTTTCCTTCTAGCTGGTTGAAAGGGATATAGCTGCTGTTTTGTTGGCCACACCCATTGGAATTTGATGACTTCTCTCCTCCCCTTTTACTCCTAAAACTGAATTTCCTGAGCAGGTCCCTTGACCTTATTTCACTTTATGGCAAAACCAGCCTTCAGAAGAATCTGGATAATCTTCTCCGCTTTACCAAAAACTTCCCCTGCTGCGTTCCCCCACACAATGATGTCATCAGCATACTGTAGATGGTCTGGAGCCCAGTCCCTTTCCAGTGCAGTCTGGATCAGCCCATGGCAGATGGTGGGACTGTTGGTCTGGTGGGACTGGCATAGTTGGTTCCACATGTGCTGGATGCTCCTCCAGGTGAAAGCAAACCGTGGCCTGTACTCTGCTGCCAGAGCAATGGAGAAAAGTGCATTGGCAATGTGAATGCTGGACAGTGACATTTTGCTGTCTTGGACTCCAGGTCATACTGCAGCTCCAGCATGCTGGGCACATGTCAGCACCCAGTGATGGTGTGACTTCCATCAGGCCTTGATTGTCCACTGTCAGTCTCCACTCCACTGGACTTGCGCCCTGGCTGCATGGTGCTGGCTATTAAAGGGTGATTGGTGGCTTGTTAACAGAGAGGGTCTCGTGAGTGAAGTGGAGACTGGCCATCTTGGCCACGGAGACGGTAAAGAAATCAAGTTTAGAATCTTTGTTGACAGGAGGAGAAGTGTCAGCAAATCTCCAGCCCTGGACATGAGGAGAGCAGACATCAGGCAGCTCAGGGAATTAGTGAGTAGGGCCCTCTTGGAAAATACTTTTCAATGTGCTGGGGTCCATCACTGCTGGTCACTTTCTAAGCATCAGCTCCTAAGGGCACAGGAGCAGGGAATTCTAAGAGTTGGAAGTCAAGCAGATGAGGCAGAAGGCCAGCTTGGCTAAGCAATGAGCTTGGAAATAAGGTGGAAAGAGAAGGTTTATGTCCACCTTGTGGTGTAGGTCAGGTGATACGGGAAGAATACAGAGATGCTGCTGCCACTGCAAGGAGAAAATTCATGTGGCCAAGGCTCAACTAGAGTTGAAACTGCCCAGAACCATGCAGGACAACTGAAAGAGTTATTTTTAAATACATTAATGGCAAAAGGCAGGGCAGAAATAAGGTCAGCCTGTTAAAGGATGAGGATGGCCACCTCGCAAACAGGGACATAGACAAGGCAGAGATGTGTAATGTCTGTCTTCAACATTGACAACAGGCTAAGGGGGCCCCAGTCGCCTGAGCTGGAGGACCATAGCTGCGAGAAAGATCTATGCTCAGCTGACCATGAACTTGTGCGGGATCTGCTGCTCCAGCTGGATCCCTATAAATCTATGGGGTCTGATGGGATTCATTTGAGAATACCCAAAGAGCTGGCTGATGTCACCACAAGGCCTCTCTCAAAGACTTTTGAACTGTCCTGGGAATCCAGAGAGGTCCCAGCTGACTGGAAGCTGGCTAATATTGTCTGAGCTTTTAAAAAGGGCAAGAAGGAGGACCCTGGAAACTACAGGCCTGTCAGCCTCACTGCAGTGCCCAGTAAAATCACAGAAGAGATTCTTCTGGGAGGTACTGAAAAACACCTGGAGGACAATGCAGTCATTGATCACAGCCAGAGAGGCTTCATGTGGGGAAAGTCTTGCTTGTCAAATCTGATTTCCTTTCATGACAAGGACTTGTGAAACCCACCTAGCTGATCAAGGGAAGCCAGTTAAAGTTATTTTTATCTTTTTGCATTTCAGCAGAACTTTTGATATAATCTCTCACGGGATCCTTCTGGACAAAATGCCCAGCTCACAGCTGGATAAACACATCATGTGATGGGTGAGCA
>VZRS01009352.1:0-10764 GCA_013398055.1 Ifrita kowaldi
TCTTTTCAAACCAAGACACTTACTTACACTGTCCCCTTCTTTGCATATGACAATTTTTAAGTTGATGGATTAAGGCAGTGTCTATTTTCAAGATAGTACAAATTATTTTGTTTATTTCTTCAGTTACCTGAGCCACTGCAGTCCATGACCTGTACAAAGACCTGCTGCCTACAGACATTACAGGATCTGAATTTTGTTTATTTGTTTGGTTGCATCACCTGTCAGATGTAGAAAATTCTACTGAGAAGAGCATGGCAAGTTCCATGCACCTCCCACCTCAACACTGTCTGATTCTGTTAGTGGTCTGCCTGTGATGAGAACTAGGTCTGAAAGCTATGAATATCCTTCAGTGGGCTAGAATGGGAGCAACACTATTTGGACAGAAACAGAACAAGCTGAAAGATAACCAGGCATGAAGAAAGAGGAAAATCCAGGATTGCTGACAAGCAGGCAAGTTGGCTGTAGTATGACAGAGGCATTACAAGTTTTCAACACTAATAAACACTTCTCATTAAGTTCCAAAAAAAAACCCCACAACTATATGCACCTTTCACTAAAAAGCAAAACCCAAACTGCTTAACAGTATGTAAGAATAGAATTTACTGTAGTCTAAAGAGGCAGCCAGCTTATTTCCTCATAGACACAGAAATTCTCTAAACACAAACAGGAACAAAACAAGCTTTGAGGTAAGATGGAAAGTAGCCAAGCACACAAAGACTTATCTTCATTGTTAAAGATTCAGGAAAACTGCAACACTGAGACTGGTTATGGCATATTCCTTTCTTTTCCCATCTGGTATACAAATTTCTATTAGCCCTGAAGTTTTTATGGCTCCCCAGAGGTGCCCTGCTCTGTAGACACCAGCTCTCTGCAGTGATCATGCATGGGCATGGACTCCACACACAAGAGGGAGATGCAAAGTCATTTATTACGCAGCCAGAATTTCCTTAAATACCAGCACCTAACAGGATTTAACATCATATAAACAGGAAAGATGTTCACCACAGTGTCCCCCAATCACCTGGGGTAGTGCACAGATTTTGCCTATTATGGTAACAGGTAAACAATACCCTATAAGCTCACAAACTACACTCATCACCGCTCACAGGTCCAGCCCTGTCCACAAACTCACAATCCTCTCTCTGCCCATCCCCGGTGACCTGGATACAGTCCCAGGGTCACCGACGGGCCCAGCAAAGAGGCTCTCTCTCTCTCCAGCCTTCAGGGTGTATCTCTATCACCACAAAGTGTAGCCCAACAGCTCTCCTCCAGTTCCCCATTGCTCTTCAACAGAGGCACATCTCACCTTGCCTGTTCAAGGATTCAAAATTCCAGTCTGACCCTCAGGCCGATGAGTGTTTCCAAGATGGGACCTACACTTCCTACCAAAATACCAGCACACCTGGGTTTCTCTTACCATCTTGTCCCTTCTGTGCATTTCCAGAATCAATATATGAGAGGCTAAACTACTCATAAATTTTAAAATTTCATTTTTTAAATTAAGATTTTATTTCATTTTAGAAAACAAAACCCAAAAGCCAAGATCTTACAAAATGCTTCCTTGAGCTTCAGCAAACCTACAGCACTGCAAATGGGGTCAGAACTGCTTCCATCACTTAGGAGAGGTGAGAGATATGTGACATTGCTGACTACACAACAAAGGCTCTTTTGAATTATTTACTACAGCCGAACTAACAAATCATCTGGGTGTAAAGCTGCAACACTGTTCCAAATACAGAAATGAAAAACTAGGGTCAAAACTGACAGGCTGGTATTGTCTTTTAAAATTGTTTAAAAATATATCTTCTTGCACTTCATAGTTCAATTTCCATAAAAGTATTTCTACCTTAACCTTCAAACTTTAGTGGGAGACATTGCTCTTCCAGAACACAAAAATAGATTCTCAAAGCTGATGTTTTTCAGAATTTAGAAAGCATCTCCCAAGACAAATTCCCACAGACATGGGCTAGGTCTTCATCAGTATTTTATTTAAAATATGCAAAATGTTTTATGTTTGTGGTTTACAGTGTTTTGGCTCTTCCTCCCAGTTCCCCCCCCTCCCCCCAATCTGGAACAGTTCATGAGGCTAAAGCTAGTTGTTTCTTTATGTTTTTCTTTCTAAAGCTAGTTTGTTTCTTTTTATAAGGGTAAAAAAAACCAAAAAACCAAAGAGATAGCCATAAACATCAGATCTCTGCTTCAGGTAAAATTCCCAAGCATGAAATTCTATTTTAACATATCAAAATTGATTGTTAAGGTAATTTCAGAGTGCTGAAAGTGCATAATCATAATTTTTCTTTTGCAAAAGAGTACAGTTTTTCTGTATTTTACTCTTGATATAAATCTTAATAAATTTTCATAGATAACTCTAGGACACCTCATTAACAAGCTGTTCAACAAAGTAGAGCAAGAGCTGAATTAGGTCTTTAAAATAATTGTTATAAATGTATCTTCTCAGACTAACATGGAAACAATTGTAGCACATTTTCCAGTGAGATATCAGATTTATTTAAATATGGTAGCCAACAAATGCTACCACGTGGAAGAACCTCTGGAGACTGTTTGCTTCGCTTAAGCTGGGATTCACCACTTTGCTTCCCAGATCAGCATCAGTAATGCCTTCTGTTTTCACCCAAGGATTATAAAACACAGGCCCAAACTGGACCGAAGGATTTCAGTTTCCTTATGATCATGGTTGGAAGTGAGATCATTGGACATCAGAACAGACAGTTTATTTCTGGAATACTTTTTATCCAGGTCTAAAATAAGCTACCATTTAATCTTGTTTCAGTGTGTCTATTCCTTTCACCCTGTGACTCAGTCAGTGGCTTTTCACATTCTGCTTGTCAGGGATCTGCTCTGTCAGGTTCCCACACATCTTTAGATCAATATTCAGCTGCAAATTGTAGGACAACAACTATTAACATTAATATGGGCATCCACAACCCTTCTTTTTTAATAAACTGGTGCTTAGCATGCTTTTTCTTTTGTGCAAGATTACCACAGTTTGCCATTCAATTAACATCAGTCAAAACAAACAAACAAAAATAGCTGTGAATGCTGAACCAAAACAATCCAAACTGAGACAGGGTATCTCAATTTACAGTTGCAGTTCAAGCAATAACTAAGATTCAGAGCTGCCAAGGAGGATTTATGCCAGGTTTCCTTTGCTGAAAGCTATGAATGATAAAAGTTAAGGCAGAATTTTCCAAAGACTACATAAACATAGAGGGTCACTACTTACGATGCTCCTCCAGGACCCATACATATATTCAGTAAGTCTCCAAGCATAGGTTTACTTGACCATCTAAATTTTCTGCTGGTAGATCTTTCACATTATATCCAAAATACTGATATGACAGGTATCAACAGTAGTGAACATTTTCTTCTGTGAAAAGCATAATAGTATGAGCAAAAAGCAAGGAGGGGGAAGTGTTTCCTCGCTAAACACTCCCACTGCTTCATAGTGCTTTTCTGTCTTCGGCTTAAAAGAACTCATTATCAAAAGTTGGGATTTTATAAAATGTTCATTATTCAAACATATTCAGCATATCCTGACTTATACCTTATGTATGTACAGTCTTCTTCATTTATCACCATGATTACTGACCAATTTTAGTGCAAGGTACTAAATATATTTCCATGTGTATTTTGACAGCCTAAATTCATTTAATAACCTCAGCATGTGGACAGCTTTGCTTTTTGCACTACACAGTTCCAAAGAAGATATTGTGACCAGGCTTTTCATTTTTGTCAGAGAGAGAAAATCCAATTTATAAAAACGTAAAGCTTTCACGGTGGTACATCAAACTGCTTTCTGATTTCACTTGCAAATACATAACAAAGCAGTTCAGCAACTCTGTGCACAACCTTTACAGCCTGGGTCCTCTGATCCCTCTTGCTTTTTATGCTTTAGTAGGGAAATCTATCTCTAGGCTATTGCATCTTGATGGCACAGAAACTGATTTAAACGTTTCTGTAAATGTTACTTTCTCTACCCTGACCAGAATTTTTGTATCATCAGGCATCGCTGAAGAAAAACTTTGAAAGGACTCCAGCCTTTACTAACAAAGGATGTACTTTGCTCACAGACAACTGTCCTAACTCCCACTGTCGCTTAAGCTCCCTTGCAATGCTTGAAGAACATTAAGATGCGTTTGAGCTATTTAAGCTCACACATCCTACCATTTTTAAGGAGACTTATATCCACAGCAACTGGGCAGTGGAGGGGGGGAGGGGGTTTTATATATATGTGTATATATACACATATATATATATCTCAGTTCACACACATACACATTCTCTAAGTGAAAGACAATAAACTCCAACTGTACCTGCAATTTGACAACAGATTACATACTATTCCAGTAATTTTATTTTAAAAACAGTATATGCATACCACATCATCCTAGATAAATTATAAATTGCTATAATAGAGCTATAAAATGTTAAAATTAAGTCGCACCCATCACTGTTTTATCAATTGACAATTCCTGTCCTGCAGATAAGAAATATGCATCTCACATAACATTTTCAACAACGTATGGTTTTCCTAACCAATAGCTAACTACAAACACAAGCCAGCTAACCACAATGAAAGTGTAGACTGAATTTTCAGTATACCAGCTATCTTACAGTAACTGTTCAAACATATTCTCTGACTCAAACAAGGTGAAGTCAAGACGAATTAGGATCATGAAGAATAAGTGACCTCACATCTAACAGGAGAATATGCAGTAAAAATATGCTCATCTACAAAATGAGCCATAAATGTGGCAACTTCTATGGGGTTCGTAAAGAATTACAAATGTTTTTATGCTTCTTCATATTTTACACTGCCACCTAGTGTAGGCTGTATCGATACATTCCAAGCTTCCAACTGTTGGCACCTGTGGTATCCAAAACCAAAACAACTTCCATAAAAATAGCAGCCATCACTCTAGTTTCTCTTACCTGGAAACTATCATCTCCTAGTAGAAAAAGTTAACACTAGCCAGCTGAGACAAAATAGCAGAACTTAAAGTTATCTGACACTGACAAGAGGAAAGCCCAAAAAATTCCTAGAGTTAAAAATATATAATTCTTAATTGTTGAAACTCTATGGCTAAACAATTATCAAATATGATCCATTTGGAAAAATGTTTAATGTAGATTCACTGAGTGAAAATTAATGCGAGTTAAGCATCTGTGCTTGTATAGAAACTACAGATCAAATTGAACAATATTTCTCAATTGCAGGTCTAAACTGAGAACGATGATTTCAATGTTTACCTTTTTTTCACCAGGTGTTTCTTCCTCGTTTACATTCTCTGTCTTTATTGCAAGGTTCAATGACTGGACCACCATCTGATGATCCAGGTCACAGTGCTGCTGTGGAAAGAGCTGCTGTGCAGGACTGCAGGGGAGTTTGCTTTATGACCAACTTTCCACACAAGAGGCAACATTGTGGAATTCTCACTTCCAGCTAACACAGAGAGGCTATGCCACATGGCCATTCTACAAAAGCCACCCAAGTTCTGTGTCATGACAGGCAGTAATACAGAAATTCCAGATCCAGCAGAGCTCTACAGCTGCCTTTTGAAGTGGGGGGGGAAAAAAATACCCAACCCACACACTTACTTGGCTAAAGCAAAGAGGCACTTCTCAGACACTACAACTCCTAGATTATTAATTTGGAAAATTAAAGATCTTCTCATCAATTGAAAGTATATTTTTAAAGCTATAAAAATAGCAGACTGACATTATTGTGAACGTCAAATGCAGTATCTCCTACTCTGTGTACCAAACCCTGTTCTCGTTTACAGAATAAAATGGAATAACCCAATAAACACATTATTCCAAAATTACATTTCTGTAGCAGAGAAAGTTATTTCGTTTTAGAAAACTCAGTTTTACTGACAGCTGTTTTCTTCAGCCACTCACACAAAGCAAACAGAACCTGTTACTGCTGCTACAGAAACACCGTACAACACCAGAGTTGGTGCATTCTGCTTAATGCTCCTTTTGCACGAATGTGCAAGATACCAAGCCACGTTTTACGCCTAGATTTTACACCCATTTTCATGTTTCTGAGCCATTTCCACAACAGAAATATGCACCCTAGGCTTAGTGCATCTTACTAGCATTGCTATAATATGCTAAGATCACACTGGATAACTAAACAAACAAAACACAAACTTGAACAACCGTCAAAATACAATAAAAGCTTATTTCCCACAAGACTTTCTTCCACTTAATTGTGCATTATATGTCCACCTCACAGTCACTTTAAAAAACAGGGTCTTTCTAGTGCCTCATATTAAGAGATTTCACTCTATTTGCCAAATTAGTGTTTTTTGCAGCCAGAAACTCCTGTTGGCAAGAGTACAGATAAGAGAATGAAAGAAATTGATACAGATGAAAGTGGTTTAGTTATTCATGTATGTTAAGTTTAAGAGAAAGTGATTCCCAGACTGACTTTACTACTGTACTCAGGACAAATTTTCACTGGGGTCACAGGGTGAAATTTAATAGAAACAGGACACAAAACAAAACAGGATACATCCATCAAACAAGCACAGATGGATTTGATTCTTAGTGCCATGACACCCAGTAACAGAGCACAAACTCAGCCTGCCAAAGTGACCTTGATAAACACCATCACATTTAACACTTTGACACAGTACTATGCCAAGTAAACACCTTTAGCTTGTGTTTTCTTATGTATTTTCATTAAATAGAGCCTTCTTCAACATTAAAAACAATCTAAAGGAACCTACAGGGCAAATTCCCTGACAAATAGAGAGAGGCTTAGTTTGCCAGACTGAGGCAAAAAGCCTTTTAGCATCCAAACCCAATTTTAAACCTCCTGTGCAGAGACAGAGCTGAAGCAACTGTAAACAGAATGCTCCTGCCCAGTCTCTTTGGATTCAGAAGGGTGGCAAGTTCTTTAGACCTTGGATCTATAACACCTGAGAAGCAGAAATGACTCTACATTTCTTAAAAGTCACACCAACAACACTGACATCAAACTATTCAAAACCCATTACCGAAACATGTAAGCAAACTTTATCATTGTAAACTTGACAAACCTACAGAATAAGCAGATACATTTTGTTCTATTCACTCCCTCTCAAGACAAATTAATAGGCATACCATGTACAGCATAAGATGTCCACTTCACTTTTCAGTATGTTATTTCAGTATACCTTGCCAAAAAGGTACGCTAGACTTGGAAGACAGACAACGTATCCTTGTCTCCTAACAGCAATTTTCATAGTAGAATGGATTGCTTAAATCTGATTTGCTCTTTGAGATTCTGCCCATATTTTGTTAATTTATGATGACAGAAAAAATGAGGAAAAAAATCTTGCCCAAAAAGACCTGCTACTGACCTGGCCAAATCAACTGAATCTCCCTTTGCAGATTATGGAGGGAATGGACAAGAGAATTCTACATCAGTAGTTTATACATTTTTTTCTCTTCTGGTAAGCAGTAAAAGCCTAGCCTTCCAAACAGCAGGAAACTGAAATCCACAAACCTCAAGCCCTCTTTAGAATTGTCAGCATGGATTTCGTATGAAGACAAGCTAGTCTTTTTAATTAAAATCCTGTATCACTGTGAAGACATCTGTGAGCTGAAGTCCAGCACCACACTCAAACCTTGTGCAATCCAGCTGGCCTTTCACAGTTTGCCTCAGGTTTTCTGTAACATATCAAGTATCCAGGACAGGAGAGCCTGAAAAGCTAACTGACCAGATCCTTACCCAGCTGAGTTAAGGAAGAATTAGGCATTCCCTTAAAAAAAACAACTTAAAAGACAGCAAGAACAAAATCAGCTGTGACTGCTGCTAAACAAAGGGATGGAGAACTCAGGACAAATTTGTAGTGAGATTGCCAGGTTTGTAGGTGAAATCAGGAACTGTGGGGAGGGCTCCTACACCCAGAGTAAGTAGTAGACAAGATCCAAGGTCTGATGCAGCCGACTCATCCCAAATAACATTTAAGCCATCCATCCAGCTCATGTCTTGACACTCAAAGTAAGATTTACAAGTAAATTAAAAAATCCAGGGAAAAGTATTTCATAGAATTTGAGTTATGTCAGCCCAGATTACTTCAAAGAAATTTATTACACTTTCGAGAAAGGATTCTAACATTCACCATTTATCAATAATAACAATAAAATATTAGTGTAATAAAGGATATTTAATAAGCCAAGCAAAACTAGCCCTTCCTAAAAATTTCCATCTGTCAGAGCATTTGACATACAGGAAGGGTTATGAAAATATAAATTAGGGAGAGACATGTGGCTAACTGCTACACTAAGTGTTTAAGAATGCTACCTCAAGTCATCAGAAGTCTTGAAGAAACTTTAGTGTTGGGAGTAACTGTCCACATTTGGATTTGTCTTGGTAAACTGTCATACTTCCTGCTGTAAATCTGTTACATAAATTCAAGAAGTATTGTTTTCATATTTCTCTGCAGAAGTCGTATGCTAAAAATATATATCCATAACAAGCTAAATAATTCAGCATACCTATCAATCCCACTACTTTTTCTCAAAAAATTTCACAGTGAATTTAGGCCTAGCCTATTCAAAACATTACTTCACCTGCAGACTCTCTCACAGCCTCCACTCATTACTGGCAGCCAGCAGCACTGTCCTCTACAGGCTGACTTCGATGCTCCAGGCAGGTCTTCCACCCCTGTGGTTTTTATTGGGGTTTTAGAGGGGGTTTTCTTCTTACAGTACAGTAGACTTCCAGGCACTAAGCAGAGTATTAATCTTGCATGTTTGGTTCACAAAACCTTCACCTAAGTGAAGGTCGTGAAATCTTTCAGTCAGATCAGAAGGTAAGGAGACTATAGATCACAAAGGAGGATCTGTAAGAGGCACCTGGATACACCTGCTCAAACTGATATACCTTAGGCTGAGGAAGACAGAATTCTTTGATCAAAAAAGAACTAAAGCAGCCTCACGGATAAGTCTCTCCAGAGAAAGAGAAACCAGAGCAAAAGAGGGATCAGCCACACTTGCAAGGTTTGAGGAACCCATGGAGAACTGGAACTTGAAGCTTCAATCAGTCCAAGAAAGCCAGTAAAAGAAAAGATGCATTTTAAAGAAAGATTTAATCTTGAGTGCTGTAGAAACTGTCAGAAAGCGGAAGGGGAAAAAAGCAAAAATAGGGCTCTGAAGTAGTAACATTTCCACATGCTGCCACTAACACCATCAGGGCTGTAAAAATCTCACAGGATTAATTGCTGCTCATATTAATCTTGTGACTTGTATCTTAATTTCAGTGGAATTATCAATATGTGTGAAGTAAACAGCATTCAGTCCTGCATGGATAGATACAGTAATGAGGGCTTACTTACACAAACCCCATCCAATATACAGGTTCACAGAACAAAAAAATCTGAGATACTGCAGGGCTTTAAAGCTAGCTCGAATTTAATCAAGTAAAACAAAAACAGCATTGAAAATAATCAAGTGACTGGAAAACTGCCTTTTTAAAGACTGCTATCACACTTGCAAATACTTATCTGAATAGAAGTTTTGTTAGTAACCAATTATTTACATACTCTTGCTTTGATACAGACCGAAAAAGAGACATTCCCCCCATCATTCTTTCTATGTAGACATCATTTACATACAGAGAGTGCCTGTAAGCCAGTAAGGACTGAAAATATTCTCATCTTTGAGATTCAAAGTCAGATTTAAATGGCATACGTATGGCCTGATTTTAGTATATCTATTTTAACACATCATCAATGGGTAAATAAACAAGTAAATTTCTTCTGGCAAGGAAGACAAACGGAAACATAATTAAGCATCAGATGAAAACACAGCTCCACAAAGACTTGATCCTATTATTTTTATTTTGGATAAGGTACTGGGTTAGTTTAGGGGACCAAGCAGGTAGTCCCAAGCTCTGCCACCTATGCTTCAAAATCTCTGTGTCATTTCAGAAAAAGAAAACAGAGCTCTACTCGATTATAGATCAGAAATTGAACATCATCCCCCACCCCCCTTTTCGGGCTGATACAATTTCAAGTAACAACTCTGCTCAACTTAATTATCTGTAATACCTTTCTTACGGTTTCCATTACATCTCGGCAGACACTGCCCTTTGCAAGATGGGGATAGGGATCCTATAGCTCAATTACTCCGCCAAATTAACCCTTAGCGTCACCTACAGAAGTGGCTAGCCTCATCCAAGTATCCCCAACTTTCGAACGCGACACAAAACCTTTGCAGATAAGGTCCTCGAGACCCCCCGCTACCCCTTCAGGAGGGTCGGGGCCACAGCTGCACGGGGGGGCCGGCACCGCGGCCAAGGCGGTATCCAGGCTCCCGGCGGGCAACGCCGCCGCCGTCGGGAGAAACTAGGGGAGATCCCCGGCGGGTCCTAGCTGGAAGCTGCCTCTGCAGCTCGGGTCCCTCCGCACTCCCGGTGATCCCCGGAGGGAGGCGGCGGGCCGGGCACGGGTCTCTGGGGCGGCCGGGCCACCTTCCTTCTCTGAGCGCCGGCCCTGAGGGGGCGGGAGAGCGGCAGCCGCCCTCGGCGCGCTCCAGCCCGGATCACCCCGCGCCCAGCGGCGGCCGCGGCTCCCGGCGNTCCTGCCCCCGGCGCCACCCTCGGGAGTCCCCTCCCAATGTCACCGCAAGCCGGCGGCGGCCCCGCAGGTAGAGGGGAGCCGCCAGCCGCCTCTCCGGCAGCCCTGCGGCCAGCAGGCAGCGCGGCGCGGCGCGGCTCGGCTCAGCCGCGCAGAGGTGGCCCGCTAC
>VZRS01009352.1:12741-70686 GCA_013398055.1 Ifrita kowaldi
TGTGTAGGGCAACAGAGGAATTAAGACAAATCATTTCTAAAGCATCTTACTTGATAATAATCTTCATTTAATCCAGGGGTTTTTTTCTACTTCTTTTGTAGTTAGATAAATTCTGGTCTTTGAAACTTCAATCAATCCTTTTGAGACTACTTGTGCATTATTGCAGGACACCATCTGGGATATGAGCAGCATAACTCACTCCTACACCATCATTCTCCAAGCAACTGAAGTTAATACAGATTAGATAGCTACATTAGCCTACTCAATATCATTTGTTTCAGGGTTGGATTTAGTGTTTCCTGTGTTGTAAAAACTGCAGTCATCTACAAGGCACCAGCACAAAGCCTGCCAATGATCTGTGCAAAGCAAGACTGATTCAGCTTTGAGAGCTTGAAGTCAAAACAGAGATACAGAGATACAAAGCTGGGAGCAGAGACACAAAGGTGGGAGCTAAACAAAGAACATTATAAGCTACACAAAATTGAAAGGAAAACCCTGAGAAGGCACAAGAGATATTTGACCTTGTCCAAACACCTAAACAAAGTAATACACAAAAATCTAGCTTGATTGAACTACCCACTAATGTAAAGCTACTCATGCATAAATGTTTGCAGAGTGAGGCTTATATTGAACAAACCACTGTAATGAAGGTAAACGGCCTTTTCGATTCAGAGGTTAGTCTGAGCATCTCTCATGAACAGTATTTTGCTTCTCACAACAGAAGCTTCTTCACAATCTTCCTTGTTCAATTTTTAATGTTCCACAGAGTAACACACAGCAGGAAAGATCCTGCTGGCACAGGAATTGGTAGCAGTAGACTCAGGGTGCCACAAATGACAATCGAGATGGTGAACAGGGAACTTGCAAAACTTGGCTATGTTCTATTCAATTGCATAGGCTGTTTCTTTCTCTGTGCTCCCTTAAGAACCAAGTACCATTGAAGTTCAGTTTGTGGTTGCTTTTCAAATGAAAGCAGTCCCAAACTCCTATAAAAGTTCAGAACTGAGTACCGAGTCTGTAAAATTGATGTCCTGTGTAGACTTGGAAGGAAATGCAATGAGAGCCCCTGCTTACATTTTTTAGTAATAAAACCTTGAATATGTATAGCATGGAACTTTATTAACAGCAGTTACCAAAAATATTGTCTTGAAGAACACTTTTTCTTGGGCAAGACTTTGTTGTATAGCCAGCCATACTTCAGACCACAGGAACGAAAAAGGCTGATTTTTAGATTAGTCTTCTGTTAAGACTCAAGATGTTACTGGAATATGGCTGTTCAGAAATCTGCCCTATGTCAACATGGAAAAAATATGTTAGATAATCAGAGTTTCAGCCAACTCTGAAATGTTTTAAAACGGATATATAATCTAAAGCTCTTTTTTGTCATGCAGTCAAAATTTTCAGAGCTTGAAAATACACTTAAGCATAAAAAAAGGTATCTAATGCTCAAAAATACCGAGCTCAAAATTATTTTGGATGTGTTTCTATGCTCCCTACCTCTGAAAATCACATTTCCTTAAGTGCCTAGATATGGATTTAGGGTGTCTAACTGCATCCATTCAGGCTTGAAAATTTTAGCCTACCTCTACCTGTGCTCCATAATAAATGTATCAGAAAGCTTCAGGCAAGCAATAAAAGTATTCTCAAAAAAGCAATGCAGACTTGAGCCATTAGAAGACAAGACACTGACCTAATAAAGTACTTGACTGTATAATTCAGTTCATTCTGGTATATGGAAAGTCTCATCTGAAGCCCAGCTTTTAACAGACATCTCTGGTAGAAGGAGAAAAATTAATATGAAACACCTCCCTATTATGGCAGTTTTATTATTAATATCTTTCCACTATTTCCCAACATTTTCCAAATCAATGTCCTTATTGCTCTGAAATCTCCCTCTCTGCTATCTCCCCAACTCCTATGTATAATGTCCTATATTCCACCTTTAAAATATGAAATCTTTATCAGGAGTCTCCAACTTAGTGGAAAATGGTGAGGATAAGGAAATGAAGTGGTGAGAAAACAAGAAATTAAATTATGACAGACTTAAGACTTCCTAAGGGGACAATGTGTGGAGCTGTTGGAGAATATCCCCGCTCTGGTAGCCAGATCCAATCTAACCAGATACAATCTGGCTAGCAAGATTTACTATTTCCAGGGCAAGGCTTGGGATCAAAGAGAACAATAAATCATTGAAGAACTCCAGGATGAGGAAAAGACATAGGATTTAAACGCCTGTCAGCAGCTGGAGTAGAGCTTGTCTGCTGGAGAAGCTCTAACTAGCAATCAAGGTCTCCCAGCACAGGGGGAAGTAACAAGGTTGATAGGAATTTACTAAACCCTCAAGGAAAGGCAAAGGTCTAAGCAAGAAGAAATGCAAATATTTATTGTCATAGGCCTTTGCTCGGAGTACATTTTGATGGATAGAAAGGGCTTGTTTCCAAGGAGCTCTTTTTTTGTTATCTTCGATTGGTGTTCCATGTAACAGTTTACCATGGGGAAGGACTTAATGGCCACCAAACGCAATTGGGGCTGTCATGCTAACCTTGTTAGGAAGCAGGGTGTGTCAGGCAGAGAAGTTAAATTTGGGCTCAGAATCAAAGAGGGACTGAAGAGGATCTAAAGCATTCTGTATTCCCAAGCAATGAAATATCTTTGAAGGCACAGCTAGGGTAAAAATCCAAGGCTGCTCATTCTCCAGACAGTTGGTATGAATGACTGCATGGAATAACTGCATTGCTTCTTCATACTAACCACAGTACAGCAAAGTTTGTTGAATTTATACCAGCTTTTTAACTGCAAAGAACTAGGGAATCAAAAGTTAAATCCTAATGAAAGCATAAACATTCCATCCATCAGTGCATGATCACTCCCACCCCTTAAAGTCATCTCCTGGGGGAACCAACAACCCTGCCTGAAACCAAAGGATGCTTCTGACACTGAAAATAAACCTAAAGCACTAAGCAAAAATCAGCAAAAACCACATCCTAGCAGGACTGAACTTGACTGGTAGGGCTTCCTGCACAACAGCGTCACTGCAGATTACTGCACAAAATTGAAATGTGTGCACTGTGTCAGGCTCTCAACAAACAGAACCAGTGACCGTAAACTACAGTTTGGCTCTCAGTACCTCACACCTTGTTACTTACGCTGATGGTGGAGGTGTGCCAAAAAGCTACCCTGCTAACCTAAATATTGCAATTTACACTGAACATAGATATTGCAATGCAGCTACAGAACGACAGTAGAAGAAGCAAGAAGATGATGACCAAGGCTCTGCAGGGGAGCTGCAAACCATGACTTACTGAACAAATTGAAGCCTTGACTTTGCAGGTTGTTCTGTGTGGGCAATAGATTGTACCAGTGGCTCCACTGAGGCCTGGGCAGGCCACTGCCAACATCAAACAACTTGCAGGATCAACACCTACCAGAGGAAGAGCTGTGTAACTAATAACGGGGAGGTGAAACTGTAACTGAGACAAATACCATACTACCAAATACAGAAGAAAGTAATGTCAAAGATAAACACTTCCTCAGTTATCTGAAATGATCACAGACTTTTCATCAAAAGACATGGAGGAAAGCCAATACAGAACTGCTGGAGAAAGCTCTGCAGAGAAAGTATCACACTGTGTACTAAATGAAAGAGGGGGGCAGTACAAATAATAAAAGAACCCAAACGATGTCTTATGCTGCATAGCCTAAGACTGCACCTCCTGCTGAAAGGCAGATGGATTTGCTTTCCTTACATTTTGGCAGTATTTCCTGTGTTTGTTGTACAAGTAAGGAATGATTGTAACAAAGTAACCCTAATGTTTTTCTGTGCATTGGATATAACGTACAACTATTTATCATCAATCTGAGCAGTAACTTCTCTTCTTGCCCCATTGCTAGGAAAAAGGCAGTCATAGAAATCCCAGACAAAGCACTATTGCACTATCATTGTTCTTTTCTTCAATAGCATTTTCTATCAGTTTCAACATTTGCTGCTGTGCAAAGTTTCGTATAAAACCAAGGGACAAGAAGCAGAGTTGTAAAGGATAGAAAATGTGATTTTTTCACTAACATGAACTTGGAAATACCATATTCATACGACACAAAATGCATAAGCCTTCTCTACTGTTCATGACATTTTAATGGAGAGACTTTATTGCAGTAGCTTCCATGTGAGGTATCATCTCTCAAAGCTTGTGTAACCACGGTATCATGTGCTCTGGCCACTTTGACAATAGTGCAGCTGTATACCCAAGCCAAATCTCCATCAGATTTGCCTGGCAAAACAGATGTATGCAGATCTTGTGCTAAATACTGTGGGGGTGCAGCTTAAAAAAAACCTCCCAACACCAAAAATAAAACAAAAACAAAACACAAACGAACAAACAAACAAAAAACCCCAGAGAGATGGCGTTTTAATTTCATTTTCTGCTCACTTTGTACCAGTATAAATGACTAGACGGCATGCAAGGCTTAAAAGAGTCAAGATAAATGGTTAAATTATTGGACCAGTTTCATTAGTACAAACTCAGTAGACTTCAGGGGTCTTTTACTGACCTATGCTCAGGGCAGAAGCCATAGTTTTTATTAGGTCTACTAGTACTGGATGCCATTTTTCAGGCCAAATGCCCTGTTACTTGATGTTGGACACTTAACCTCTGCCAAAAAATCACACTGCTCGATTTTATCTCACAAGGCAAAACCACTTCAATATCTTTCAGCAATACTTGTTTGGGACAGAAGGTGAAAGGGCAAGCCAGCAGTTAGTTTACTGTCTAAAACAATAAAGTCATCAGACAGGCTGAAATGGAAGCAATACATGGTTCCCTGCTTGCTGACAAGATTTCACCATCACTTTTTCACATTTTCTGTGTAGGCTGAATTTCAGGGAAGGTTTGTACATTGCCAGAACAGACCTGTTTTAAAGCATTTTGTTGATCTCCACCACAAAAAAAACCCCAAACAAACAAACAAAAAAAACCAACCAAAAAAACCCTCAAAACTAATAAAACCAAAAACACCTGTCAAGAAAACTCCTCAGAAAAAAAAAACCCCTCCAACCCTCAAATCCCAAAATCCAGCCCCATTCCTAAAGCTTTGAAAGCAATTTCATGGCACTTTTTATTCCCCTACAACCACCCCCTTAAATTATAGTTCAGACTTCCAGTTTCATTCTCAGAAGTTAGAACTGTAACTATTACATACCTACAAAAAAGAATATCACTGGTCTTCTCCCTTTATAGCTCTGCCAAAAACTCAAGAGAATCTGGCTTTGTCCTAAACTTAATCCCATGTTCCCTTTGCCTCAGCATTCAGAGACAAAACAGTCCTCTGGGATAGCAGAGCCTACAAAAAACAGTGTCCCTGCCAATGGCCAGCTGTTCCCAATTCTCTCATTTTTCAAAGGGACAATTTTTCAGAAAGCAGCCAAGTTCACATTTGCATTGCCCTCCACTGGTGTAATTATTTATATCATATTATATTGAAAACAACTTTCTCGCAAACCATGACAGCTTTTTTTTTTTTTTTAATTTGCATGGTGAAAATTAAAAGATTTGGTTCAATAAAATATGAAGCCCTTAGAGATTTCCAGTGCTTTTGTTGGAGTAGTTCTCACAGTAATTCACACTCTCCTTTGAAATAGATTTTGGCTCCATTTGTGGCAGCTGGTTGAAGATGAGCAACATCTGAAAACCTGAAAATTCACAAATGCCTGCCAGATTGAAGTAGATAGGATACCTTGTCATTCGTGGCTTGATAAAATGATTATGAGAACTCCATTCTTATTTAATATGTATCTGCCTTTACGCTGCATAAATATCCTTTAATGTACACCCTGTGAATTCACAGCAAGAGGAGCCCAAGAAGATCCCACACTTGTGTGAGGAAAAGTAAACACTTGAAAACCAAAGAAAATAATTTAAGATGAAGCTTTAACAGATACTGTCTTCCATATAAAAACAGGAGTTTAGAGCTTGAATGGAATGTTCAGAAATAAGGACTGCAAATAGAAAAGCAACCTTTAGAAGCTGCATTCTTTTCTGTTTACAGACTGTCCCCTCTTGCACTGGAAGGGGGTCCAGGCATAGGATGGGTGCAGCTGACAACTGAGGGAACGCTTTGTGCAAGTCCATTACTCTGTTGAGCAGCATTTTTTACCTTTAACTTGGATCCTGACAATTCTTCCAGGGCATAGTTCATGGAAACAAACCTGGAATATTAAATTTCACAGCTCCTAGGTGGATTGCTGACATGGATGCTAACAAAAACCTTTAGAGCTGGGGCAAACCTGGAGCCCTGTGCCATGACACTCTAAACCTCTCACATCTGTGTAGAGTAAACTGGGGAACTCCCTCAGAGAAACGAACATAAAGCTTCCAGCACGTGTTTTTGTCTCACCATATGTCATCCATACATCAAGAGGATGTCACTGACAACAAAAGTAGATTAACTACCTCAAATATTCACTGACAAAATTAAGGACTCATAAGGCAGTACTCAAGTCAGCAAGCAGGCAGGTTTGAATAGCAGGTAGAGGGATGTTGCAGGTATTGCAAGATGTTGCAGCCCAAGGGAGACATCTGAGCAAGGGGCTGGCTCACAGCTCCCTGTGATACCAGGAGCAGCAGAAGCAGAGAGCTCTGCCTGCCTGCCACAGAAGTAAGATACCACCACTCAGCTAATTAGCAACATCTCATCTCTTGAAGGGAAAAACCCCTCTTGCTCTTGCTGAGCTTCTGCCGAGCTCCTGCTGTCACACGTTTCTTCTAATTTGAAAGAGAAAACTACAGTTCTGACAACCCTTGCACGAAAATTGCTAGCCCCTGTTCTAATCAGACAAAACTTTAAATCGCAGCCACCTTGATTTCAGAAAAGTTTTACTTGTAGGATAACTTTCTATCACCATTTAGTATTGGCTTATTCATGTAACTATAATGTGCAGCCCTTCCTTGGACAATGATTCTCCTTCTGATTCCCACACATTGGCAGACCACATGCAGGCTTTCACCCCTGATCATTTTATACTGGTCACAGCAGGTCTTCAAAAAGGATGTATTTTACTACACAGATGAGCAATCACTTTCGAACCCCTTTGCAGTATTTTCCTACCCGCTGTGCTTCAATTCACAATTTGATGCCATTCAAAAATAGCAGTCTCTTGTCTGTGTGTGATATTGCAGCCTGTCTTAGGGTAAATGCTTAATCTGAAATCATCACCACTTAATTGTGTATTCTTTTCCCTATACTGCAATTTAAAAGAGTGATACAAAGAATATTTTGGCAAGCTTAGTATATGCCTAGCTGATTATGTCACTCACTTCTCATGTCCTGATCTTTAATATATTTTGGATTTTGACCCTGTCTGTCCTGTAGAAATTTGTGTGCAACATGAATCAACTACCTAAGGCTAATGATGTTCACTGCTTAAAGTGGGCTGCCTGTTCTGCTGGCTGAGGTCTGTTTTTTTCCACTGTATTTAAAAGTATTATCTGCCTTGCACTGTAAAGTAAATGAAACAAATTGAAATAATGGCTATGTGGTGATTGGTGGTGAGGACAGTGGGGTTAGTTTCATCTTTGTCACTTACCTTTTACTTAATTTTGAGATTTTCACTGAACTTACATGAATCTGACCCACTTGTAAAATACCTATAATACCCCTCACTGACGCCACAAGGTAAGTTAAATTTGGGCACTGGCTATAACTGGCCTTTGAACATTTGTGTGCCATTCAGGATATAAAAAAAGATTTTTGTCCTATGTGCTTTATTTTGACCAAGGAAAATTAATTAAGTCTGGGTAAGTGTCAAGGGAAACTCTCCTTTGTGTACCATTGGGCAGTTGACTGCCTCGAAGAGCTTGGGAGAAAGTAGAACCTTATGACGTTGTTGGCCTAAAAAGGATCACAAGGCTTAGGAAGGAACCATATTTCCTTTGAGTGTCTGTCAGAGTATTGCCTGTCCCTCCATGTCTAGGACAGTCTGGCCTTTAATTGAGTTGTTAGAACAAGTTAAAATCCTCAACCAACAGACTCTAGACAAGAGTAAAGTGTTATTATTCAGTTTAAGAGGAACACATTTAAGACAATTTAAGTCATGTTTAAGGTCATATAAGAAGCCAAGCCCATTTTCATCAAGGAATTAATATCTGTCAGTTTCTCGGGTTAGCAGAAGATTGGTTTTGAGACCTATCCCCTGTTTCTTCCTGACTTTTATCTAGGTCATCTTGATACATGCAAATATTCCACTGAATTTAATGCAGTTACTCTCACGTAGCTTTAGGACCTCTTTCTGCAGCTTGACAGCAAGAATATTTAGCTCTATGCTTGATGTACTTGTCTGCCAACATTCTAATATTTTGTTGCTATCATGAAAAATCAAGGATTCTGTGTCCTGGAGCCGAACCACACAGAGAAGATAGCTATAGTGATACAGCACATCTGGTTAGAGAGAAACATTTGTTCTTGGTCCTTCTCAAAAAAAATGTATTTGATAGGTACATAACAGTAACTCCAGAGTGTGTTAATTTGCTTGGTTCACTGCCTATAGATAAATGTCTTCAGAATAAATACTACTTCGGCTAGTTGAGGGTAAATAGACCTATGTGACTGGCACTATTTTTGTTAAGTCTACTTAATAAAAGGTAATTTTCACAGGTAAAGTATAAATCAATTAAAATATAATGTTTGTATTCGTGGGTTTGGGGGCTTTTTTGGTTGGGAGGGTGATCTCTTTCACTAGTTACCTAGCATTAGTTGCTAAGATGTTAACTTCAGGGTTATAAAAACATTTTAGCAAATGTGGATGGTGTTAATAACTCTGTAACCACTTCCTCCCAGTTATTTTTAGGGACAATGCGAGGTCAAGTTGTTTACACATATATTACTTGTAAGTCAAGCAGGAGAAAAAATTAAAGGTACAGCTTCTTGCAGAAGTGTTAAGTTAGCTGCATTTGATACATTGTGTCAAAATCTGTTTTCTGTCACAGACCCTGTGACAAATTCAGAGAAATTCTGTTGGATCCAGCTAAAGTGTTCTGAAGCTGCAGCATCTGAGTAAGAAGAGAATTCGCCCACTCTGCAAGAGATGCACTTGTAGCTGCCTTCCAACCAATCACAGGTGGAATTTACCTTGCACCTTTCACAGTTCTTGTTAAAATTACCCAGCAGAACCTCAGGAAACATGAACCAAGTAGCCAAACTCTGTGGTGTGGGCTGGGAAGTGAGTGAGAGATGGGCTGAGAAGGAAGTACGGGGGTGGACAGCAAGGCAGAGGCAGATGCTGTGGCTGTGCTCCTTTGTTCCTTCACCCTCAGGCCAGCGCGACCATGTGTGTTGTGGCTACCTGTCCCTCCCCTGTGCTGTACATGGGTCCACGTGCTTTGTGGAGAGACTTTAATCCTCCAAGTCAACCTCAAAACATTTTGTGGGGAGCAAAAGGTGAGACTGAAAGACAGGAAGCAGATGCTGGCTTCCACACAGTTATTGTAAAGCAGCTTTTGCCAAGGGAATCTGGAGGATATTTCCTTCTGTAGAAATTTTATATTCCTACTGCAAAGTAAGTTGGGACAAATACTGATTTTCTTAGATTTTCCCTAAAATCTCCTTCCAGAATATACATATGTTTTATTTTTCTTGCCTTTTGTATTCTGACAGTGGTCTGCCTGAGGAGGTTTCTTGCAATGTACATAAAATGAAGAAAGAAAAAGAAAATTGAGAAGAAACAATGGCGAAGAAAAAACTATGTAGGAACTATGAAACTCTGAGTTTGTGTATTACATTTTTGGAGGCAAGTTCTCCTCTGGGTGGAAATAATCCTCCCAGAGGGGAAGTTTTTCCCAACGTTTATTGGATATAAGAAATATGGATTGTAGATTAAACAGAGTCCTTGAGATAGAGCTGTTTCACCTCTGCCATGCTCAGAGGACATGCAGCATGAGCCCCAACTTACCTGCAAAGGACAGGAGCAACAAATGCCTCTTGTGGCTGGAAGAACAAAATTAACCTGCATGTGAAACTGGCTAGAGAAGAAACATATATACTGGATAATGTCTGTAACACAACAGTACTTCTATGCTAGCCATTCATTTTCCTCTCCTTAATGAGGGCAAACATGGGGAACGAACAAGCATTTCACAATTAAAGGTGAGAGTAGGATGATAGCGTACAAGGGAAAAGCCTGTGGTGTTGCTACTAGTAATGAGCCTCCAAGAGCTTGAGTCTGTCAAGTGCTTTCACTGGAGCTTTACTTTCTGAGGAAACCGCTAAATGCCATCTCTCCTGATTATAACTGTGGAAATGGATTTTTTTCATGCTCGTTTTCATATTAAATCTTAGAAACTAAGGAGTGATGAAGTACAAAACTACAGATTTCATGAAGGAAGTAGAAGTACATCAGGGCTTCTTGCCATTCACTCTTCTCGTACAGTTCAACATATATTTGTGTAGCTGACAATAAGATAATCATATAAAAATTTGGAAAAGTTATATGACTGCAGGGATAATCCAGGAAAAATCTGAGCAAGGACTGAGAAGCACAACATGATCTAGTGCTCTTCAAGTTGTGTTGCAGTCCTTCATTTAGCATTGACATTTATTACCTCAGAACATATTGGCAATATCATCTTTGCTTTCTGCCCATTTGCATTGTGGTGCATGGTATTTTCCTTGCTACATAACTTGTTTCAAACAAAGGAGATGGAAGATTAAAGAAACAGCCATAGTCATATCAAGGAATTGCTCCCTCAGACTACAGGCTGGTAGTTACTGTGCTGTTATACTTTCTATAAAATGTAACAGGATGCTTTAAATCTCAGAGTACAATTTCTGTAAGTATGGTTGTTGGAAAAAAGAACACAAAAATCTATCATAACATGATAAACTGTCAAAATGGGGGAGAGTTGATTTAGATACCAAGTTTATTCATTTCAGCACAGATGTAATCTACTCTCATCAGCACTGAGGCATTTATTCCCCTTACTTTAGGATTTCTAGAAGACACGGTGTGTAGAAGAGTAGTAAACCAGCCTGCTGTTGGGAAATGGTACTCAGATAAATCCACATTGCCACTACAGTGCTTTTACAAAAGGTGACAGTGCCATAATAAAAAGGTTAAAATGTCAGGGAATATATCAAAATGCTTCTTTAAAATTAAACATGTAGTTGCTCATTGGCTACACAGAATTGAGCATATGTCTCAGATGACATTTTGTTTAAGCCCTTTTCCAGTCTGTGAGATCAGGTAGTATGCATATGAAAAGTATTTATTGCATTCTGTGGTACACTATATACAGACAACCCAATCTCTATGCGTCCATTTCAATAAAACAAGAACTTTCCTGAAGTTCCTTTATTTACTGATCAAGCAAAACTACTAAGGACAAAAGAAAAGCAAACCATTCCCAGACAAAGCAGTAGCCTGAAATCTTTGATGTGCAGTGTTAAAGCAAGAATATCTTGTAAAGAAAGACAATTTTAATTTTATTTTTTTTAATTAAGATGGGGTACTTAGGAAAAAACCAAAACAACAATTCTCCTGCACCTAGTGGCTGGGCTGAAATGCATATTTTAATTCTATTTGTAGATGTTCAGAAGTATTGGCAAGGATTCAAAATACCCACAACTGAGTAGAACTGCTACCATTGACGAAGGCCCAATTTTGGCCCATATAAAATGATGGCATAACGGATATAGCAAATATCTGTAATGCCTTTCAGAAACATGAAATAGCAAGAAAACCTGCCTTGGTTTCCCTGCATCACTATGCAATAGGGTTTATCAAAATGTTCAGCCTGAGCATATTTTAGCATACAGCATTTATCATTTTAAGATGAAATGCAATAATTACATATACCACTTCAATGGTCCTTGTTTTCTCCTCCTTGGGTTTTCAAACAAAATCCAAAAGGAAGCTCAGAGAGGTACAAGCTGAGAGAGAAACCGGCTGATGTGCTCCCCATGAAGGAGGAACAGAGCAGCTTGCTCAGCTTCAGTGTGAGGTGTAATGCAGTGCAGGGTGTCCCTCCCTTCCATACGCTTTCCCAGCTGCTGGTTGCCATAAACAACTCTGCAATATTGTCGTGTTGCAAGCACACTAATCATGGTTCACATTTGGGTGATAGCATAAACAGCATAAATGTCTGTTATGGCCACAATAACAGCTTCAGCACAGGAGCCAAGACAAGGAAGAATAGGAAGAGAAGAAAATAAGGCTGTTATACAGAGATCATTCCACTTAATAGATGAAGCTCCAGCTCCAAGAAGCTGCTTTTCCCTTTGCAACAACCTAATCAAACCTTCACTGCCTCTTGTTCAGGTGTGTTTCTACAGCATCATTATTTCTTCTTCTCTAAATCAATGGTTTAATTGATTTCTCTGGCTTTTTGATATGACTGTCATTTATTAGAATAGTGAAGAAATATGGGAGCAGGTAGAACAACCAAAAAGAGGTGAGTTGAGAGGAAGTGAGTAAAAAATAAAAAATTTCATGGAAAATGTCCATGGAATATTAAACTATTAAAAAAATCCCAGTGGTATTATTTTTGTACATACTATACAGTTTCATAGAGAATTTTAATGTATAATACACATAAAAATCACATAGAAATGAGGAGACTTTTCAGTGGGAATAAATGGTCTTTTTAGAGCAAAGTCTAGGATGTTCTATTTTATTCCTTTAGAAATAGAGAACAAAAAAAAAAAAAAAACAACAACAAAAAAAACCCACAGCCAACCATCTTGAAATATACACCTGTTAAAGGTGCTAAGCAGGTCATTTTCAGCTTAACAGTGTAAAGTTTAGTGCTTTTTTTTAAAATTGGAGATGCCATTACATATCATGAATATAAACCCCCCAGAAATATAACCAAATGCAGTAGTCAAGGAGAAAGGCAAGTCAACAGAGTCAGCCTTCCTCTAATTTGTTAAAATAGAAATTACCCACTTCCGCCTGAGTTGCCACAAGCCACCAGATTTCAAGAACAGATAACAGTTCATTTTACCACTACCTCACTTACCATAATTTGAAGAGGTAGCCATATGTGCATACATTTTTGCCTCTTTAGCATAAAAAACTAGGGAAACAATTTTTCCTTATCATTTCTGTACTCTCCTGTTCCCATACAAATAAGCAAGGTAAGTTTGCTATGAAGTGTTCCTTTTAGTTGCTCTGCAGCTGAACACTGACTGATGTGGTAACCTGACCATGCCCAAGCAAATCCACACAGGCGACTGCACACCTGTGTTCAGTTTGTTCAACCTTTTCTTTAGAGAGAAGATCACAGCCCAGGGAGGCAAATTTTGCCATCCTTTGACATGCCAAGTAGTTAGTGGCTGACCTTGCTCATCCTCTCCTGGATGCACAGTGGGGAGCTGTGGAAAAAATGATGCCTAACAGTAACACCTCCTTTCCTATAACACCTTTTCAGCCACTTCAGCTCTTCCATCTGGAGCAATGTTTGCAAGCTGGATGTTGCAGTCTCCCTGCTCGCTGCTGAGTTGGGGTGGCCCTACAGAGCCTGTCCTCTCAGCACTCTTCCACCAGACTCCTCATTTACCTAATCCTAGCAAGACTTCCCAGACCACAGGCATGTGTTTGGTCCCTGAAGGATGGCTCTGCAACCCAGTGCTGAATGGGTAGGTGCAAATTGACACAGAGCTTTAGTAATGTGTTAATAAAAAACCCAATTAAGATCAAAATACCTTCCACAAAGTTAACATGAAAAGTGGTGTGTTGAGTTAAATTACACTAAGGAATAAATGGCAAATGCCTCCTTATCTCTATAAGCAGGGTTTTCATGAATAATCCAGCGTGCTTGCTAATGATAATGAAAGCATCTGTGCCTTATATATCAGAATTACTTCTCCCCTAGCCTTTGCAGGATAAAAGCTTTGCCTATTGTTGCACACCAGGCCACAATGAAGGACAGCAAAGCAAGGCTCGATTTTTATGTTGACAGTCTACTGCAGTTAGAGGTGAGTTCTGGTTATTTGCTTTCCCACAACCCCACAAAAAATAGTACTGCACACCTATGTCATAGTAAAAAATGTTTTAAATTTCTCAGCTAATGGTTATCTTTTAACAAAACGTATTTAAAAGTTAAAACCAGCCAAAAATCTGTAAAAAGCAACTCTACCAGTTACCTCTATGACACTCTCCTGGTGGAGTCATTAGAGGAGAGGCCTGGCTTTAAATTCAAAATTCAGCTGATACATGTAGTATCCCATTCGTTTTAAGGTTTGCATCAGAAAGGGTGAGGTCAAGTACAGAGCTGGTGGAAAATAATCAACTGTTTTTATAGGAAAAAATATACTGACAGGAGTAACCCTGCCAAATTACAAAAGGGAAAGCAGTGTGGAGATGGGAACAGACTATAGGTTAGTCAGTTTATTAGGGCTTCTAGAATTTGTAGCTTACCCAAGAGACATTTTAGTTACAGGCTAATGAACTGGAAAAGATATTTGAAGAAAAAGGATATCCTAGTTGATATAGTTCACAAAGCATTAGTTAAGCTTCATGAGTCTGATGGACAACAAATTATTGTTGAAACAGCTCAAATCTAAAGAACATTTTTCTGTGTCATTTGTTTCAACTTGCTCTTCTTTGTCACCTAAAATCAAGAAAGTATCTCTGCAGCATGCATTTATGGGCTACATCAGTGACAAGTTTACTCTCCTACCGTCTTCCTCGTACTTCTTTCCTGTCTGAAATCAAATGGGCAGGGACTACCTCTCTTGAACAATGGCAGATTTAAGCCGGAACAGCCTGCCATTCTCTAATTTAAAACCATTTCACATTGCTCTGGCAGCATAGAAGAGTCTTAAAAGGATGTAAAAGGGTAACTTACACTACTTTAGTTCCCCTGTTATATTGTCAGTGATGTATGTTCAGAGCAACCAACAATCCAGACGGAAATGTTCGCAGTTACAATTTTATTGCATGCACAGTATTGCTACAAATATATAACTTGGGATATTTGGTCTTGTTGCCAAGATCATAGGAAGATTTACTAATTACAGCATGGTCTCCATAGAATTCCCTGAGCCATAAGACAGGGAACCTGCAAACATAGCATGGCCTGCAGCTAGAAATTGCTTTGCCCTGTTACGGACCACCATAGTATCTTAGAGTGGTTTGGGTTGGAAGGGACCTTAATGATCATTTAGTTCCTGCTGTGGGCAGAGACACCTTCCACTAGACCAGTGTCAGAGACCGAAATATTATCGTTAATGACTTAAGCATTTTCATAAAGAACCTTTGCTTATTCTAACAAAACAGTATCACAAAAGCTGCAGAGAAGACCACCACACCCTGAATAGGCCTTTGGAGTGAGGCCCTGCACCCCTCACTGATGAAGATAAGATAAAGTAACAGCTCAGGGCTGGGGGAGAAGGATACATTCACAGAGCACAAGCTTAGTATTTTCAGGGTGGAGACCACAGCCCCAGGGCTATCAGCTGCCAGGTTCAAACAGGCCCTCGAACCAAAGGGTCGGGGGGCAGGGGTGACAGAGGCTTTAGGTGGGTGTTGGAAAAACCTCTGGTCAGAGGCACAGTGACCGCCATCCTCCGATATGCAGAGGATCCCAGCTGAGGGGCCCCTTCACCCGGGGAAAAGCTTATCCACAGAGAGGGGCATCATGGCCCATCAAAGGACTCCCCAAAAAGGGGTCCCCAGACCCTGCACCAGAGATGATGCAACAGATCCACAGTGTTGCAAGGGACAATGCCAAACTGGCCTCCTGCAAGGGAGGCACATGGGCATTCCCACCAGCCCAAAATATATATTAATCCACTGGATTACATACTTTTTGGTGTGGCATGGCGTGGCGTGTGGCGGCGTGGCGCAGCAGCGGGGGACCCTCACCACCAGAAGACCAGATTGAGGGGCGCAACGAGACACCTTTGGGACCCTCGGATGGGTGATATGCTTCCACCTAGCCCCTGTCATTCTCTCCCTGTCCCCCCACCCCCCACACACACTTCTTTCTCTCTCTCTCTCTCTTTCTTTCTTTCTTTCTTTCTTTCTTTCTTTCTTTCTTTTCTGTTTCTTTCTCTTTGCCTCTTTACTGTTACATAAAATATAGCAATTTTTTGGCACCAACATTGAACCTTGTTTGGTTTTAATCACGTTTTTTGGGTTTATTTTGAACCTTCAAAGTTCTTTCCAGTTTATGCAGAGACTTAATTTTCTTTGCTTGTCTGGGTTTAAACCGGATCATAACAACCAGGTTGCTCAAAGCTCCATCCAACCTGGCCTTGCACACTTCCAGAGATGGGACATCCACAGCTTCTCTGGGTAACCTGTACCAGTGACTCATTACCCTCTGAGAAAAAAATTTCTTCCCAGTCTAAATCTCTCCTCCTTTGGTTTAAAATTGGACTCCTTGTCCTGTCACTATCTGCCTGTGCAAAAAGTCATTTTCCCACTTTTTTATAAGCCCCTCTAAGTACTGAAATAATGTTACAGAAGAACATAAGCAAACCACACTGGAGTGTGAAAAAGATCCAGATAAACTAGTATTCTGTTTCCACCAATGGTCAAATGCAGATGTCTGAGGAGCATGGTCTTCCTCTGAGTCTCTCCTACCGTTCAATCTTTGCCGGCTCAGGGAATTCCTGAAACAGAGTTGGTTTCTGGGCACTGAGCGTTCCTTCACAGATTCCCCTTACATAAGTTCATGCAATCTTTACCCAAATGCCTGTAAACCATCAGCATATATCAGGGAGTTCCTCAGGTCTGTTACCATATCCTGTATTTTGAATTTAAGTTCCATCAGCTCTATTTCATGTGGTTTTGTTCTTGTAGTGGATGAAGCTGTGAACAATCAATCATTATGCACTCTGTCATGTCACTCACTGGTCTACATCCCTCAGGCATTTCTTTTGTCAGTCAGTCTGAAGGATTCCTGTCTGTTTAATCCTGCCTTCAAGTGAAGTTGTCCAATAACTTTGACAAGCCTGTTGCCGTTTTCTGAACATTTCTAGTTCTTCTAGATCCTTTAAAATGCAAGGACCAGAACAGCATGCAGTATTCAGAGGTGGGAAATTATTATCTGTTGTTTTCTCTGTTCTTTTCCTCACAATTTCTAATGCTTTGTACAGCTACTAGTGGATTCATTCAGTCTGAATGGAAAACAGCCCCAGTTTAAAATTTAATTTCTAGATTAACTTTTTTTGACTGCAGTTGGGCACTGACCAGAAATTTTCATAAAACTGTCTGTATTACAAACTTGGAATCTTATTCTCTAGTACCAGTGGTAAATGAAGAGTTTGTATAAACTTAGGGGTATTACTTCCCTTCACACTTGAGTTACATTAAATTTCAGTTGTCATTGTGTTATTATTAAGATCACGGGATCTTTCACCAGTATTTCTTTCTTACTCTCTCACATCAGTTAGCGTTATTTGCAAATTTTTTCCTATCACTGCTCATCACCTTTCCTAGATTGTTTATGGATATACTGCACAGCAGGTATCCTAGCACTGATCCTGAAGAACTTTCCACTGTCTCTTTCCACTGCCAAATTATTCATTTACTCCCATCACAGAATCATGGAATGGGTCAGGAAGGGACCACAGCGGGTCATCTGGTCCAACCTCCTTGCTCAAGCAGGGTCATCTGAGAGCACATGGCACAGGAATGTGTTCAGACAGTTCTGGAATATCTCCAGTGAGGGAGACTCCACTCTGGGCAGCCTGTTCAGTCACTGCACAGTAATGTTCCTCCTCATGTTCAGGTGGAAGTTCCTATGCATCAGTTTCTGCCCATTGCCTCTTGTCCTATTGCTGGGCACAACCGAGCAGAGCCTGGTCCATCCCCTTGACACCCTCCCTGGAGATTCTCAAATCTTCAGATAATGATAATTTAACATTTTTTTATTCATGAAAAGATCTTTCTCCTCATGCCATTGTTGCAAGGTTTCTTTAAGAGACTTTATACCTAACCCAAAATCCTCTGGAAATCCAGGTGGACTACATTGACTCAACCACTTTAAATTGAATATTCAGTCAACTCTTGTGAGACACGGTTTCTCCTTACAAGACGGATTTTGCTCCTCACCAGGGTACTATATTTCTCCAACCTTTCTCTTATACCTTCTCACTGGTCACTAGTTCCTCAAATCTATTCTGGCAGGCTTTAATTTGTCTCATTATGAATACAGTGGAATGACTATGTTTGAATTATGACTCTTGTATTACCTATGTCTTTTTTAAGTCTCCTCTGCTATAATGGTAGGTTATTCAGACATGCCTGCAGGATTAGGGCACTTTGAATATCCTGTCATAACAGTTGTCTATCAATCACATTGAACTGAGTTCAGCACCACTGAAGGAAAGGTGGTCTCAGCACCCTGAGTTGATGTAACAAGAAGTAAATGAAGTCTTGCCTCATTATCACAGAGGCTGAGTGCTCTTTATATGTCTTCTCCAGATTATAATTTTTATTGCTTTGTACAACTGCTAGGGGATTCTTTCAACCTGAATGGAAAACAGCCTCAGTTTAAGATGTACTGATTTTACTCTCTCCTGGTGTTTTATCTCCTGTAGTCCTGATACATGGCCTCGTTCATTTGAATCCGGTCCTGCCACATCTGTGCCTGTTCCACTCCTCTCTGCTCCACTGCTTAAACCAGCATGTGCTGCAAGCCTGACTCTCTGCTCTGATGTCTACAGTCTCCTAATTCCAGGGGTTCTGTGCTTGTATTACAACCTGTGCCTGCACAGACCCAATGTTTGTAAATTTCCAGACCAAACAGGCTGGAAATGACTACTCTCAGTTTATACTAGGTTTATTTCCTTCCTTTTTAATTTCTCGGTGGCAGATATCTCCATAATTAAGAAAACAGCTTTCTCTCAGAAATAGGTGAATGGTATTCCTTTGAATTCTATGAAACAGTCTAAGGACTTACACAGAATCTGCTCATGCCCTTCAAAGGAATGAGTAATAATGTGCAGACATGGAAAGCTATTGCTTTATGCACCACCTCAAAGCAAGCTGTTCCCACAATTTTCTTGCTATCTCCTCATTAATCAATAGAAGGCTTTGTGAAAGTGCAGGAATGCATTTGGAAAAAGGAAGTCAGATCAAATGCCCTTTATCTTTCCTGACATTCTCCTTTGAGGCTAGAAAACCCTTTCTTTGAGGGTTCCAAGGCCAGTCGTGGAACCAGGCACTTGAACAAGGATCCCCAGGGAGATGGGAATCTTACCCACCACTCCTCCACCACTGCTTTTGACTGAAAACACCACCTCAGTAATTTGCTTTTTAGGTTAATGATGCAAACTCTTTCCCTCCATGTTATAATTCAGAAAACAAAAAAATAATGCAAAGAAATAGCCTAGAGATTTCCTATCTTTAAGAGTTTCTTTTTTTCACTCTGCCGTGGATAGCAGTGATTTGGCCCAAGGACAGCAGAGGAGGGAAGGACTTCAAGATCTTGTCAGTGGCCCAGCTCAGTTCCCCCTGAAAGAGCTGAGTCTGCTGAGTCTACTGAAATCAGTCAGCTGATGAGCACTTTTGAAAACATATCTTTGGCTCAGACAGACAGTGGTGGAGCTGGGCATAAAATTTTTGAAATTTACTTTGCCTAGAGGGAAGTCAGCAAGCCCTGTCTCTCAAACTGCATCGAGGGACAGGGCTCTTCTTTTCTTGCTACCATACCCTGATTAGAATTCAGTGTAAAGATTAGTGATAGCAGCATGGCTGGACATTTTTAGGCCACAAATATGCCCTTACATAATCAGATTATTTAATCTTTTCATAAAGATGCATTTCTTTATCATAAGATACAGGGTTTGTTTGCTACAAGAATTGTTATAATTTATTAATAGAAGTCTGACTTTTTTTATTCAGAGTCAAGGTTTTTATGACTCCTGAGCCAGTGACGCCCAGTAATTATATCTGTAGCTTTTGGCTCCTGTTGATACAGTGCTGCTGTATTAGAAGGATTACTTTTATATATTGGCCAGCCAAAGAAGATTTTTCTTTTATGAATACCGAATTTCTGAGAGGCTTTTTGAATTAATAACAGTGGAATTAATGCTTTGAAGGCATTTTTATTAAAATGGTGATCACGGTGGACACTGTGAAGCTAGGCTGGCTGAAAAGTAGGATGTATGTTGGAGAAGAAAACCATAGGTTTTTTACATTTGTTTTAATTACAAGTCCACAAAAAAAAGTCAAAAAGCTCCCAGTTTTTCATGAACCAACATACTGTAAAATACTTGGAGGTGATTTGGCTCCAATTTCTTTCTAAGGATGCAAAAGAGGCCCTTCTCTGCAGAAGTGCCAGCCCCTGCCCCAGCAGTTTAGATGCTCTCAGTCTCTGTACATAGAAGACAAAACACAGACAGCAGATGTAAATGGAGGAGTCTGCAGCAGATTCACCCACCTTTGATTTGCTTTCTAGTCATGTGGCTTGGAGTTTCTGTCCAACTTCAATTTCAGACAAAGGTCCCAACATTTTTAACTGCTGGCAACTTATTTCCCTAGAGTTTTTTCTGGTTTGTTTTGGTTTTTTTTCCTAGATCACTGGAAAGGGCTGTTCACCTTCTGAAGTGAATTCTGAAGAATTATAAAATTGTCCAGATTCCCTTAACTATTTGGGTCTTCCCACACAGGAGATGATCAGAGAACTTCTAACAGGTATCTAAACCACAGGGGATCACATATCTTGAGATATTGTTAGGGACACACCAGACACTTTCAATGTATAGAAAGTTTTAACAATGGAGAACACTATGCAATAAATATTCTGTTCATTATTCCTTTAAAGTTTTGCTACCATATGCAGTCCAAATGCTTAATAATGATTTTAATCAAGTGCAAAAATGCTTCTCTAGGTCAATATTCTTGATAATCATGAACGCACAGATACTTCTCTTTCTATAAATATTACTGCTGTTCAATTCTTTTTTGAGATTTTCTGATCCTATTTGTTACAAAGAGTGTGCATTCTTGGGCGAAAGAGATTTCCCTAAGGGCAGGATAACAGTTAAATGAAATGTAAATGCAGGGATGGCACTAAGATACCATACAGCACAATACTATAAATATTTTAAGTCCCTCTACATTCTGTGTTATGATGCACATGAAACTGACCCAAATTTACACTGTCCTAGTGCAGAATTACGTGATGCCAGTGCTTTACAAATATCATTAGGTTCCAATATGTGCATACTACCCAGAGAGAGAACATTATTTCAGGATATTTCCACACCAAATGGCAGTTGTGTACATTTCCTCTGCATCCTCCAAGTCCAGAAATAAGGAAACTTTTGCCACTTACTAGTTTTGATCTGTAATGGTGCATCCTAGGCCATAGCTTTTACTCCAACTTAAGAGTATTAGTACTTTTGTTTGACAATAACAGAGAAATAAGGATATTATTGAAACCAGAGCTAGCCAGGGAGCCCTTAAAACCTAATTTAAAAAATGGTAAGGACACTTGAGTAAGAGAATAGTGTCTAAAAGTTCATTTTTTCGGTTGGTTACACATTTAAACACACAGACAATGCCCCAGATCTGCTGGACCTAGAGTCTGTGCTCCTTCACACCTAGCAAGGAAAATCAGCAAAACACACTTCTACAGTTATTGAGGAGAGAACAGGGGATGCTGACTTCTGCTCCTCCATCTCACAGCTGTTCTTCTCACCTGTGCTTATGCTCAGAAAAACCCCCCAGAATATAACCTTCTGTTGTAAGAAACAACTCTATGTACCATATATTGTGCAACAAATGTTCAAATATCCATGACATTGACATGTATTATTTAGTGCTTTTTTTTCCTGATTAAATTTTCATCTCTAAGACCTTGATTTCATTTTGTTGGATTCACGTTTTTCAAAACCTGCAGTTGTTTCACACAAAGCTACAGATAAGTTGTCCTTTTAAAAATCCAGAACACATATAATCTGAAATAGTCCCCTTTTCTTGCTAAAGGCTTTTTTACAAATACTTAACCTCTTGTCCTTACATAAAAGGTTTGTATGCCACCATCTAATTTCACGGCAATTTATCTTTTCTTCTGTTTAGAATGAAGCAGCAATCATTTTATTTTTTTTTCATTTTTTTCTATAAATTGAATAACAAATCTGCGTTTTTGTAACATGAAGTGAATATCTGGCTGATTGAACAGGCTTAAAATGATTCCTGAGGAAATTTTGTACACCTCTTTTTTCTTTCTTTTTTTTTTTAAGAAATGTCCCTTTTCTACAAAATGGTTCCTCCAGATTACAGTAGTATTGCTGAAGTGGTTTTGGACATTGATTTACAATAGTGCTGCATGTTGTTTGAAAGAAGGAGGTTTAGAGGGCAGTAGTCAGAGCAAAACTACTACGGCTTTTATAAAGTCAATAACACATTGCAAAAAGCCCTGTGCTACAGAAGGGCTCAAGTTTCCTAATGGCAAACCCAGCAGCCTTCAATCTCGTGCCTTAATGTACGTGGTGTTTGAACTTCTGTCTCCTGACAATGATCATGGAGGTGGCTTAAGCCAACACTCCTTACCTTGAAGCCAACTCGTGATGAGCACACAGAGGCAGCAGCTGCCACGGCCGAAGCACGGCAAACCAATCACTCCCAATCATCGGTGCCCAGCCCAGCTAGCCGAGCCTGTGGAGGAAGGGTGCCAGGGAGGTGATGTTTTACACTGGATTTTCCGCCCACTCCTTCCAACACAGTCTCCCACTTCCCTTGTAATCCCCACACCTCATTATGGCCAGAAATAGTAAATCTAGATCTGTTCATTGTACAAGTAGACCTTAAGCCAGTTCATTCCTCCTCCTCACAGAAACCTACACCCACAGAATGCACTAAGGAGGGAAGATGGTGACCTGTGGCATCATCGTCCCTTCCCTTTCCATCCCTGTCTTTCTCTTGGCTTTTGTACACGGCAGCATTGACCACCACTTTGCTACACTCCAGTGTCCTCATTGCATCAACAGAATATAAATGACTATGGAGAGGAATTTAGGTTGCAGAAACGATTTCCACCAGACTGCTGAAGGGAACAGAGAGAAGAGAAATTTTGCTTGCTCTGTGTTGTGTCTTCACATAAAACCTGAATGCAGTCAGAAGCCAAGGAAAAGAAAGCCCAGGGTCTTTGTCCAGCAGCTACCTATGTCTTTAACTTCCCATCTCCTCTATGCTTCTGTTTATGAAATTGTAATGATAGTAGTAAAACAAATGCAAATAAATAATGGATGGATGAATACATCTTGGGATAAATAAGTTATGGGCATCATGCTGACTTTCAAGAATAAGAGTTATTGCAGTTCATGCTTGAGAGGGGCTGTCATGGGGGCTTCTCCTGGATCTGCCAGCACTGGCACTGTGGTGCTGCAGGGAGTGGCCTGCATGGGCAGGGACAGGGACAGAGACAGAGGCTTGCTGCTGGAGACAGGGTGGTGTCAGAGGCAGTCTCCTCCAGCTAGAGCCCTTGTGGGAGCTAGCACTACAGACTGGAAGAAACCACACATTTCAAAGGAAAAAAACCCACAGGTAGTCCACATTAGTCCTAAGTGCCTCTACACTTGCTGCTGGCATACAGAGAGAGCTGAGCAAGGCGTCTGGAATCAGTGACTTCCCAGGCTCCTCAGCAGCCCTTCTCCCAGCCACCTGTCCAGACTCACAAATGGATTGCATCACTTTACTTTTTTCCTTTTGGGGTTTTCCACCTCTTTCCTTGAAGCTGAAGGAGAGAAATTAAGATTCTCTGCTAGTATAAAGTGTCCATGGATTTCAGTTTTTCCTAGAAGAGGATCAGATACTGACCTAGAAGTACCAAATAATAGGATCAGATTTATTCCCCATTCAGAGATGGCAGAAACAGTTGGAGGGCTTCTGATAAGGGAGTTGAATGAAGTCCAAGCCTCAGAATGCTCTGGACCATCAGTTTTTGCTTCAAAATAGGAACGAGTCTGAATCAGTTCCTGATTTCTCTTTGATGGGATCTGGCACCATCTAAATCTAGATCCCTTGCTGCATCCAAGGGTTTGGGAAATGAAACAGAAGTACCTGAGACAAAGGGAAGAACTATTGTAACTGTTAGACTTTAGCTATGTCCCTAAGGCAGGTGCACCTGAGCAACAGGGATTTCTCAACGTGCATAATTCCTTGCAGTCTTGATAACGCTGAGGTTTGTATCAGAATATCCTGCTACATGCACCAGGTTCTGCATGTATTCTGTGCAGACACACCACAGTGCATGAAGTACAGACATTGACCTTTCTTGCTTCCTTGTACCCTCCCCTGTACCCAAACCATAGACTGAAACTTACCTTTTATTTATATTGGTTTGTGTGGAACTGGCCCTCAAGTTCCAGCTCTGTATATGTACTTCTCTGTTTATTTCCATTCCATTTCTTCAATACTGATTTCATATTCTGGTCACATTTAATCTAATAGGAATAAAGAATCCCCAAAATTATTTGTTTTCTGCAAGTTCTGGTAATATAGACTGTCAAGAAGAAGGAAAGCCCTACCCAGAGCCTGAACCGAGTGAAACAGTGCTCACACATTATTAGACATTGCGGAATCTATGTAGATGATGGGGGACAGACACGCGGAGACACTTTTGAATAACATGACAATTTGGAAAACATCCCACTAAATTTACAAATTCTAAAATCTGTGCTAAAATCAACCAATTTTAATTGACAACCAGCATTAGTTTCAGTGCTTATAGAAGGTGTTGTCTTACCTTGGGTCCTACTTCATCTCTTCCCTCCATGTATTTAATACTAAATGATAAAGCATTAAGCAAGAATTAGTGGAACAGACACTGATCAGAACTACCATGGTCTCAGTACCTTGTCCATGTTCCTATGGTGTTCATGTGTGTCCATAACTTTTAGTTTAAAGCCATTTCTACAATGTCATCACATTCAAAACAGAAAAGGGAATAATAATTTTTTTCACTCCTTAACAAAGGTCTCTCTGTTTTCTGTAGTATCCTATGAGCTTTGGTATTCAACTCAAAGAGATTTACCTCTTACCTGCTTGTGAACTCTCCAGTGGAGTAAGGAAGTAATTTTCTCTTGAGAAACCTGATGGACTTTAAACTGCATTCCAAAACATTTGTTTACATTGACAAAAAAAGTCTAATTTCAAGAAAGCAAAAATTGCTTTGAATTTGCTGTTCCTTTTGGTGACAACTATGGTTTCATCATCACATTGCTATTTTAGCTTTAATCTTCAAAGTTCATGCCTTAGTGTCATAGAAACTCTCTCTAAATTATCATTTAAAAGCTCTGTCCTTAAGGTTAAAAATTCTCAATGCAGATGTACAGTGGATATGACTTCCCTGAGTCCTGTGTGTGTTAATGACAAAATAGCAGCATTTTTAATACTCTTGAAAATAATAATAAAAGAAAAATAATAAAAGAAATAATTTTAATAGTAATAATAATAACAGTAAAGGAAACAGAAAAGGAATCTTTACCAGGTGCTCTGTAGTAACTTCAATAGTTTAAAAATATCCAGATAGGCTGCCTTTTTCTGCAGAAACATCTGATAGCCAAACCAGCTTCAAACTAACCACCAGTACAGTTCTGATTATTTCCATGGGATGGCATAATGCATAATGGAGCACACTGTTTTCTGCGGTTTCTGGGTTCTTAAATCCAGAAGCATTGCGAAAGGGTGGATACATAAAAACATATGGGCTTGAGCAATAGAATTTTGTTTCAAAATTATTTGTGTTACGGAATATGTAATTTAGTAATCTGAGACAAATACTACTTGAATATCTTGTTAAGAAACTGATACAATCTCATCTCTACTAAAAAACTTAATACAAAATGTATTTCTAGGTAGGGTTGCTTTTATCTGTGTGACCTGAAGTATCTGCAATGTTAGATTTTAAATACAGGGAGAATTTTCCCACGCAGACCAGATGATTCAAGGACTGGTTACAGAAACAGCAGGTTTAAACATAGTAATGGCTGATCGAACCTGGTTCATCACCATCCCCCCCAAAAAAAATTGGAGTTAGTCCTGAATATTTCAAATTTTTCTGGTTTTACTTGTATGGTTTAGACAGAAGGTAAGTCAGAAACAAAAATGTAACATGAACCACCCAAGTCTGATTTACTGTTATACATGTTACATTCGTAAAGATTTTAGGAAAAAACTTATTTCTTTATTTGAGTCATATATTACTGCTTATCTGTTATTCAGTGTCAAAGACTACCTGGTCTAGAATTGTTTCATATGTTTCACTTGAACTGAAACATCCTGTTTCCTTGTACTGTACATCCTTCAGTCAGTGCTTCCTTTCAGAGCAACGTAGAATTTAAGGCACGAATAAGGGGGTTTACCCATGTTTGCTGCAGTTTCTGGAGTACAGAAACACTGAAGAGAAGCCCAGCAGCCTGTTTTCTTCAAACAAAAGCTGATTTATGCTGGTAGCTCACACACGAGGATTGCTTAATGGTGCATCAAAATCTTTTCAAAACAGATGCAAGATTGGCAGCCAAGTGTGTGAGTGATTTTGGGTTGGGGTACAGGCAGGTGACCAAAACTATTCATTGTCTGACAGTTACCTTCTGCCTCACTTATATATTGATTTCTGCCTGAGCTACTTCTAGACAAAAGCAGCTGCAATGTGTGCATTTGCACCCCACGTTGTGGAGGCTGGCTTCACTTCTTGTCAGATTTTCTAGAGACCACTCAGCCTGAGTATGCATTTTAGTTAAAGCAGCCATTAATGCAGATGGAGAATGAACTTAGAATGGTATCTGGCACACTGGAAAGCAGACTCGGTGATAAATACATCTAGCACTTTAGACACTTTAGATTCCTCTGGGACAGCTGCAACATCTTTGAGTGATCACTGCATCGTCAAGCTGTGGATCGTACGTTAATTGGAAAGTTTGCTAATGCAATAATTGTACCAAGGCTATGCAGAACAGCACTGCTTCTTTGACACATTTTACTTCAGATGCTCCAACCCTTACTTTCACAAAGAAAATCCACTGATATCTAAAAGCTGAAACAAAGTATCATACTTGCTGCTCTATTCTGACATCTACAAGGAATTGTTTCCAAAACTGGTTACAGATTTTAGGGGTCCTTTATCTTTCATTCAGAGTAATTAAACAGATCAAAAGCCCATCAAATTAAGTGACAATGAAACATGGGTTTCTTCTCTGCAAAGAAGGAAAAGACAATAGAACTGAGCTCAATGGTAATTCAAATCACAGGTAAAAACTAAGATGTTTTCCTCAGGGGATTTTCTTGATATATTAAACAGCCAAATGGTTTAACAAATTCTGACGTGTGTTAGTGCCAGATACCTGCACAGCTGGCATGCTTGCAAACAAGCAGGTGCTTTTCTTCCACTGGGTTCATTTCATAAGAAATGAAAAAGAGCATACTTTCAGGCTTGAGCTTTTGAGGTGCAAAGGACGAACAAATAATGATGACCTCTTTGTAGAAGGGGTTCTACACTTCTTTATGGTGAGTGGCTTTCCTCTCACTGGAGTTCAGTTGCTCTAAGAGAGCACAGATTCCTCCACCCAGCTCAGCACAGCAGTATTGAAAGATATTTTCCAGCATGTCAGGAGCCACAGGGTTGTTCTGCCTGTTCTGACAATGATTATCAGCAACTAAGTGTAAATGCAATGAAATTCGAGTAGTATGCAAGAAAAAGAGAGTACAATTGGGTTTGATTCAGAAATAAGTCTTTATTTAGACCCACCTCTACCGCAAAAGTGATTACCTGAGCATGAAACAGCTAATTTTCTGGGCTCTGAATATTACAGAGACTGAAAAGTGTACAGCATATTGAAAAATATTAAATTGCAAGACCATACAATAGTAATCCTTTTTCCATTTTAATGTAAAAAAATGTGGTTGGAAGCAAGAAGCAGACATCATCATACCTACCAGACTCTTACTGTAGACCCTCCGGCTATTATTTGAAGCTGTGAATTCTTAAATATGTTCTGTGAAGGACAAAAAACCTGAATGTCTGAAGGCATCAAACCCCTTCTTTTGCAGGAAACACAGATTTATCTGAAGAAGATTGTCATGTCAAATGTGGCTGATAACACATCAGATAGGCATGGCACACTGGCCAAAAGCAGTGAAAACCAAAGCTCCCTCCCTGACAGTGGTGTGAAACAGGCTCCTCTGTGCTCTCATTCCTACACAGAAAACCAGCATTCTGCTTAGCAAGAAGTTTTGGAATTCTGTAACAAATTCGCTGTATAATATAATGAAATGTCCCTTTCATAGTAACGCTTCCTTCTTCCAGTCATTAGTCTACAACCTGAAAGTGTTTTCATCAAGGACAGCTCAAAGGCCTCTGGCCAAAGAAACTGCAAGGGAAGGAGGAGAAACTGAGTACAGAGGCTTCTTTTCCACAGCTGTGTCCACAAAAATGACAGCAGTGGATATACCTAGGCAGCTTCTATATCCCAGCCTTGATTTTTACTCCAGTTGTTTTGGTGCATACAAGGACTGATCAGTAGAAAACCTTAGGTGGGAGGTTGGTGCAAAGCTTCATTTCTAACAGCGTTTGCAAAACCGGGCAGCTCCTCACAAATGTGTGGTGACAGCAGGGAGTCTAAACCCACCCCAAGCAGCAGAGAGGCCCTGGGAAGGTCCTCCCTGACTGTGCGCAACGTATGGGGAAAGCTCAGTCCTTCCCTCTGACTTCTGAAATTGTGCATATGGAAAAGAACCAGGTTTTAATTGTAATCTATCACAGCTGTCGAAACATCTGACCAATTAAGTCTGGGATCCCTGCTGTAAATCATAGCAGGAACTTTATGTATCTCTTTCTTATTTAAGTGTCTAAAACTACAATGCAGGCTCTGCCCGGCTCCAGCCCCTTTGGGCTCCTGCAAAGAACAGACACTGAAAAATGGACCAGCTTCTCTGGAGAAGGGTCTCACCACAGGCAGCTTGCAGTAGGAATAAAGGTCCTGTAGCTTACCTACAGCACAACATCTGTACCTGAGGCTGGGAAGACAGGATGAGACTGTGCGGCACACCTGGAAAACCTCACTGGCATCAAATATGAGCAGAACTTTTTCTGTTTTGTACCAGTCCTGCATCCTGTGGGCAGAAAGAAGGATGGCCAGTCAGATAAAATACTGCTGCCTAGTCTTCTAGATTCACTTTTGTTATGTCATCGGTATCAGTAATTATATAAAACCACAAAAATTATAGTAATTAGGATAGTTATTCCTTTACAATAACTATATTTTCTTATCATTGTATTTATTCTTTTTGTTTTCATTGTACAAAGAGTGTTATTGTAAATGTCCTTGATTGTTCATTTTTGTGTTCAGAGCTTTTTAAAAACTGATAAAGCCATTCAAATAGGGTTTCTATTTATAGTTTTAGCTGTCTCCTATATAAGACAGTAAATTAATTAGGATTTCGAGTGGGAAAATATTTTTTTTGTATATATATTCAAATACAAGTCATTTCAGCAACCATATAACTCCATTCTTATTTTTCACTACTCAACTGATAAAAACAATGCTGAAAATTTATTACAAGAACCATGTGAAAGCAATAAAATAAAGTAAAATGATCATAAAACTAATCACATATTTTATAGAAAATAGGAGCACAAAATCACTTTGTGTGAGGCTTCTTTACCACCAAGCAATTTATCATTTAAGAAAAGACAACATTCTGCTGTGTTTAAGCATCTACTGTGTTCAACTTCTTGCGACCCATATGGGAACGGGAATAGATTTTATTATTTTCAATTCAAAAAGCTTTACTCATCACTGGTCATGCCAGCACAATCTTTTAGTGCCAGTGGTAGAGTAATTTGTTGGTTCTGGTAAGTTTGCAAGTGTTCTCTCTCTCATTTTACATTCTGCAATTTCAGGCTTTTTGCATACACCTTCCTTTAGCAGAAAAAACCTCAATTTCTTAATATTCTAGGACTACTTTATTGGCCAAATTTTTGGGATGTGCTCAGACTTAATGCATAAACCCCACAATCTAAGAAAGTAAAAACAAATTTAATGCTACACTGCTTTGGAGAGACTTTCAATTAATTTGACTGAGATAATATTTCAGATGTTTCCCCTTAAGACGCAACTTGGAGTTCACACTCTTCACAAAACACTATGTGTGACCTAGGCTTCTTTTATTCATCTTTTATAGTCCTTGATATATAGCATTATTTGATTTACATTACAGGGAAGATCTATGAGCAGCTTTGGGTAGTAAATTCAAATTGGATCAGTCACATTATTCCAGTTTATTTCCCCTGTGTTATTACAGGATACTATACAATGCAAACATTATTACCTAGTACCCCTATGCCTTATCCTGTAACTCCATCCTAAAATATGTTTGTTAACCAAAGTGGAATTCTTCTGTAGGCATGTGCATAAGCTCTGTGAAATACAGCATTGCATCTTCAGAGGATACTACACCCTTCTGAGTCATTTCTGTGCAATATAGTGGAAGGGAATTTTTTCTGTCCAAGCTCTACGCTTCTAATAGCATGTGTTGTTATTTTAAAAACACATATAACTATTCATCTTGGCAGGCGAATAAAGTGCAGAGCTAAAACCCTCTCTAATTTTTTAATTTTACCGTTTTTAGTGGACTACAATTCTGTTTATTACTAAGCTAATTGTGCATTATTCTCTCCAGTTAGAGAATAGCTTAGTAATCAACAGTACTGCAGACCACCCATTGTACATTTCCTTCTTAAAGTTGCAGTCTGTGACAAAATAGAAGGAAGGACTTGTCACTCTTAACTTGAATTCAGTACTCTTAGACTGCTGTAAAACAGTTACTGGGGTGGGGAGAGAAGAAGTGAGCACAGGAGGAAGTAAAGCAAAAGGAACCAGAGGTGCAAAACCTTTCATTTCTCGTCAAAAAGAAGCAACTGCTGTTCACATAAAAGCATACTGCTTTAAGGATATGAATATCAGTCCCAAGAAAATTGTAAAAATATCAGGCTGGAGCATACCTTCTCTGAAGCTCAACATTTACAGAATGTGTTTTCTCCTTTTGCTAATTTTCTTAGCTCTTGGCTGTCTTCCCAGGCAGTAGTTTCTCAGGCTGGTGTGTTGTGATCTAAATGCTAGGCTGGGTTATAAGCTAACTTGAAATGCAAAGTAAAAAACAGTGCTTTAAAGTCAGCCTTTCCTACCTATGAGATGTACTGTTTCTCCTAAACAATCTGTGAATTTGCTCACAGCAGTCACCCTGCTTCCCTGCGCAATTACTCCGCTGGTATTCTAACAGACCTGTGTGCAGTGCTGAGATCCTTCACTCCTCACAAAACTCCCTGTTGGCATCTCTGGAAATTTTACTTCTCTAAGGACTGTTGGTTCAAAACCTTGCCAGTCAGTTTTTTCTGCCTCCCAAACCATCATGTCTGATAACCTGAGTACAATTTCTTCCAGACTGTCTCAGGAGAGTTTAAGCAAGTGCCTACTTGTCTTTTTTGTATTTTTTTTTTTCATAGAAATAGTCATAATAAAATGCCACAGTAAATCTGGACTTATTCCACTGCCTTTGAAGGAGCTAATCTGCATTTACCCTTGTATTACTGAGCTGAAATCCAGCTCCATGGGACTACTTGTGTGCAAAATTAGGTCCTTGTAAAATCTCATAAAATTGTTTAACAGCTACCACATAAATAGGAATGGAAACATAATCCTCAGATGAAATCTAAGCAACTGATGATATTTTTTAGCATCATGCTGTAGAGCAGGAAAAGTATTTCATGACAGTAGCTGGGTCAGCTCTCAAAATTACAGTTTAATTTTGGTTTCCCACACTAATCAAGCTGTGTTAGCATTAACGACTGCTGGTCTTTTCCCCTCTCCCCTTTCCCCCAGGTCTGGTATATTGATGGAGTAAAAAGAGATAATGAATTCTACTGTCTGGTATAAACAAGCCAAACAGATGCCTCTGCAAAGATTTGAAAGGGACATTGCTTCATCTTCCTCAGCAGAGAGAGCACAGCTCCAAAAACAGATCAAAGGATTTGGCGGAAGGTTCAAAGCGAAAAGACGATGATTTTCTCCATTTAATTTTTACCTTTTAATCCTTTCTTCTTTCTTTATATTGCAATCTCTCTTTTCTCCCTATCAGTGAGTTTCCAGAGTTTGCTCTGGAAAAATGCCCTTCTGTTGAGGTCTTAACTGAAGGACAAAACCTGACAAGTCAGAGGTCAATACTCATTCAGCTCTCTTCTTATCCAGTCTTTTGTCTGGAACCAAAATTATTCTCCTAGTATTTGAGAGTCTAACTGTTGTTTCTTCCAGCAGTTTCTGGGACAATTGTATTTTGGATGCTTGTTAAAACCTCCTCCTCCCTCTTGCAACAGAGAGCATGGCAGTTCCCAGGCCTTGTAGACAGGGAAATGTATTCAATTTAACCCACAAAACTTTAGGTAGGTAGGAGAGTTCCTAAATAACTGCTGTGGTGAGTTCACAGCAGCACCAGGTAAAAGGCACAGGGAACTAATGACAGCACAAGCTGGGAATGGCAATTAGAGATCTTAGAAAAGAAATAGGAGGCAGCAGTAATATAGGTAAAAAATGGATATAGGACCAGAACCCCTTAACCAGACTGGCAGTTACACCTCTGCCTGTAAACAACAAACCAATTATTCAGAGCAGCCATTAAAAGAACAGCTAAAAGCTTAGAACTTACTGAGAAAGGCTGAGGATGATAAACTGTCTTTGTCTTGGAAAGCAGACTCCTCTTTATTTCAATGTCAGTCAGACTTACTTCTTTTCTCAGAGAATACTGAAAACAAAACAGAAGGTTTCAACTCCTTGATCAGGAACTACTGGTGTTAGAATATGTAAGAGGAGATTAAACTGCCACAAAGCAGCAAGAGAAAGCTTTTATTATTTTCTGATTGTTTTACTTTTTTTTTTTTATTCTATGTAACACTACAATGTAAATAAAAAATAAAAAAATAAAAAAAAAGGTTTATCAGGATTAACGGGCTGAGCATGGATGTTTATGGTGCTAAGCTCTAGGTTGGGAGCAGACTGCCTTACATCCCTTTTCCAGTAGGTGGCAAGCCTGGTCATCAAGTCAAGTCTTGCAGGAATGCTGGAGGGACTTCAGGGAGAGTTGGTTGGGATCCAACCATGGTCTGGTAATAAGAGGAAGAAACACGAAGGAAAGTCTATAAGCAGCAGGCAGCGATGAAATGGGACAGTCTGAGGCTTCAGGTGTCCTATGTGGTGTTTGGGGTGGCATGAGGGACCATTTTTCGAGCCCTAGAAGAGCTGTCCACAAGAGAATAAGGAGGATTTGGTGTTAGTGTTCCCATGCATGTTTAGGCCAGTGCCAGCACAAGCATCCATGGCTGGTCTATGGGACAACATGTGGTGTCAGATGTTGGTCACCATCGGCCCACAAGTGCTGTCTCAGTGCTCCCTTTGGTTTGCTGGTTTTCCTGAAGTCATCGATGTCCCTCAATAGAAAGGTGACTTCTGCCTCATATGCACTGTGGGAAGCCTTCCTTTTGGTTAGGCTGGCTTGGGGCTCAGCATTGAGTAAAATCTGTCCAGAGCTGTGGCTCTGAAAGTAAAAGGAAAGCAACACAAAAGGGGAAGCAAAATGCCACAGCTTGTACTACTTTCAGAAAACAAGAAGTACATCCATTTGCAGTAATGCTAACCAGGTGCTGAGCAAATACAGATACCTATTAAAATCTAATGATGTCCTTTAATACCCTTTTTGTGCTGTCAATAAAAAGAGCTGAGCAATGGTGACCTGAATCTCTCTTCTCCACAGCAACTACAGTGAACAAAACAGTCTCCATTTACCTAAGCTCTCTCGAAAGACTTCAGCTAATAAAAGCCCTCAGCATTCTGTTTTTGTATTTATTTCTTCACATTCCCTAAAATCCTACAATTTATGGAATAGGAGGCTGCTACTTGGCACGCATCTCCCCTTACAATCTGCTCTGCACAAGGCTATTTCAGCAAATAAGACAAAGAGAAGATCCCTTCTCTTAGTGGCTGCCTGGGCCCAGGTTAAATATATGAAACATATCCCACAACAGAAAGTAAAATCTAGCCAGAAACAGGCTGGCCCTCCCTGAATTCTGAGTGATTTTTCTCTACAGTCACTTTCTTAAGAGCAATAAGCTGTTCAAATGAAAGTCTTGTTACTAAACAGGGGAGAAAGAAGCATTTATCTACCATTGTCAAATAATGAAGATTTGAGAACAAAACTGAACTATACAGAGATGCTAAATATACAGATAATTTGACAGCCCACTATTTATTCTCCCTCCTAAAATTAACTGCTAAGAATGTGATTATGTTCTAGGTACATGACCAGTGGCAGGAGGAGAAATATTATTGCCTGTGAGCTATAAAAACCCAGGGATTTTTATGCTTCATGGAGGAAGTAAATGCTATTGACTTACATACCAACTGAGAAGAGGGGAGTGAGTCAGCGCATTGGAGGAACAGACCTCCACTCCCCATCATTCTGTGCCTGAGGATGGTGGGGGAAAGGTTGGATGAAAGCAAAAGCTCCTCATTTCTTGCCTCTGTGCAAGGAAGGCAGTCCCATGGCTCACTTAGGAGCTATTACTAATAAAAACACCTCTGTGAAGGAGCAGAGTATTTGGTCATGACAATCTATGCTTCAGCAGAGTATGGAAACTACTGTAGTAGAAAAGGTTTTAAATAAAATGAAAGACCTTATTATAAATGACAGTTAATTTTTGGAGGGGAAAGAAAACGGTGCTCAAAAAACAGTCCCTACTGTTTACATTCCAAGGAGCCAGAATTTGTTGTCTTCCCTGTAGGCAGTTTAAATTGAAAGGGCAAGGATTCCATAAACATCATGACTGAACCGCCCTTTAACGTCTCAGAGATGGTGACTGAGCATAAACGCACTTTGGAAGAGGTGTCTAGGGGACGTGAATGTTTTCACTGCCTCTGTGGAGTATCCTCTCTAAATAGAGGAATTCAGTCTCAAAGCCTGCTATCAGCATCTTTTATTAACTTTGGTGAATGACTGAATACAATGTTTATCAATCTGAAATGGAAAAAAGCATGACAATGCACACTGGTACTATTGCCTGCTGACACATTCAGGCACTATGGCCCCAATTTTCAGTGCCTGCATGTAGCTTCCTACTGCTTCATTCTTTCTTCTTAGGCCAGCCATGTCACACACTCCTGAATCATCTCTTAGAGCAGTTTTCAGACTGTTCTAGCACCAAGCTGCAATGAAGAGCATCAGCAGAAACAAGGACAGGCATGCCCTGAAGCCTTATCTGTGCCATGCTGCACTGAGTTGCACTCCTGGAGTCGTAGAAGTGGCGGTGAAGCTATGTTACCTGTCCTAAACCACGGAGAAGTCATGTCCTATATAGCCAATAAGTTCTTGGAACAACTTGTGCCCATGATGTAGGATCTAGCAGGCAAATATAATCATTTTATAGCTTAATTTCAGTAAGTGACCCTAAATTGATTGCCTTTTCACCCCTATGATCTAATTTAGGAGTTAGGCACGGGTGCAAGAGCTTGTGCAGCAATACACCCATGGTAGACTTGGGGCACCATGGTGATGGGGGGGGCAACCTGATGCCTGAGGGTGGGGGCACATACCAGTGGAGGAAAGAGGGTCAAGGCTGACCTGGCAGCTAGCTGGGAAAGCTCAGTGGCTTTGACCTTCCCATCAGAAATTAGTAAAACTTGAAATATTTTAGTTTGCTGTTAAGGGAAGGAGGGCACATCCCAGTAGCCAGCGTGCAGAGTACTCATTGCATCAGGAAATGAGTGGCTGACATAAGCCTGTGTTTTTCCAGCAGGATTTAAAAGCACGTTTGATTTTAACTCACTATCTGATCATTCAGTTGTCAGATTATAAATGCATGAACTGCAGCAGGGTGGGCAATGGTAGCCTGACCCTAGCTGATCTGAGCTGTGTCTCGACCTGCTTGTAAATACCCTTCCTGAACTGCATTATCCAGTGTCGTATGTCAGAGGTCTCCTCCGAGAGTGCCAAGACAAATTCTTACGTGTTCTTCATCCACTTTGTTCATGGAAGGCCTTTAAACCAGGTGGAGAGACAGGTCATTCCTATTTCTGCATTTAAAAGAGAAATAAATGCGAGTAACAATTCAGCCAATGCTCCCAGGCAGGGCAGTGCCCCTCAAAAGGGCATCCTGCTTTGTCACATTAATGTGCACCTTTGCTCAGCGAGAAAGAGCAGCCACTGCCAACAGTCATGGTGGTGCTCTTTGTGATATTGTTAGAAAAGGAAAGAGACCCTTAAGCTACTAATTTGATTTAGGCTGATGACCAAGGCCAACTTTCCACCAGATACCCTTCAATCAGATGAAAATGGTGCTGTATCTCAAAAATGGTGCTACATCTCAAATCTTCACCTATTTAGCTCTCCACAACCAGAGGATTTTTGATACACCTACCAGATAAAAAGTCAACATCTTCAAAATCAGAGCTTCCTCTGCCTTTATATCTAGTGTACCTGTTAGGGCACAAATTCTGGAACCTTGACCATCAAAGAAGAAAATCAGTGTCATCCTGCATCAGACAAAGGATGGGGGAGGAAGCACATTTTACACACTCCCATCAATATTTAAAGGGTTCTTTTTAAATTTACACTTCCTGATTACTGTGACCGCTACAATAACTTAAATTCCAGTTCTTCCAATTTCAGCAGGAATGAGACATGTCAAAGGAAACAGAGGTTTCAGGAAGTGATTCAGAAATTGGTATTATTACTTGTATCTGTTGAGGCTTGTTCTTTAAAGCTGTATGATTGTTTTTGAAATTCAGCATATAAATATCTGCTAAGTGTCATCTCACTTTACCAAGTTTACCATGGCAGGAAAATACAAGGGAGGGGAAAGTGGTGGGTTCATTGTGCTGCATCTCTACAACAGTAAGAGGAAAGATCATTTTACACCTGAAGCTTTCTGCAGTTCAGGAGATGTGACCCAGATTGAATGTCCCTACACTCAAAAAGCAAACTTGTAGATTTCTAAAAAATATTTTTAGAATATTTCCTTTTTCCCCTTGCTGTTTTAAAACCTTTTTAAACTTCCTGGTTTTCTGGTTATGTTAGATGTCAGGCAGCCTCACTAGAATTCTTGACATGTTTCTCTAAAGTGACCTTTATCTTACACTGAACAAAAAGCTTCAGAGAGTAAATCTAAGGTCTTCCTTACAATTTCCATGTTTATCTTGCTGCAGGCTGCATCTGATCACAAAACTGACACCACCCCCACTTCACAGGAATTTTTCTTGTTTAGAGAAAAGGCAAGTAAAACAGCACGGCAGAATCAAGTCATAACAGATACTGATTGCACAGTGCCTCTCCCAGTCAGTAATGAATCACTTCCTCGGTGCTATGAGAAAGGGGCATCAAGGTGTTGAAGGTGCCTGATTTCAGAAGAAACCCACTAAGGGGGACGTTGAAATTGCTGTATTTGTTGAAAAGGACACAGTGAGGGGGGAAAAAAACAAACACCCTCCCCCCCCCTTCCCCCCAGAAACCAAACAAAAAATCAAACCAAACCAAACAAACAAACAAAAAAACAACCCCAGAAACCAAAACCCCCAGGCATTTGTCTGGCTAATAGTTGCTTTTATTTATTACACTACAGAGTGTAGGCCATTTTGGAGGCTAGAAATTAAAGCTACAATAACTGAGAGCAAATTATTGCTACAACTTCCAGAAGATCATCCCATAAGACACCCACAGACCAATGACCTTAGAAATCCTGCAGAGCCACACACAAGGGCTTTACTGTTACCCTAGTTCACCTCCCTGGGACTCTTCCAGCATGCAGGTGCTGATGGGAAAACTCTTGCAGGCCACAGAGCTTGGGCTCATGCCCCAAAAATTGCTTTTGCAGCAGGATTCTCTGGCCCTGTAGGTCAAACAGTAACCAAAGGAAGAGAAAACATCTGTCCCAAAGTCTTAAACCAACTACTGTCCTTTATTTTGGAGAGGAACTGCTGGATCTTAGAGTGTGTCAAACATGGAGTGGCCATAGTACAGTGGGAGATTAATCGTGCCACACGTGTAGCTTGCACAGTAGTTCTGCAAAAGGCCTGTTCTTGCACTAGCTAAAGTGATGACTCCTTCACCACAGAGAGCAGCAGGATGGAGACCAGACTCTGTGCTTGCAACTTTTGGATTCCTCCTGCTGAAATAGGCCACATACAGACAGTGTTGTCATTTTTTATTAATCACAGGTAACATAATTCTGGTCACTGCTATAGGCTGTTTTGTCGCTATATATAATCTTGCAACTTTCACACAATTTTTGCAAAGCAAAATGAGAATGAGGAACTAATCCCCTTCAAAACGTCTTAGGGCTTTGAGGAAGAGAGCTTTATCTATGTGTCTAGAGGCTAATTGTTCAAGTCCCAGCTGTTCTGCCAACTGTGGTTAATATTTCTCTGCCCTTCACAACCCAAGACATTACATCCAATTGCACAGTAACTATTATTCCCCAGTTCTGCAGAAAAGAGAATTCTAAAAGTGATTTGGACAGCACTGAAACCAGGACTCACAGGCCAGTATGGCTCCCATACAGATTGAGAGGCCAATTCAGATGCTTCTAAAATAATTTTCTTCCTATATATTAATTTAATATATGACTTCAAGATTCGTGTTAATATATGTTTTACTGCTGTACATTTTTTATTTTGACCAAAACCATCCAGCTCTTTGAGGATGAGCTGTGACACCCTCCTGGCACAGCCTCAAATCAGTACACAAACTGGGGTGCTGTTGTGGGTTGACCCTGAGTTGATGGACAGTTTTTTGGACTAATGACGCTTCTCGCAATTTACCTATTTATACCACGTGGAAGGGCAGGACTCCCTCTTTTGTTCCGGCCGGCCTGGAGGAGCGNTTTCATAGAAGAGATGTTCTACACCACAGCAAATTGTTTCTTTCCGGGCGGATTTTGCTGCTGGTGTCAGTTTAGGAACCACGTAAAGCAAAAGAAAACCCTTTTTCCCTTTAAGCATAAGAAAGAAACTTTTAAAACTGCAACTCTGACTGAAATCCCATGTTCTGTTATCTTTTGTGTAAGCTGAGTGAAAAAGAAAAAGTGCTGGAGGAGGGGAGAGATTTGTTTTAACTTTCTTGGTTTTTTTTTCTTTCTCTTTTAATTCTGTTAATAATAAAACAGTTTCTTTGTATCACAAATGTTTAAAGTTTGTGCCTGCTTTGTTTTTGTTTCTTTTAATTTTTTATCTCACACAAAAAATCAGTAAGTAATCCATATTCCAAACCAAAACCACTACACTTTTTTTAGTGTTTCCGCCCGGTTTGCAAATTCAACCCGCTAACAGGTGCTTACTGGGGCTACTGACAAGGGTGGCACCTGACAAGAACAAAGAAACAACATTAAGAACCCTTTGAACTGGGCAGCTTCACTTGTATTCCCAGAAACAAGGTGATGGGGTCTGTGCAAAATCCAAAAAAGATAAGGACTTAATATAATAAGCCTGTTCCCAGAGCACAAAGTGTGGCAAATGAATGATACAGCCTGTCACCTCTTGATACCAAATGAAATCCTGCCTGGCTCAAGCAGGGATTAAAATTTATTCCCCGCTAATTGATGTTTGGAGTCAGCACGCTAGATTAATTAGTCTCAGCTCCAGCTTCTGCTTCATGTGTTTGCCTGCACAGCTTTGAGGTAGTTTTTTAGGTCAGACACAAACACTCACTGTGTGTTTGTGCAACGCTAAGAACGAGAGAGTGCAAAGCCCCCCAGAAAGCTCCTGGTAGTAAATCCACCACTGTGACTGTAACCAACTCAGTCTGAATTCAGAATCCTGGCAAACTTACTATAATTTTACCTCCCAGGATCAGGCTGGTGGGAGTGCACAGAGAAGCAGACAGACAAAGAAACAGGATTATTATCATTTAATGCTGTGCATTTTGGTTTAATTTTGTGATAATCAACATTTTCCTGCTGGTGGTGGAGTAAAACTGCGAGCTATCATGATCAAGTGCATCCTTTGTCCCAAAGCACAGCAAAATCAAATGTAATCACAACTGATGGAAACTACAGAAAAAGAAATAAATTTAAAGAGGCATCCCAGAGAATTTCAGTAGCTATTATGCCCACCCATTTCCATACTTCTTCTTCCTAACATAGTGGTGACTGGAAAATGAAGTGGTTTAATTCCAAGCGGGGAGAAAAAGGCATATTGTGATTTTTTCAATTAATCAAAATTTTTGTAACACGAGTCCACAGTCAAACTATGTCAATAAATTATAAATGTTTCCATTCTGTAATTCATGCAAAAACTTTTTAAATCGGAGCAAAACCCAAGGCTCTGCATTCTGCAGCTGTTCAACAAGACATCTAAATGTTTTCCAAAATAATTTTCCTCATTTTAAAATCAAGTTTCTTCAAAGTAGAAGATAAAATGGGGATGGGAGAAGAACTACCAGACAGAATTTTTTTCCTTTACAAAATCTGCTTCAATAAAACATTTTTTTATTAGCTTTGAGCACGCATGCTTCTTTAAAATTATCTGGAGAAAAAAGACGGACGTCAGAAGGACTGAATAATATTAGAATAAAATTCCAGTTAAAGAAGTACAACAGGCAGTTCTTTCTGATTTACTTAGTACCATTCTTCCCTTTGGGGGACTGTTTACCCCCAACCAAAACAACCATCTCAGTTCACCAGAAATTCAAGATGAGCTGCTATAACAAACTGCCAATTGCAACTCAGCCGGGATTTCAGCCTACTCCAAAAAGCAGCAATCATAAAAGTTTTACACTGGAAAATACATCTTGTTACTGTACTTCAGGGTTTCATACTATTCCAGCTATTTCTTCCATTACCAGCTCTCAATCCACCAATTCTGTCTCAACAGCCTGCAAGTAAAGTCTCTTTCAGAATGTCTCCATCTTGTACTCAAAGTGTTTCCAGAGCAAAAATGATGTTGTTCTGGCATGGAATCTGTGAAGTGTTTCTCCCTGCACAATCCCATCTTATGGCCATTACACATACCTGTTCCTGACCTTCCTTTAACATAATAGAGGGAGCCAGTTATGATGAAAGGGACAACTGATACCACCCGAAGCCACCCTGCCATGTCCTCAGAAGGTCACTGTATTCAAGACAGACATTTGAGTTGTGTCCTCAGACATTGGTTGTATTCACAAGGATTATATTTATCCTGTAACATTTCCTAAGTGAACATTGACAACTTTATCTCACTGTGCAACTCAAATAGATGGGGCTGTAGGCACACATCTGTATTGTGTGTGCAGTAATCCTACAGGCACCACATAAAGATGGTCCCAGCAGCAGCAGCTGGCTTTCTAAAGGAGACTTGGCAGGGAAGTATTCAGTAGGGGTTTAGTTGTCTGAATTGGAAGCTGGAAAACGTGACCATAGGCAACTGCAGATAAGCTGGACTGAATGGGTCATGGACTAAGAATTACTGGCAGAGTCCAAAAATAAATTTGATCGAGCAATACTCGAAGGTTTACAAAATGCCTCACAAAACTTTAATTTTTAGAGTCTTCACAGTCTTCACTACACTCAAAAGCATAACAAGGACAAGAAGAAAGAATGAAGTTTTGTTGCAGTCTCTCACTCCTTGCAATCCGTGGAGCAAAGTGCAAATATTTTTCTCCACTCTTCAGAGGTCAGGAAAGGGGGAAAGGGGTCTTTGTGCATTCTCGCTCCAGTACCAGCTTTTCTAACAGCTAATGCATAATACAAAGTTTATCCTGACAAGTCATTTGAATATTGCTCTCTGAAAGCATGAAGTACTGCAGTTAAACCTACAGCACTGATAACATTGCTGTGTACATTGGAGCCAATTCCCAGCTGCCAGAAGCTCTTCCAGGAGGTGCTCCTTCACAGTATTTGTAAACACCTACACACACCATTGAAGAGGATTACAGAGATTTATGAAAGTGGGAAAAAGGGCCTACAAAACCGAGCATTTTCTTATTAGATATGGTGGGATTTTTCCTTCTGGAGTTTTCATTTCTGGCAGAAATAGAAATAGAAATATGGTAAACATGCTTTCTTGATTAATTGACTTGCAGCTGCTCACAGATAAACTCACTTTATTTCACCCATCTGTTCTATCACCTACTACGCTTAGAACATCTATGTTCCATATAATTTAAGGACATTTGAATATATTTCCTTATACTGAATTTTTGTACTTCACATTTTGCTGGTAAAACAGCAACATGGAACATTGGTTAATAAGTATTGTGTAATTCTCAAATGGATTTAGTAAATCACTCTTCTACTATGGTCTTTCAGCAGACACAAATAGAAAGAAAAAGGGAAACTACACGTAACATTTGTAATAAAATCATCCAAATTACTCTAATTTTAAATGTTTATATAATATTAATACAGTGTTTGATCATGAGAGATAAGGAAAAAACGAGTTGGAACAAAATTTTAAAAACCTCAAGAGATTATAAAAATGATCCTTTGTATACAAAAGTCTAACCACATCACACAAAAGGATTGTGGTGGTAAAAATAAATGCATGACAGCTGATTTTTTTCCATATGTATGTTATTTGCCACTAAGCACTCTATCAACATCACGTGGTAATACCAAACTGCTGCAGGATTGGGACTTAACTGCTGTATGTTTACATATACATCTACAAAACAAAAAGTAATCCCTCTGTCACCCAAACCCTTGCTGCTGGACCAGTCCTGGAGGCTTCTGACAAAGGGTCAGGATTTTCCTGTTGAAGGAGAGGTTCCTAACACCAAGGTATTTTCCACTCATAATTACATACATTGTATCTGGATTTGCTAAACAACAGGGCTTCAGTTACTGTTTATTAAAGAAAAATAAAACTGTACTTTAAAAAAAATTCTGTACAACTTTCTACTTCTGTCTTGTGTCTTCTACTTGGGAACCTCACCGTCTTAAAGCATCACCTCAGGGCCCAGGTTAATAGGAACCATTTCCAAAGACACACCAAAAGCTAAATGTACAAACACCCAGCTACTCTGTCACATAAAAGAGACCTTCAAGATTTGTTCAGCATGGCAATTATCCACAACAGCCTCTGAAACATGTGAGAGGCAGTTGATTTCAATATGAACCTGGCTTATTGTCTCAAAGAGATTTATACTAGATGTATTAGTTTATGCATAAAAAATATTTCTCATTCTCCACCCCCCTTTTTTCCTGCCACCTGAATTGCAGACCCTTTGGACAGGATTTTGAAATTTTAGTTAGGCTATCTCCTTATGCACCTTGACCAGTATATGGGGTTTGAAGGCCAAAATATCTTGCATGGAAAGTTGATAGAACTGGGAGAAGCAGGTGCACTGCACTTTTCTCTGCTGAGGTTCAAAATAATCTGTTGTTTGTACTCTTAGAAACCTAATGGCATACGCAGCACTTGATTTGATTTACTTTTAATGAAAGACACGACACCAAGTGACTCATGTATTTATAAAAACGCACACACTCCCTTTTGATTTTACAGCACTCACTTGCAGGGATATGCTAAAGGAAATTCATTTTTCATATCAGATATACAAAACCAGTATCTTTGATTTGTTATCACCAAGAGCTGTAGAAACATGACTCTTTCCCACTATAAAAATGTGTCTACTTTGCCAATGTTAAATAATTTCTGGCTTGGTTCTCTGAAAATGTGATTACAAAAATAGTTCCTACTTCAGCAACGAATCCACTCTTGAAGTGTGATCAGAGTCACATTTTAGTGATAAAAGCAAATTTTCTTCCTGTCATACTCTAGAGCTGTAACAGGTAAGAGCCCATGCTCAGGAATCCAAGGACAGAAGACAGATATATTGTTAAATGAAATAGCAAAGAGTGGTGCCTATAGGGTGCCAAGATCCCTGTACTCCCAGTAGAAGACAGATATATTGTTAAATGAAATAGCAAAGAGTGGTGCCTATAGGGTGCCAAGGTCCCTGTACTCCCAGTCCATGGCAGTGGCAGTGCAGGGGCTCAGTGGTGCAGTGTGTCACTCAGAGACTTTACATCTTTGACTGTCATTTGTTCTTAAGCAGAAATATGTGCAGCTGAGACTTTGTTAATGAGGTATGAAGGCTACTTCTCCACACAGTCTCAGGATCAAAGTATTCTTGTTTACCTCTGATTTCATGTGCTATTTTTCTGGGTGCCAGTCATGGCTGTTAATCAAATACAGCCGCTCCTGTCTGCGCAAAGAGGGGAACTAGGGCTCCAGGGCTAAATGTGCATGCATTTTAGTAGCTTCTAAATAAAGTAGGTAAGAACTTCCCTTAATAAGAGAACAATTACAGTGCAGGACTACAGGGCCTTCCTAAAACAATCTACAGCAGCAAGGGAGAAAGGAGCCCTCTCTAGCAAGAGGGAACTCTGGAGGGAGAGTGGCCATAGGAGCTCTTCGTCTAATGCTTCTTAGCCTCCAAAATTCCCTTAATTACAAACTGAAGAAGAATGAAAGAAGTTACAGAGCTATGGCAAATCTCCCTACCCCTAGACACTAATCCCCTTATTCTCCTGTCAAGTGGTCAGTCAGGTGAGACAAAATATTTGCCAGTACCTGTAAAATCTGAGTCCACCTACACTTAGCAGAACTCTCACTGGTTTTGATGGGTTCTGGGTTAAGTTTTGACCACAAATCTGAATATCTGGTGTTAGGATGAGCCAACCATACAACTTGGAAAGCATAATAACCAGGACAGCTCTTGACTTGCTTTTGAGTCACCATGAGATGGCCACCAATACTCTTACTCAAATAAAAATAGAGCCTCAGTTTCTGTGCAAAGTCACAAAAATAAATGTTTTGCATAGACACTTGTGGCTTTTCCTTCTGTGCATGTGCAGGCCAGCCCAGCCCTGCTGGAAGTACTGTCTGGTGGGGACTGCTACTAAACACCCTTTACATCCAGCAGAAAGGAAAGAGCACAGGGGTCTGGATGAGCAGTGTGTTCCTTTCAGAAACTCTTCTGTTGGTAATGGAAATGGGGCATCACCCTGAGGAGGAGAAAAGACAGCTCAGTTTCGCTGCCTCTACAGAGATGGCGCCAGTTACTGGTTTAACCACTAAACCATAAACACAGACACAGGACCATAAACAGAAATATCTGCCAGAAATACTACACTGGAGTTTCATTTTGGTAACTGTCATTCAGCTGTGTTCAATTAAGTAGATTAAAATTACTTCTCATAGTCATTTCCCATTGCTTTCAATGCCATCATCTCTCACTCAGGATCAGGGAAGTAATAACCACATGGATGGCACAGTGAGTTTTCCTATAAGGAAAAAAGGAATTCTACATGAATAAGATAGAGAAGGCACAAGGGAAAGGAAAGAGGAAAATGATTTAGCAGAACATTTCAAATGTTTTAATAACTCATAAATTTACACCGAAATGTCACTTTAGTGAGTTTCCCTTACAGTGATACACTGAATGACAATATATTCTTTGTCTGCTGTGTATGTGAAAGGGTGGAATGTGCTGCTATGTTTGCACAGCATTTCTAAGGAAAAATACTGATTGGAGCATAAATAATTTCAATTTTTACTACTACCAGTCTTTTCACATAGTCTCTCTTAGATCAGCATATTTTAGGAAGAAAAATGAAATGGTACAAATGTACAATATAAGCAGAGATCTCATTCAGAGTCCTTAAAAACATGAGATCCAGAAAAACCCGGGTTCCTATTAATTTGAAAATGGAACAACTTTACACTCTACTGACTTTTTAATGCAGCAGATCTTGGAGAGAAGATGTAAGTTGATGCCATGCAGAGATGCAAGAAAATATTTTTTGAAGTGGAAGAATCAGATAAATCATGAATCACCAGCGTCACTGCTAAATCTGCGCATGTTCTCAGTGCTATTTTTAGATCACTGACCACCATCCTACCATCCTTGCCCAAGATTTTAAGCACTGTTTTCAAAGACTCATAAGCAAACGAGACAATCAAACATGAGAAATCAGCATAATCATCACAGTACTTTCTTACTTTCTATTCTGCTCTGAACTGCAATTTTCCATTTAGAGCATTATTGCATCCCAAAATTTAGAGTTTTAAGCCAGAAACTATTTGCAGACTCAGTTACAAAACAAGTGATTGATGAATGGATGTAAAAATCAATAGGAATGGATAGAAGTCATCAGGTATACACTGACTATCAAAGATACTAAAAAACTACATCTAGTTTTTCTTCCACTGAAAATATTCAACCATACCAAAAACAGATACTGTAATTAGTACATTTGCTGTTGTTTTACAGATAGCTCTCTTTGGAAGATACATTGTAAATGGTCTATCCTTATGCATATTCCTGCTACATTTCAAGATTGTATTCCTATACATCTAGCTCTTAACAGTGTTAAACTCAACGAGATTCAAGAAGATGCATGCTAAGAAGAGCAAATACTTTAAAAAAACTCCTTTTTAAAAATGTGCTGCCATTGCACTGCCATAAGCATTGTGATTCTGAGTCATTTGGACACAGCAGCATTTTCTTAAATATTCTGAAATTGCCCAAGACAGAATAAGTACCTAAGAAAACTGTTTACAGTAGAGAGCAAAACTAGCATTGTCTTTCCCCCTTCATCCTTCCAATTTCTACTTTCCCACCCCAACTCATCAGCTCTTTTATAACCACAGAATCAGAGAGATGTAGGCTAGAAGGGACCTCTGGAGGGCATTTGGTCCATTGCACCAAGTATCACCAACTTTTAAGTCAGATCCAGCTTCAAAACTAGATTAAATTTCTGAGGGTTATGGCCCAGTCCAGTGCTGAATATCTCTAAGGAAAAAGATTCCACAACCTTCCTCGGCAGCCTGATTGAAGGATTTTCCAACCTTTTTTCCTAGGGTTTATCTGGAATTTTCCTTGCTGAAAGTTGTGCCTTCATTAAGTCCACACCCTCTTTCAGTTCTCGTTAGCAGTGATGGAGGCAAAATCTGGGTACAGCACGACCACTTTTGTTGCTTTAGACAACCATTGTGTTGCAATAGTCCTTGCTAATTGCATTCAGACTTTCTTCCAAAATCCATTTTTCAAATACACATGCCTTAGGGCTTTAAGTCACCTGAGGCTTTGCTGACATGGGTTTCATGATGGCATGTTGGGATCTTTGATCAGCCTACTGCAAGACACATACCCGGTTGGCAGAGAAACAAGTTCTCATTGCTAATACTGTGATCTACATCATTTAGCCCGATTTTTTAGCAAAGGGAAGATTAAGAAATCTTAGTCAGTGTGAAGTCCCTAGAAAGAAGTTCTTGAAAGAAGTTAATATTTCTCTCAGAGAAAAAGGAGAAAAAACACTGGTTGAGAGATGCCAAATTATCTTCTGCATAAAGCTCATATAGCCCAAGGGAGAATATGGGATGGCAGGAAAAGGGGATGGCTGTTTTTAAAAGAAAACATTGCTGAAGCAGTATTTCATATAACTGAGATTATAGCTATAACTGGGTAAGTGTAGGCCTCCTCAGATGTTACTGCAGCAAAGAAGCACTGAGATAACTGAAAGAGTTAAGGAAAACTCGTAGAGATGTAATGTGCTACTTTACTGATGTTTGTCACTTGGTTTACACAGCAATATGATTGACAGCTGAAGGGGAGTTGTCCTTCACATTCTTTTTTTCCCCTGGATGTTTGGTTGGGTGTATCTGTAAGGAGGAAAAAAATGGATTCCAGGTATTGACAGCTTGACATAACAGTTTAGATTAGCCATTGCACCTTGTAAAATAATTAACCTGGAAGTGACGAATCAAGCTCAGGAATGTGCTAAATGGAGCAATCATCCAGCAAAGTGAACAGAAAAAGGATTTTGCAGTTATAGTGAAAGAATCATTGAAACATCCATCTGTCCAGTACATAAGTGCAGTAAAGGAGGCAAATGAAATGCTATTTTTTTACAAGATCTGCTGTGTGATCAGAATTGAAACAGGAGAGCTTACAGGATGTACTACTGTATTAGTTCCAGTGCCTGCTTTATGGGGCACCATGCCTTTTGAGAGCTACTAAAGCAATAAAAATCATACCAGATCTCAACAGCATGAGACAATTTCTGTGGAACAGGAGTTGTACGAAAAAAGAAAACTGCAGTGTGGCCTAACAGAACTGAAAATTGTGGGAAGGACTAGTAAAACTGATAGAAATAAAGTTTTAATACTAGCAAGACATTTACAAGCATGGAGAGATAACTCCAGGAAGCCTTCACGTTGTTTGACTAATGAACTCAGACAGCTATTCCACTCAAACACCAGCAGTCATACAGAATAAATTACCAAATAACCCAAACAAACATAAAATTAATTCAATGACTGCAAGTGACAGTTTGTTTACTTTGGTGAGAAGGGAGAAAACACACCTAATAAAAAAGTAATCTGCACATGCAGACCTCTGACTGTAGCAAATACATCCTGAGGCAGCACTGAAAGTGCTCAATTTTGTCATTATGAAATAGTCAGCAAGCTGATTAGTAGGAGACACAGGTGGCATTTAAAAAAAGAACGGTTTATTGATTTCTGATCAGACACTCATCCGTGTTACCTCAAGCACACTCAGCAAGCAGTTTTGTGCTAGCGACTCCCTAATCTAAGGCTCTGTTCTGCTAATGGGAAGGTCCTGTCCCGTTAGGATCACGCAGGACTGCCGTTTCCTCCGCTCCGTGCTGTGGGTCAAAGTGCAGCGAGCCAGGGACAGCTGTCAGGTTCCCCCCAAATGCTCTCCCCTGACCTGCACCTGCAATGCCTGTGTTACTGTGGATGTAACCGTGTATCCAAGTGAGCTCCTGCTGCGTGGTACAGCTCCACCTACTGCGAGCATTCCCCAAGTCACAGGACGGCTCGGCTGCCTGGGTTTAAGCAAACATTTCTGGTTCAGTAGAGTGCCGGTATCACTAGAAGGCTTTCAAGGACAAGAGCACACGGAGCAGGGGCGTGCAGGGACACGACGCTAAGAAACCTGAAAAATTGTAGCTCAGGTTTACACAAATGCCAAAAGAGGGTGCTCAGAATTTCTTCAGAAGCAGCATGACACAAAATTCCGAGTAGCCCTAACCAAACACAAAAATCCATCTCTTGAATCCACTCTCTCCAAGTCACACCAGGGATGAATTTGACCCCCAATGGAATGGGACTATAATCAAATTACATTAAGGGAGAGGGCTTTAATTAATAACACTTAACTATAGTTGTATTATTTTCATTGTACTGCTGTATTTTTGTTATGTATGACTTATTCTTCTGTAAGTGTTATTGTGGTAATATTCCCCAAGCTGTGTAAGATTTTATTAGCACTTTGTCTTATTTGAAGGCTTTATTCGTGCACCTACTCAAGAGATTTTATAATTGCATTATAATATCAGTAATTACTAATATATTCCTGGATGAACACTGGAATAAGACATTAAAACAATGTAACTAAAGGAAAAGGAACGTAATTTCTTTTTGTGCTTCGGAGGTGACTCACTTTCAGTAAGTATGAAGAATATTGTAGCTCAGGACCTCGTATGAAAACAGAAAACTTTTTCAGTCCTCTGCTAAATCCCACATTTCAGATTAACCTCAAGAGACAAGGAACAACCTTTAATGAATTTGATGATGATGCTAAGGCCCACCAGTGTTCCCCAGGGAAAGATTCAGCTTCCCTGGGGAGCTACCTTCAAGTTTTCCTGTTAACCAAGGAAAAACTATTTGCACCATCCTCTAACCTCCACTCTTAGAGTAAGGCTCACATGCAGTGTCTGCTGGGGGGAACTGCTATTTTGGCACCATACATTCAAGCTGGCAGATGTTAGCTCACAATGAAAACACCTGTATCTTCAATGCTTCTGTGCTGAAACACGCATCAGAGGAGCATGGACTACTGCTTTTAGCAGCAACCCACACAAAGCAGCCAGGTAGATGAACAAACCAAGGTACTGCTAAAAGAAGACAGTTGGCAAACAAAAGTTTATAGTCAGGCTGGTTTTCCTCAGGTGCAACAACACTGACACCTATTTGTGGACATGGGGTGGAAAGGGAAGATGTGTGCCTTGGCTTTGGCAATGTCAGTTCTTCCAAAAACTTCTAAAGGTACAGCCAGATCCTATGCTGATAAACCCCACAGGCAGTGGGAACACTCCTTCTCTTACAGATACTTGGAGAACATCCAGAGAGGAGACTTCGTTTACTCCCAAAATGCACTGTAAGTGCTCAAGCCCAGACTGCCAAAGCCTCAAATTCTGTTTTCCATCTTGTTTAGGATTTTCATCAGTTCTTTGAGAAACAATTATCCCAGTTTTGCCTAAAAGATTTTCTCCTTCTTTCTCCTATGGAGATATTTTACCTTTGTACAGGAACTGCCCACTTTGTACAGGTTACTCTTCAACTCTTGTATTTCCTGTTCATGCACTCTGGGTGGCATTTAGATCCCTACAGAAGTCTCTGCGTGATGACACTGCCAAGCAGATGAGCCTCCTGGAAACCTTTCCTATGGTCCTTCTCAGCAGATTTGGAGCTCCATTTGGAGCTTTCTCCAGTTAATTCCTTTATTGTCTCCCCTATGGCTTCTAGGTCACACTTTTTGCTCCTGATTTTGAAACACATTTCCACATTGGGCATATTTTACTTGGAGAATTCAGATAGCTCCCAGATAAAACCGGATTTCACACATCAAAACTTTTCAAGCCACACATTTTAAAGGAAGACAAATTTTATTTTCTTTGTGTAATGTTTCCCTGTAATTACTATTAGTAGCAAAGAACAGTTACATTAATGCAATCAAGCTGAATAAGCAGGTTGTTATAAGTTTCTCCGGGAGACAAAAAAAGGATGTGAGTCTATCTTTCAGTAATGGATGTTTGTTTTTTAAATGCCACTGTGATTTTCAAGCCTTTATTCTCTGTGTGAGTCTTTTTAAGTACAGTAAGAGTTGTCTGCTCCCTTAGGAATGGGAGCTGGGGGCAGTGAGGGGAATCCACAGGCGTCTGTCAGGGCAGGGTCTGGCACAGCTATGGGGGGCTAGAGACCAGCCTAGCTGGGATGTTGCTGGGGCAGGGGCCGTCCTTTCCAGGAAACAGTCCACCTTTCTCAGTCATCCACTGCTCCTGTGCAGTCTGACAGTGGAGACAAACCAGCTGATGGATACAGACAGGCAGACAGCAGAGACAGACTGCCCTCAGCCCCCCACAGCCAGGTCTCCTGTGCTAGCTCACGTTGCGTTACAGTGTTTGTGGGCAGTCTGTAGAGACAGAAAAGAAAGAGAGAAAGACAAACCTCTCTTTCCACATGGGGAAATGAAGTATGGAGAATACTCACACCAAACCCAGACTGAGATGGGAAAAGACTCAGCTTGACAAATGAAATGTCACCCGTGCGTTAGATGAAGACATTCACCAGCAGAGGCATGTTTTTGCCAGCTGGTTATCCACCCGACTTTGGGGGAAAACAAGGAGAACTGAAAGACAAGTACAGAAACCAGTGGGTGTTCCATGGCTTTGAAGTGCTGGCAACATGCAGACATCTGACTGCAGGACCAACCATACCACTGGCCAGCTTAAAACTGGAATTGTGGCACCTCTCATTTCGCAACTTCAAAACATGCAACCAGCTTACTGGTGCTGTTTTGGACAATGTAATATTTCTACTGAGCAGAGCCACAGTGGAAAATCGTGGATATCCTGACCTGCTCCACTACTCAGCCTCTCTGGAGAGGGATTGCTGCAGCCAGCATGTGCTGGATCAGGATGAGAGAAGCACAATGAACTGAAAAAGCTCAAAGCTGCATGGCTGCAGCAGGAGACAATGTGCCATTAACTAACCAGTGGATACACTACATTGCCCAGTGTCTAAATTTACCCTTCCTCACACAGGCAAGTACCTGAATCAAGTCAAAATATTAGTGAATACATTAAATATTGGAAATAAAACACCAATAGTATTTATAACACATGGGGACGTGGCCTCATTATTTTAAGAAGTCTGTGGCTTTTCTGCTAAAAACTTTGTGGCTGCTACATTTTCTAAGTCCCACACTGCATCTGAGTTAAATTATGAGTCTCAAAAACTCATGAAATTAATTGGAGGAGTTCACAGCATCAAAAATGTGGTTTACATGTCTAGACAAATCTGACTATCATCATGCCCTTCAGAAATATGCTATATTTTCCCAGCATATCAGATTTTACAAAGCATTACCATTAAATGTGGTCTAACTCCAGCTGACAAATCAGAGAATAATGATTAAGATGGTAATTTACTTCAGTTCTAAGAGATTAATAATGTTAACGTCAAGTAAAATAAGATATTTGACAATGGCATCAGACAGCTCTGAATAAAATACCCGTCCATTTTATGTTAAACTTATTTTTAAAACATATTTTCAGTACCATAAGTAAGGTAAAATAAAAATCAAAGTTTTCATTGCATTCATTTTGTCAGTGACTGGCGTGAAAAAGGCAGACCTTACTAAATAAAACCAGATAGAAGCTCAGGTTATCACTTGCTGTTTCCCTGTTTTGCATCTAAAACCAGCATGCACAAAGCCATGCCAGAAGCATCATAATCCCTAATTCTCAGTTCCATGTAAAAAATTAAGGTACAGAGGGCTTAAATATTATGCTACTGGTTACACAAATGAGATCAGAATGTCCATGGCCTATGGGCAGTGAGCTCCTGCCCCAGGTAACCAGGAATGCAAGGAAGACAATGTAAACCAACAGCTGGAATATGAACACTTTACCCATGCAACCTCTTAGGTACAAGGCAATGAGCTCTGCAATCAGCAATTCTGCCAAGTTCTGCAATATTACACTCACCTGTGTTGGCCAGTGCCATTCGGAGGATACTTTGTTGGCTGCATGAACATGAGAAGAATTATGTTTCACATAAAAAGAGTTGTGCTGTTGTGCATGCCCTAAGCTTTGTCCTGTCTCAGTTTTAATTAATACTACTCAATGCTTTACAAGGACAGAAGTAAGGCTGCTCTTCTTTTGAATCCCTACTTTCTGTAAATCTTTCCTGTCCCAGTTAAGCTAATCAACATTCTTACAATGCTTTTTCATATGAAACTGTCACTATTCTTCAGAAGTGCTACTATCTACCAATTACCATTTTCTACCGCTTATAACACTTCTTTATTTTTCATTAGCACTTCAAAATATTCTCACGTTCCACAATATCTCATTAAATTGGAATCCTGATTATTTCTATTGTGCTAGCAAGTGTCACTGGCACTATAATGTTCCTTTTTTCTATTTTAACTATCCAAATGAAGCAAAAATCAGTTTCATTTCATTCTCTCCAGACGAATCCCAACTGCTTTTATTTAAGCATCTGTATTCGTATTATACCATCCCTATTTATATTTCCAATGCTACACTATTGCTCTGTAATGAAACATCTTTTCATGGCATGTCCTGTCAGGATATAAGCATGCATACTAAGGCAAAATTATGAACAAGATTTTGGCAATTTCCACCTCATTTTGAAGCTCTTCTTAGCACTGCAGTGGCAAACAGTCCCTGTGTAGGTGGGGTTCCCTACTTACAGTTAGGTAGAGGCACCTCTGTTCCTGTAATACTCACTTGCTTTTTCCCTGGCATGTAAAGTTGGTGCATTATTGCCTTGGGATTGCTGGAAATGTTCACTGTGAAGCAAGATGTGCCCTAGCACATGCTGGACACAAAATGGGAAGAGCAGTCCAGTTCTTAAGAACTGCTGATGTAAATATGGGCCAAGAGAGAAGAGATAACAAACAGATGAAGCATGAAGGTACTCACAGAATTATTCAGGCCAGTAAAAACAAGGAATGATCACAGAAAGCAAACTGGATTTTTTCTGTATGTATCACATCAAGAGGTAGTTTGACAAAGAGTGACAAAAAGAGAATGAGGTGGTTTTGCAGGTATTTATAAGGTATGTGAGATGGAGCTTCACGAAGAAAAATGTTAAGGTGTTTACAGAGATGGATTTTCAAAAGCATCTCAGAAATTTCAGAACGTGAACCCTATTGGCTTTTAGTAAGGCTGATATTCATAACGCACTTTGAAACTGCAAGTGTAATTTCTTTTCCTCCTGATCCACTTTTAAAATACAGATAATTTACTGCCTAAACAAAAATAAATTGCACTACTAAATAAGGTCAAGCATAATTCTCTGAGAGTCCCAGGTGCTGTAAAATCATTATTTGGCCTTTGGTGAATGATTCAGACTGTCTACAGTGATGTCTATTTCACAAGCAACTTGTGGGCTACAATTAGTGTTTTGCACGGGTTCTAGGAGAGAGTAGGGATGACAAACTTAAAGTGATCAAGCACTAAAAGCCTTCAAAAAGCATTGGTATTTGTGGAGTATTGGTAGAAAGTATCATGGCAAACTGTAGACAATCCAGGAGACTCCAGGGATAACTTCTTAAGAGAGGCAATAGCCAGCCCTGCCAAAGGGAACATGACACTAGATTTGATGGTCACCAAAATAAGAGAGAGAACTGGGGATGTCAAGATTGGACATAGCCTAGGTTGCAGCAATCATGCACTGGTGCAGTTTGCAGTCACTGCAAAAAGGGAAATATTGCACTCATCTTTAAATAGGGAAGAAAGGATGGCCCTGGGAGCTACTGACCTGCCAGCCTCTCCTCTGTGCCTGGAGAGATGATGGAACAGACCCTCCCGGAAGCTCTGCTAAGGCACGTGGAGGACAGGGAGGTGATTCAGGACAGCCAGCATGGCTTCACCAAGGGCAAGTCCTGCCTGACCAACCCAGAGGCCTTCTGTGATGGGGTGACTCCATCAGTGGACAAGGGAAGGGTTACACATGTCATTTATCTGGACTTCTGTAAAGCCTTTGACCTAGTCCCCCACAACATCCTTTTCTCCAAGTTGGAGAGAGATGGGTTCAGTGGGTGGGCTGTAAGGTGGATTAGGAATTGGTTGGATGATCGCATGCAGAGGGTCAAGGGCTCAGAGTCCCAGAGGACATCAGTGACAAGTGCTGTCCCCCAGGGGACTGTACTGGGACCAGTGTTATTTAATGTCTTCATTGGTGACACAGACAGAGGGAACGAGGGCACCCTCAGCACATCTGCAGGCTGAGTGGTGCTGTTGACACTCCTGAAGAAAGGGACAGATGCATCCAGAGGGACCTGGACAAGCTCAAGAAGTGGCCCATGGGGATCTCAAGAGGTGTAACAAGACCAAGCACTAGGTTTTACACATGGGTTGGGGCAACTCCCAGTATCAAGCCTGGCTGGGGGATGAACAGATGGAGAGCAGCCCTGCTGGTGGGTGAGAGGTTGGACACGACCCAGCAATGTGCACTTGCAGCTCAGAAAGGACTGGAAGGTGACTGGCTCAAAGGGAACAAAACAGTAGCAAGTACCTTTGAGCCCTCCCCAGGGATCAGCTTAAGCCAGATCTTTGTTGAAAAGCTAGAATGGTAATTCTATTTATCAGAAAGTACATTCCATATATGTGTTAGATGTCTGATTTACATTAAGCTAAATGAACATTAACAAGCCAAGAGCAATTTATAGCCACTTAAATAAAAATTATTTTTCCTCTCTGTTATCCACATTTTCCTACCATAGTTTATGATACTATAAACCTTCTGTGATCCTCTCATTGCTTTAAATCTTTCTAGGAAAATTAAGATACTCAAACACATGTAACAACTACGTGAAAAAAAGGTGTCCGTCTTCTTTTTATTTGGCTAAGTTCTATATCAAGCTGTCAGCATACACCGGCACATTTTAAAAAAAGATGGGGCTGGATCTGCCTCATTTTTTAAAAAGTTTTCGCCAAAAGTAATGAGTTTTCATTTTTTCATACTGTAGATAATATGTAGTAGAGAATTTTGTCTTCAATAAAGAAAAATAATTATTTTCCTATAACTATTTATGCTTTGCATGAAATTTACTTTAAATAGGTCCTCTCCCAGATAAATTACATCATTGAAATCAGGACAGAAAAGTCCACAGTACACCCTGACACATGATTCAACATAAATAAGCTCTATAAGTTTATTATATTCGTATAATCATATGTTATTTATAACACTGAACATTTGCTTCTACGCTGCACTGCTCAAAGCATTTTCTTTCCAACCAATTTTAGTGCATACAGCACATCAGAAAAAGACTATACTTCCCTCTGATTAAAAGAAATCTGATACTGAAACTGGAATTGATTGAGACTGTGCCCAACTGTTCAGAGAACCAATTATTTTACACATTAACCTAAGCTCCCCTCAGCAGCTACTGTAAGAGAAGAACATGTCAGATCCTAGTTTCAGATGAAGACAAAATACCACCACTATTGAATTATCACAAGCTCCATCTGTGCTGAAATTTAAAGTGGAATTAAAAAAAAGTGTTTACAAAATTTCACATCTCAAAGTATATTTTTGACCCTGCGCTGCTTTTCTATACCCCATAACAGCTATTTTCATGGATCTTAAGTAAGCTGGAGGTACAGAAAATTTTCTTAGTGATCCAAATTTTCACAAAGAATTCAGCTATTCAAACCAAAAGATGGTTTCAATTCCTTTTGTTGTTATGCATTTCAGTTAGTGCATCCAATACCACACACAAGGTATCAAAATATGGACAGGCTGGCTTATTTTTGAAGATTATCGCACATTCCAAACCAAAATATTCTGAATTAAGATACATGGCTTTGTTGCTAAGAAGTCTTCAGGGGATTTGAATATTGAAGCTGAATTAAAAAAGCAAAAAATTCCACAATCTACTAGGTAAATGAAATTGCAGCTGTGCAAACTCTTCAAAAAGTTCACTAAACTGCATTGGCACTTCTGGCAGAAGATAGAAACTAATTGTACGCTCTTTTTTACCAGTGTGACTATCCTGTGCTTAGGGCTAAATTACTCCTTGTGGTCTGCTCACTTCAGTGTGAAATCTTTGAGGATGTCTGTACAAGACCAACATAATGCACTTCCTATGTTGCCCTGATCTTGGAGGATATATGCTAGTGGGTCTGCATCTGACTTCTGTTTTATTAAACATGCTTGCACATTTGCCCAAAATACTCTTTCTTTCCCTCATTATTGTCCAGTGCTGCTGTGTTCCTCATTCCACAGCACTTCACTTGCTAGGTGAATTTATTCAGTGTATGATCTCTCTAGTGTTTTGGGATTCCTCAAGCTGGAAGTGAGACTCTTTTTCTTAGAATTACAAGGAAAGGAGGCATATGTTGTCATGTCCCTGTGTCTGACCTCCTCTTCCTCATCATAAGCATTAGGATAAAAGGGCTGATTTCACTTGGATTTGACAAGAGGTGCAGATTTTAGAGGTGTAATGCTTTGACCCTGATGGTGGGCTCTGAAACCAAATGAATTACCTGATGAAACAGACTTTCTCTGGGCAATGAAGGACCTACCTGCCTCCCATCAAAGGATACTGCAGAGATACTTGAACTGGTGGCAGCTGAATTCCAGTGCCAGAATAAGCAGCAGCTTAGCTGTGCCTCCATGAATTGCTTTGCTAACTATTGCATCACTTACTACTTGAGGCAGGATCCAGACACACCTGCTGAGGCTGGAACTAAGCTGGGTGTCTCCATCACTCATTGTAGGTTAGATGCAGTCACAAGGATGACTGAGGATAAAAGGGATCTCTGTCTGACATTTTAAACACAGAGTGTTTACTGAATAAGTCAGAATATCATGAGAATAACCAAGCAGCATATTTTTTTAAGAGACAAAAAAAAAAAAAAAGAAAGATGCCAAGAAACATTTGTGAGTGAAGTACCACCGACAAAGCCATTGATGGCTTAAGCAGAAAAAGGAAAATCATGGTTATTACCTGGAAAAAAATTCTCAGAACCTGGGAAAAACAATGCTTCATCTTTGGCAGAATAATTAGAAGAGATGAAGTCATACAGTCCATGAAATGGATGAAGCCTGACCAGTGGTAATAACAGCATGATGAAGTAAGAGAAAACATAGACTCTATGTATGCTACCAAAAACCCAACAAACAAACATA